>OX104118.1:8391876-8889884 GCA_944474755.1 Limnoperna fortunei | reverse complement strand
TGTCCCATCCAGAATCCCATATATACTAATTATCTGTGTCAAATGTGATGCGGTGTGGGGGACATAAATTGGACATGTTCGGAAAATCGCATTTTTGTGACAGCTATGGTACATACAAATCTACTTGAATGGAATATTGTCCTGTAAGCTCTCGTGCTTACATTTCTTGTAAGTTTTTTTATGAAATTTGTAACGAATGTGCATATTTAATTAATGTATCTGACAGTTTCGAACACCAGCACCAATCAATGATTTTTGCGAGAGCTATGTCTTTAAAATGTTTTTTTCTAAATTAACTAAGCGATTTAAAAAAAAAATATTTCAGATATCAGATTATTATTAAATTTACGGTAAATTAAATGATTCAACAAATAACGAAAATCAGCACAAATTAATCATTTTAGGTCCCTTGAATATGTAATTTATTTTCTACATGTCAGATTTTGTACGAAATTTATTTTAAAAAAGATTTATATCAAAAGTATTAGATGTGGTGAATGTATATCACAAGCTGTTAAGACAAGGTCATTCTACATAACATTACTTGATTTTCCTTGTACAAATCAGATTATGTGATACGGCGAGGGACATTGGACACTTTTTTTAACACGTTTAAACGTGTTATCGTCCTGAATATTTTCGAAATACTGCTCTCTGGAGGATCGTTGCTCTATCATTTCTTATAAGCTTTATAGTACTAATATCGACGTATGTCGTGCCAGAACTGAACAATACTTCACGGGGGGGGGGGGGGGGGGGGGGGTAACTTGGTATATATTGGGTAATACGGATGTGCGGCCCGAATAGGTTCACTTTTTTACCTCTCCAAAATATATGAATAGGTAGCTGTTTTCATTGAAAAATATATCATTGGGTATAGTTGTAAATTATCTAAATATATCCATGCCAATTTTCTCATCTTAAGCATGCTAAGCCTATGTAAAGCACAGTGATTTTACAAACAAAGTGTTCCATTAACATTACTTGATCATTTTGGTAGTGAATGGACTATTTTGCCAGTGGTTATGTGCTGTAATAAAATATATGAATAGGTCTGATTTAATCAGTCAATATATGATTAGGTCCCATTTTATAGATCCGAATTATATGAATAGTGTGGGTTTTCTCAAATCTCCGTCCGCAGACCTGTACCTAAAAGTTTCCTTAGTTACCCCCCTCCCCCCCCCCCCCCCCCCCCCCCCCGTGCAATACTTGCAGTCCCTGGCGAGTGAAGGTATTCATGTTCGCAAGCTTGACTTCCAAAAAAATCCCGATTGACTCGTTTTTATGCTGAGTAAAGTACATGTACTACACCAGAGATGAAAACCCAACTATTGATCTTTTATTTAATTGTAATTATGCATTATTAATAATGGCTCATGTTCTTCGTAATAAAGGGGGCTTCGACGAGAGGTTAAGGTCGTTCGTTTATTTTTAACAACGTGGTCGGTCGATACAGAGGTTGCTGTTTCGAGTCTCACTGCGGGAATTAAGGGTGCGCTCGACACCGATCTTAATTTCTTAATTGACAAGGATTGCCAGATTTCCTACTGAAGATCGGGGGGGGGGGGAGTTCTTCGGATATTCCGGCAACCTAACTCAATAGACGCACTGATATAACTGAAAAATTGCTGCAAGTGGCGTTAAATACGATTCAAAGACACAATTCCCCATTCATTGATCTCATGAGTGCGTACCAGACGTTTTATAATGCTGTAGTTATCGATATATAATTCATTTATTTAGAAGAGACTTAAACCATCGAAGACAGAAGATACGACCCTCATATTTCCTACCGACATAGAGGGGTCCAACGTTCATTGACAGTGAATTGATTCATCGCTTAGATTTGCTATTCACTGATTTTCGATCTTCCTTTACAACTTACTTCAGTTATCAACTAACATCAAGATGTTTACCGACCTCGATATCAAAACTGTAGATAAGGGAATAAATTTGGTTGTGTACAGCATGTCGGATGTAAACCTTTCAGCGATTCTTTACAAGAAAGATGATCTTAGATTGGTAAGTTTTATGACATCATGAAGCACATGCCTTTTGTATAATTGTCAAGTTGTGTTATTTATAAGTGTCATTGGCCGTATAATTATGTCTACTAGTGTACCGATTAGATATAACTAGATTGAAATTATGTTTACTTTGATCTAAACATGAGAGTCATATGTTCATCAAATTGTTTTATTTTGATAAAACATTTCAGACTAAGCAAAATATCACCTGTCCCCGCCTTCCCAGCACAACTTCAGGTCCCCGCCTTCCCAGCACATCTTCAGGTACCGCCTTCCCAGCACATCTTCAGGTCCCCGCCTTTCCAACACAACTTCAGGTCCACGCCTTCCCAGCACACATATTTATCCCTGAATGTCGTACGCCTTTGGCATGATAATTTTCTTTATATAGGGATCTTTTAAATCTACTAGTGTATCTTCTTTTTATTTTAATTTTGTCCTTGACAAAAGATCTTCAGAACTTATGTACACTCGCTTTTTATACGTTTTAGGAAGATCGTGCCATTCCTGAACCCGGTCCTGGTGGTATGTATATTATATACGTACTTAACTCTTACGATGTCGATTAATCTTTCGGCGGCCTTGTGTTTAATGTAGTTCGTCTACTATTGATCACGTGGTCTGTCAACAATGAGATTGCGGGTTCGAGCCTCACTGCGGGCAGAGTGCGTTCGACTAATCTTAATTGACAAGGATTGCCAGTTTTCCTACCGAAGGTCGGGGTTTTTCTCCGGGTAGTCCGGCTTCCTCCCCCAATAAAAACTGGACGCAATGATATAGCTGAAAAAATTGCTGAAAATGGCGTTAAAACAACATTCAAAGAAACAAACAAAACGATTTCGTAATATCAACGATGTATTCTGAATAATTTTTGTAAAAGATTTCAATGTACAGTAATGGCTTTTCATTTACCCCGTTATAATTAGTAACAGTGAACTCGGGTACCCAAGACTTTAGAGGATGTTCAAAATATGAAAATTGGGAAGATTTAAATATATGACTATATTGATTTACTGCAAATATAAATGTATCTCTTTGCCAAAGTTTAAGTACAACAATCCCATATCATTTTGTTTTCAAGAGGTCCAAATTTCCATGCAGAAGGTTGGAATTTGCGGATCAGATGTGAAGTATTGGACAGCTGGAGCTATCGGGGACTTTATTGTTAAGGCCCCTATGTTACTAGGTCACGAAGCCAGCGGCATCGTGTCTAAAGTTGGACCCGGTGTAACGAATCTGAAAGTTGGTAATGTACTTTTTATCAAACAAAGGTAGATTTGATTTTTCATATTTGATATACTTTACACTGCAGTAAATCCACACGCGAATTAATAACTAATAATTACTGCGATCTTCTAAGTTACATCTGGATACCTCCACTAATGTTATATAACGCTCTATTCAATTCACTCTCCCATGTTCTATACATTTTGTCAGAGCATTAGGGCTGTGATTTCTAGTCTGAGTTTCAACAACGTGTGCTTGACTCTAACTAGATTGACAAGAACTATCAATTTTCCTACCGAAGGTCAAAGGTCACCGGGTACTAGAACTTACTACTTAAAACATTAGATGTTAAAAAACGGTAAACGGCATGAAAATAACATCTTCTGATGCCATAGTTATTAGAAAAACTACCATATTACAAGCAAACATTTTGTCTTTATAATTCGACACATTTGTACTTAAAAACCACCCGTGGTCCTGGACGAGGTTGGCTGCTTTGTTTGTTTGATGCCATTTTCATCAATTTTTCAGTAATATCATGGCATCCAGTTTTTACTGAGGAGGAAACCGGAGTACCAGAGAAAACCCTCCGACCTTCGGTAGGAATGTTGGCAATCCTTGTCAATTATAATTGGAGTCGAGTGCATCCTGCATCAGTGAGACTAGAACCCGCAATCGCAGTGTTGACAGACCACATGATCAATAGTAGACGAACTACCATAACCACTCGGCAACCAAGGCCTTCGAGATTGGTTGCAATAATAAATGAATATATATTGCAACTACAAGATAAATCTCCACGCAAAAGGATTCTGGGTATTATACGTCATCCACAATCACATTAGATGTTACTAAACACGGGACATAATTCAGATATATTTTCTACAATTTTAAGGTGACAGGGTAGCAATGGACCCACACATTACATGCCGAACATGCGAGTTCTGTAAAGCAGGAAGATACAATATGTGTCCTAATCTGTTTTTCTTGGCAACGCCTCCAGATAGTGGAGCATTGGCCAGATTCCATGTCCATGCGGCCGACTTCGTGTTCAAGTAAGCTACCACACCTACACTTTTGTAGATCGATGTGCAAAGATTGTGGTAAAAAATTAATTTGACATTTTTTGCAAACTAGTTAAGTAGTATTCATGTTATATATATACAATATACAATATTTCGATTGTGGTAAAAAATTAATTTGACATTTTTTGCAAACTAGTTAAGTAGTATTCATGTTATATATACAATATACAATATTTCTATCAAGGGAAAACGAGAGGATGTATATCAACATTGCTCAAATCGGACAAAGATTGGCGGATAATTCGTGAAACAGCAGACAACTGTTTCCTATCTGCGGACATACTTAAATTGAGCAGAAATTTATGGGCAAATATCGAAGCTGGGCATGGACATGAAGAAAATATTTAGGGACAAAAAATAGAAGCGGATAAATTTATCCTTCTCATATACAATTCACAAGACTCGTGCATGCAGTCGGCATTTTTAAATGTCACCAAACTCATCCACATGATTCTAAGCTTTCTTACACTACTTGACCTGAAATTCTTTAAAATTAAAATATTTCTATTGTCTTTCAAGTTTACGTGTGCTTTTCAATGTCCCAGTTCTATTATTTGTGTTTATTAAATACTCTTTTTAGATTGATCAACGTATGCTTTCTGTTAACAGACTTCCTGACAATGTTAGTTTTGAAGAAGGAGCATGCGTAGAACCATTGTCTGTGGGACTGAATGCATGCAGGAGAGTTGGAGTAACGATGGGAAACCGCGTTCTTATTACTGGAGCTGGTAATTTATTTATTTATTTATTTATTTATTTATTTATTTATTTATTTATTTATTTATTTATTTATTTATTTATTTATTTATTTATTTATTTATTTATTTATTTATTTATTTATTTATTTATTTATTTATTTATTTATTTTAATGGAAATTTTGTTGAAATTTAGTTTAATTTGAAGTAAACAGGGGCGTAGCTGGTGCCATTGTGGCAACTGAGGCAGTTGAGTCGGTAAAAAATAATAACGTTAAACCTTATCCCAGAATGTCACCAGCTGACCCGCCTCGGTACGCCCTTTGTATAGTTAGAGTGCCATATTGTATCTGTATAAATTTGATCTTTATATTACTATGCGGAGTACATTCTATTGATTATATGCTTGTACTTTTAAGGTCCAATCGGTCTTTGTTCCCTGTTGGTTGCTAAGGCGTACGGTGCTGCAGCTGTCTGTATCACAGGTAGGTGTTGGTTGCTAAGGCGCATGTTGCTGCAGCTCTCCGTATCACAGGTAGGTGTTTGTTGTTAAGGTGGACAGATCTGCAGCTGTCCGTATCACAGGAAGATGTTGGTTGCCAAGGCGTACGGTGCTGCGGCTGTCTGTATCACATATAGGTTGCTAAGTCATACGGTGCTACAGCTGTCTGTATCACAGGTAGGTTGCTAAGGCGTACGGTGCTGCTGCTGTCTGTATCACAGGTAGGTTGCTAAGGCGTACGGTGCTGCTGCTGTCTGTATCACAGGTAGGTTGCTAAGGCGTACGGTGCTGCTGCTGTCTGTGTCACAGGTAGGTGTCTATTACTGCATGTCAAATCCAAAAAAAATGTGTATGTATCGCATTTATATGATGGCCAAATTCGGCCATTCCGCTTTTTGTTGTTCCTAAAATATCATGGCGAAAACTAAAACTCGAAATGGCTGCAGGCTTTAAAGGCCACGGAGCCATAATACAACTATATGGCGGGGACAATGTGTAAGACCTGACTGCTGGGGGTCGAACCATAACCACAGCCTAAATGACCTAGAATCGAACCGTCGGTTGAACAACAACGCCACCGAGGCCGTGAAGACTCCACGTGTCAGCAGATTTTGTTTTTTGTTACTGTGGTAATTAGGCATTGAATTTCGTTTTCCGGAATGATAGACCGCTTAATAGTAATATGATAGTAGTAACTGCAGATATCATTGAACTAAACATAAGAACAAATGCAATAATCTAGTCTGTACGTACTATTCTATGCTGTCCATATTTCTTATTTTCTCAGATATAGATGAAAGGCGACTTCAGTTTGCCAAGTCAATAGGAGCTACGCATACATATCTAATTGGAAAAGATGAAACTGCAGAAAGCGTAGCTATGAAAATTGGCGAAATGATGGGAGGAGCACCACACCAAACTATCGAGTGTAGCGGGGCCCAATTTTCTGTGGACTTGGCTGTTTATGTGCGTCCCTGCCATTAATTTTAGTATGATAGAATAACGATTGGGTTGTTTTAATTAAGTCATGTTTTAAAATTCCATTGCATAAATCCAAATTTATTTTCAAAAGAATGAAAATAAAATATCTTAATTGTACAAAAATTAATACCAAGTAAAAAAAAAACAAATACCGAAAACTGTTTCTGACTAATGCAGAAATAATTTAGATTTGAAGAAAAATTAATGTCCATAAGCTAAATAAAACCTTCAACTATTTCTAGGCTACCAGACACGGAGGAGCTGTCGGTATTGTCGGACATGGGCCAGCAAGAGTGTCCTTCCCAATTGTGACAACAGTCGCCAAAGAATTGGACCTTAAAGGATGTTTTAGATATGTGAACACGTATGTATCGTCTTCCCTTAAGAAAATAATAGATGTGCACTATGGGATGCTGCTGATATTTAATTATGTTGGTATTATCCCGTTAATTGAAGGTTTCCAATAGAATGTAATAGATTAACAACTGAACCTCATCCTCCCCAAAGGTCACATGCAGCTGGGCAGTAAAGGATGCTTTAGAATTGTGAACACATAAGCACTGAACAATAATAGCTAGGCTGTATTATATGTATGAAGTCGCGTGTTCTATCCTTCCCTTTAGTAACACGGGCTATGTAATGGAGTATTGCGTTAGATTTCTGAGCACATTTATTACCCTAACTTATATTTTAAACAATCTAGAAAAGGCCTAATGAGCTTTACATTTGCGAACAAGTTTGTATTATCCGTTTACATGTAGTAACAAAGGCTAACCAGGACTTAATGAAGCTTTATATGACGTCCAGTTTTTATTGGGGGGGGGGGAGTATCCGGAGAAAACCCTCGACCTGCGGTAGGAAAACTGGCAATCCCTCGTGGTCAAATAAGATAGGGGTCGAGTACACACTGCCCGCTGAAACTCGAACCCGCAACCTCAGAGTTGACAGACCATGTGGTCAGTATTGTATGACTTACTACCTTACCACTCGGCCACAGAGACCCCCTTCGATTTGTGAACACAGTTCCTGTTGTATGTATTATTCTTCTCAGATCTTTCATGCCAATCAATCACTTATTGTCAATATTTTCTTATTTAAGGTGGCCAACATTAATAGAAATGATTTCTGCTGGACAGATAAACGTCAAACCTATCATCACTCACAACTTCAAACTAGAGGAAACTATCCAGGCCTTCAACACTGCAAAGAGTGGGGAGGGCATCAAAGTCATGATTGACTGTTCCAGGAAAGCTGCCTAAAGATGGCGCTATGTAGACACAGGTGTATATCCAGATACGGATTGAAAATAAAAATATTTATAACAATAACATTTATCAATTGTTATTATTAAAAACTACTTAAGTGTGAAATAATGAGCAGGTTTAGTGGAGAAGCTTATATTACTAAATACAAAACTTTAAACAGAGATGATAAGATAAACATCAATTACACAGGGGGTAAATTCTGACCATAATTGCTGATTAAAACTAGCTGTCACATCTGATTGAATAAGTTCTACATAATTTAACTGGTGATGCTCTTTTTTTGTGTGCAAACAATCTGTTTGTGTCAAGTTGGCGAAAAAGGTTTCCAGAGGCCGAGAAAGACAAAGAAAAGGTGTTCAGAGTCCAGAAAGACAATTACAATTTAGGTACATGCATTACAATAAACACAAAAGAAAATGGACCAGACACCTAGTGTTATCTAGCTTGAAATGTGAATTTACATTAGTTTGTTCATTTTTCATATACATTTATACTCCTGCAGTATGGTCTAAGTTGAATATTCAATTTACACAAGTTGTCATGTGTTTGCCATCAAAGGCACCAAGAGTGTGGGACAATTTCACGCCAAGCCTATGTAGTATTGGGAATGGCCAAAACTTCATCTTTGACTTTATACTCTAGTAACGGTAGAGCATGAAATGACGTCAAGTCACCACCCACGATCGAACCAGAGATGCGATTATTACCAGCCATTCTAACCAAATGCTGGGACCTTACTGCAAGGGTTCCTGTTCAACCCACAGAGCAGCCCAGTGCGTCCCCTGGTGGCGGACGTAGTGGGCAACGTGTAGCAACATCGGCGTTGAATACCACCACCTTTTGTATGCTGCTTCGCTACAGGTCATACAAGACTGATAGCATACCATTTCTAGCAGTTTCTATTGTGTTATCAAATTTTGCAAATTTTATACAAACATAATTTGAATATGTTTAGGTAGATCACAGTAGCATTACTCTGTTTGCTTTTTTGGTGCATGCTCCTATTGGATGCTATTTAAATTATGTCGTGCAGCAGTGGCCATCTTGAATTGTTGATCAAAATAACCAACTTTGAAGAGGAACCTCTAAAGTGCATCAACATATAGTTTGACTAAAATTTATGTAGTTACTATGAAGCCTTTAAAAACGTTTTAAGTATGTAAATTGTCCTGTGGCGACAGCTTCTGATAACAAAAGGACTGAACTTTAGACTTGAGAGATGACCTCACAAACCATGTAAAAATTGTCTGTATTAAGAGCAGGCATACACATTCATGGGCAATCTTTCTGTGAAGATATAGAGATCTGGGTTGAAAACTGTTGAAGCAGTTGATTACAAGTATCATCTTCTGAAAATGTCTGAAAAATGACTAAGCTCCCAAGTCTGGAAAATTGGGGAAAAAAATCCTTGGACAATTTCATACTAGCAGATGCACAATTTGAATTCATGTGGAATTTTCTGTGAAGTTTCAGAAATCTGGGTTGAAAACTGTACGAGGAGTTGATTACACAAAATAGATATCCTATTTTCCCCGCCCTCCTGACTTCACCATACTATAACCGGGGTTTGCATTTTGTGCAACCTGGCCAAATATTATGAAAATTATGATCCAATTAAACTTTCAAGCAAGTGTATCAGACTTAAAATTTTTCCTGGAGTCAAAATAGGTTTCAGAACCTAAAAAATGCCATTCCTGTTGTAATTTTTAGCTGTCTTGGACCTTTCATAGAAAAGGCATTAAAAAATTCCCCAAAGGGTCCAAAGTCCTGCAAGTGGCAGCCAACTTTATTTTAATTTAGAAGAGAAACTAACTTTTGAGGAAGTGAGCAAGTCTTGTTTTAAGTGATTATGAGGTATAAGAAAAAATTTAGACACTAATGCCTAATGGTGAAAATAATGGTTGATGACAAAAGCTCACACATCTCATAAACTTTGGATGAGCACAAAACCATGACTTGAGGATTTCTGGTAAAATGGTTCATGTAAAAATTGGAGCAAAAGTTTAAAAACTGTTCATGACATTTTGTGCAGCACTAAGCAATAATCAGGTGAATGATTAAAATGTCTTTTCTTTTCCGCTTCAGTAACAATCTATAAACCAAAGAGACATCATGGTCTGTTGGATATTGAGGTCCTCTTACTGAAACATACTAAACTGGCTAAACAACAACATGTCTTCATTAAAAATAATTAATTTTAAGTTTTATTTTCACTCAAAGAAATATATCACTGATATTGTCCGCATGACAAAAGTCACAGCACTATCATATAATAATTAGTTTCTACACTGTACAAGTGTTATGCCGTTGCCTTTTGTTTTTGGGCCAATTCTTTTAAAGTCTTGATGCAATTTGCCAATGTTTCTTTTTCCTAAAATAAAATTGTTTAAAAATTATTTTGGTACAAGCTATACCTGGTATGATACTATCACATTATATAATAAGGCAGTACAAAACAGAGGAAGAAAAAAATCTTTTAAGGGGCCACAACTCTTGAACAACAAAAATCACATTACACAATACGGAAGTACAAAACAGAAGAAGAAAAAAAACTATTATTAACTAATAAATTGGTTACATTATTTCAGGCTATCAAGTGGAGGCCAATATTCTGTATTTTGCTTTATTGCCTATTGATTAATGAGAATACATCAAAGCATCATATATGTTAAACTTGTTATTATTAAAAATTGTTTAAGTTAAAAGCATTCTTGTTTTCATATAAGCTCATACAATAAATATATTTTCTGAAATAATTTTACAGGAAATAAGATTGAGGGTTTTACAATGTCATTTTCCATATAAATGAGGAAATAAGATTGAGGGTTTTACAATGTGATTTTCCATATAATTTATATTTTTACTGGACATGAAGTTGATTAGTGTTAAGTGGATGCAGGACACTTTCACTGAAAATAATTTGTCAATGAATTTTCTTTAAATTTGCCAAATAGTTAGTTTTTTATACAAATTATCATAATTCAAAATAAAAAATATGGGTTTCAGAGCTTGTTTCCAAGGTGTTGAGCACTGAAATTTTAAATTTTCATATAGATTATACACAGAAGAGAATAAAAAAGCACTAAAATAAAAGATTACACAAATTCCTGTCCAATGAAATTTTCTGAATTTTTTATATAACGTCAAGCAATTCGTATACATTTTAGTGATGGAAAGAAAAATAGGGGTCTCTGGGTTAAATTTTTGTCATTTGGGAAAAAACTAGTCAAAAAGTGATAAAAAATGGTATTTTTTTGGTCAAAATTACCTCCCTTGTTAAAAATTTCATTTTCATTATTTTTGCCAATACCGTACACATTTTAAACAAAAACTTTTAATTTCAACCA
Source organism: Limnoperna fortunei (assembly GCA_944474755.1). Classification (NCBI taxonomy): domain Eukaryota; kingdom Metazoa; phylum Mollusca; class Bivalvia; order Mytilida; family Modiolidae; genus Limnoperna; species Limnoperna fortunei. The sequence continues at coordinate 8,878,751 of OX104118.1, read as the reverse complement.
TTAATAAATTAAAGTAATAATATAGGTACAAGACTTTCATTATTATTTTAAATTTTATTCAAATTAAGAGTAAATAATGAAAGAAATTATTATTAAATTTACCATAAATGTTCTATCTATTTAGAAATTTTCACAAAAAATGGCGGATGGTGTCCTGCCTCCCCTTAATTTTGTTTATTTCACGAGAGGCATTATTGATGTAATCTCTATATAAATGTCATAAAAAATTTTCCAGAAACATAGGGTGTGGGGAGCACCTTACAAGATTGGATGGACAGAAGGAAACATGGGGGTGGGAGCTTTTTACAAGATAGGATGGATAGAAGGAAATATACCTGGTAGGGGTGGGAGCACCTTACATAACATTATGCCCAGAATTTCTATGTTAACTACATTAAGTCAAGAAACTAAAAAACATAGTTAGCTTTTTTAACTGCCATTCTAACGTTTCATATATATGCCCCACTCCCAAGAATTAAAAAACTTCTAAATTTTCATTCATTTAACTTTTAACAACGATAAAATATGTCAGAATTATTACTGGAATTTCATATCTAGAAAATCTAACTAAAATTAATTTCACAGACAGATTTACCTGTTGTGGAGTGATGCTTTTGAGCACATTTTGTGTGATCCAATTCACCATGTTTTCTTGTTCAAATCTTCGTGTAGCATTCTGTACCTCTAGTTGATAGTCCTATAATAATAAACATAACAAAACTCAACAAATCTGTATCCCCCATGTTTACTGTCTTCAGGAAGACAACAAATCTGTATCCCCATGTTTAATGTCTTCAGGAAGATAACAAATCTGTATCCCCATGTTTACTGTCTTCGGGAAGACAACAAATCTGTATCCCCATGTTTAGTGTCTTCAGGAAGACAACAAATCTGTATCCCCATGTTTACTGTCTTCAGGAAGACAACAAATCTGTATCCCAATGTTTACTGTCTTCAGGAAGACAACAAATCTGTATCCCCATGTTTACTGTCTTCAGGAAGACAACAAATCTGTATCCCCCATGTTTACTGTCTTCAGGAAGACAACAAATCTGTATCCCAATGTTTACTGTCTTCAGGAAGACAACAAATCTGTATCCCCATGTTTACTGTCTTCAGGAAGACAACAAATCTGTATCCCCATGTTTAGTGTCTTCAGGAAGACAACAAATCTGTATCCCCCATGTTTACTGTCTTCAGGAAGACAACAAATCTGTATCCCCATGTTTACTGTCTTCAAGAAGACAACAAATCTGTATCCCCATGTTTACTGTCTTCAGGAAGACAACAAATCTGTATCCCCATGTTTACTGTCTTCAGGAAGACAACAAATCTGTATCCCCATGTTTACTGTCTTCAGGAAGACAACAAATCTGTATCCCCATGTTTAGTGTCTTCAGGAAGACAACAAATCTGTATCCCCCATGTTTACTGTCTTCAGGAAGACAACAAATCTGTATCCCCATGTTTACTGTCTTCAGGAAGACAACAAATCTGTATCCCCATGTTTAGTGTCTTCAGGAAGAGAACAAATCTGTATCCCCATGTTTACTGTCTTTAGGAAGACAATAAATCTGTATCCCCATGTTTACTGTCTTCAGGAAGACAACAAATCTGTATCCCCATGTTTAGGGTCTTCAGGAAGACAACAAAAATGTTTATGTTTTTAAAATGTTAGGAATAATTTTCTTAGGAAAATCACTGGATCAGGTTCTGTATCTTCAATGTATCATAAAACATATATAACAAACATTTATCCAGGGGATCCAGAACTATTTCCTGCCACCTTATTTTGGTTTATTTTTTACCCCTGCAGGAATGACCCAATTCTAAGGTACTGGATACAGTTATCTCCTGAGTGTTGTTTCAATATATGCACAGTGAGAAATAGAGAATACATGTAGGAAGACATTCTTCTTTAAGATGACATCTTGTCTACGCATTAAAGTGATGACAAACAATGTTATTTTGATGACCCTCCATGTGACCCTCCATGTGACATTTTAATTAAACGGGAATGGGATGTTATTACTTAATTTGCCACAAGTTCGGAACGAAATTGAATTTACATGATATTCTGTGATCACCCAAGACATTACATGTTTATGTTTATATAATGAAATTATTTCATTTTTTTCAAATCATTTTAATAGAATTTAATTTGAATTGGTTTTCTCCGGATTTGCATCTTTAAACATACTGTCTCTCTAGCCAATCCATAGTGGATAATTTAACTTCATTACAGTCATATTTTGTTACAAATGACAACGGCCTCTTAATTATTAATTATTTGCATATTGGGGAAACTATTACCATTTTTTGCTCTGACTCGGGCACCAAGTTTCGTTGAGTAATGAGAGACCCCTCAAAACGAGCGAAATAATTTCAGTTATATCACATTAAATTCTCGAGGTGTCATGTCAGATAAAATTTTTCGCAAATTTAGAAACCCCGAAGGGTACTCAAGGAAACTCACAAACACCCATAAAATAGTCCAGAAATGGGCTTTGCACAATCAGCTGAAAAATAACCAATACATTTAACAAATTATATAAATAAATTTAATTCTGTATGAAACTGCTTTTTAAATACAGCTCTAATATCTAAATTCCATTGAATAATAAATCCACTGTCTATGCTACAGCTCGGAGCAGCCAAATATCAAAATAAGAACCAATTTCCTCTCCCTCAGTCAAAGGTCATTTACAGAGCCATTGTCAAATAATGAACAGTTATATATATCTGCAATCTATTGTTTTAAAATTTTGTAGCAATATTATGTTCTATGAAATGGATGAAACAGATCTGTACATACTCACCTGCTGACCTTGTTATGTAATAATGACAGGTATGAACTCAAAAAAAACACAGATGTCAAAGTGACATGAGGTCTTGGGTGTTTTTATACTCATTCCCGCATAAATTAAAGGGATTAAAAGGAATAAAATGGTTTTTATATTTATGATGATGTCAAACATCGGATTCGACAAGATTATACAGTCAAACCTGTCTTAGCGACCCCCTCCATATAACGACTTCCTGTGTTATGCGACCGTATTTATTCCTCCCGAGCATTTTCCCATTCATTTTACCTTTATATAACGACTCCCTGTCTTACGCGACTAACGACCGTGTTTTCCGTTCGTTTTGACCAAGAAAACCTGTCTAAAATGACTCTCGGGACTGTTAAAATCATTAAGCAATAAATAAACCCTGTCTGACGAAAAGAAGATTCGTAGACCATCGGCATTGACATTGTTGTCAATTATCAAGGTTCTTCGAAACGGAAAACTAAAGTATGAAGCGATCAAAAACTGTTTTATTATCTTAGAAGCGAAGTTCAGATTGCCCTGTAAAATTTGAATAGTCGTCAATGTCGACATTCGATTTTGTCGCCATTCTGGTTGGAAATGATGATGTTTCTCATAAAGGCGTGTTTATTGTATAATCACGCCATTTTGTTTTACAAAGGGAAATAACCAATACGAAACCGGTGTACACTGGTTCTCAATCTGCTTGCACTTTCTACATAGAGCTTATTGTTAAAACACAAGGAAACCAGTAAAACCGGTACAGAGAAAAATACAACAACTAAATGGGGGAATAAAGTTGACCTGCGTTAATTCAATCGGAAATCAAAACGCTCATTATTGTTGTATATTTTGTACTTGCGTTATTTACATAAAATAAATGTCATATTTTATTGTTTACTTAATAAAAAAAACAATACAGGTCTTCAATTAACTCTTTCACATGCTGACAACATGACTTTTTTTATTGGTCTGCAAACATCATGACCTGTGTATAAAGACCCCCTGTCTTATGTGACCTTTTTACAATTTCCCTTCAAAGGTCGCTTAAGACAGGTTTGACTGTAGTCTGACATTTTAGTGGTCAGGTAATTTCCAGCAATATGACAGTATCTTGACTCTCGATCTCAACAGCCTTACCATGTATCATATCACATCACTTACCAATCTTTTCTTGACATTGGTATAAACAGTGTTAAGTCTTTGTCTATAGTCAGCCTCAAGTTGTAGATCAAGATTTTCCTGAAAAATTTAAGTTCGCTATCAATAGACAAATCTCATTACATGTATCTGAGGGTTTTGCTGGTTGTAGGTACAGTTGTTATATTGCTAAAGAGACAACAGTTTAGACTGTCTAGATGTGAAAATGGGGGATGTTGTTCAGAAAGAGAGCAGTGGATGGTGTTCAGAAAGACATCAGTGGATGATGTTCAGGAAGACACCTGGAAATGATGTTCAGGAAGACACCTCAAGATAATGTTCAGAAAGACACCAAGTGATGATGTTCAGAAAGACCCTAGGGTATGATTTTCAGAAAGAGACATGGGAAATGGTGTTTAAAAAGACATTAGAGGTTGTCATTAATTCATTTATACAGTTGTAGTTCAGTTTGAATATGTCGCAACTTGGCTTTAATGTGCAATAAACTGTAAAAGAATTAAGTATAAAATATGAGTTACACTCAGTTCAAATGAAGGACTACAGGATATAATGAGTTACCCCCCGTTCAAATAAAGGATTACAGGATACAGTAGGAGTGACACCCAGTTCAAATGATCGAGACATTGTACTTGGATGCTTATTATGGGTTAGAATCTTGAAAATACAAAACTTTGTCAATTTGGTACAACTGTTATATACAGCAAACATTCTGCGACCCTCAATTTTTATCCCCATCTAAACAGCTTACAATTCAAACAAATATTTACATATTTGTTGGTATCTAACTCATATTTACCTTCATGGCTTGAAACACATATTTTTGACCTTCTTTCCTCCACAAATCTTTTTCAACTTCATCAACTGCCTTTTTTAGTTTGCTTCTTGTATCTTCTAGTGGTTTGGTGTATCTCAAATATTCATTTTTCTGAAGAAAAGAAATAACAATATTGTTATTATTCACTTAACTGCTAATGACTGCACATTGCTTTTATTGCAAAGGAACCAGTTAACCGTTTTGGTTCAAGGTTTTGAGATTGGTTTGAAATTATGGTTTGCAATAAATGGGTTTGATGTTTCAAATGAAATGCTATCTGAAAGTAATGACAAAATATCAAACACCAAGGAAATTGTCAAAAAAAAACCCCAATCCACATGTCCAAGAAAATGACGAATTTTAGAACTATCAACCTAAAATATAGAAATTACAGCAATAGACCATGACTTGGTGTCAGTTAACCCAGGTTTTATGGCATGCCAAACCTTAGGTTTTCATTACAGTAGTATGCGAGTTGGTTTGTTGATGAAAATGGATGCTTATCATAAACTAATAAATAGGTGTATCCAATAGTCATCACAGTACAATCACAGTGTACTGAATTTAAACACTGGGAAAGTACTGTTAAGTTAAAAGAGTCATACAAATCATATATATGGTCTGTCCCCTCTTTAACCCTTTTAATCTGGGAAAACTGTGAAAGGCTGATAACCACACTCCAATAAGGTTATTCAACTAGAAATTGAATTAAAAAAACCTGTCCAAATTGTCATCCAATATTCACTGAAATGGCAAAAAAAAAAATTCTGACCTTTTCATTCAGTTTTTTCTTAAAACAGTGATAGATAAAATCCACTGACACAATTTATTTGGAAATTCATTCAATTATAAATCTATTTAGAACTTTTTTATTTCCAATGGAAGCCCTTAATACATAAGTTTGACTGTATATAACAAAATATTTTATTAGAAGCATTAAAGCAGTGTTAGGATGATTACAAACCTCCAAAGATTTCTCTAGATATTTATTAACCCATGGTCCGAATTTTTTCAGCAAATAAATATAAACCACTACTGCAAAGCTATCTGCTATGGCGTGGTCGTGTACAAGCATTTCCTTGGAGAACATCGTCAGAACACCTCCAATTATTAAGATATAAGTCCCTGAAAATGAAAATAAACCAGTGTCAACAAATGAAATACAATGTTTTACTTTACAGTAGCCAAAATGCTTAACTTTTCATGAAATACAATGATAAACAGCATATCTTCCACAGCATATGCACAGTTCCAGAGGTCTGTCAAGTTCATTATGTTTCCGTTTAATTTGCAAAAATCCAGGGCCAAGTTACGGACATCTGCGCGCTTGCACGACTTGACTTTGCCAACTTTGTTGGTACTATTATCTCCTGATTGAATAGGTCAGTCTTTTTTTAAAAATAAATCAGATTTCTGTCATACCGAAATCAAACCGATCTACAATATCTTACTTGCTTTCCCTTTTATTCCAGGGGGAAACCTTTCTTTAACATGATTTTGACATTTGTTTACTGGTTGTTGACATGGTTCTAAACAGGTTTAAGATGAAAAAACAAATCTTGTTCTATTCGAGACTTTCAAAATAAACATCTGGTCTGTGAAAATGGTCATTCGTGAGGGACTTTTATGATGTTGTGTCAAAAATATGAGGGGTGGTTGTTCGCGAGAGATAACTATACATTATAAAGATTCAATGCATTAAGATTTTGGCCTGATAAAACCAGTGATCGATGTCGAGGGGATCCTATAAGAGAGGGACTCCTGTAGTATGTTCTAGTAGAGGTCCGTAATGGCTCATTTTGTTCAGGATTTGAACTCCTTAAAAAAGTTTGTTCTTAATGACAAGCAAATATACTTAAGTTACTGAAAAAAAGTTTCTGTATGGATAAGATTTAATGTTAAGATATGGTCCAAGATGGCAGCATTTCGGATTTGCCATCGACATGAAAATCTCAAAATTAGTAGGAGGCCTTGGTGGCCGAGTGGTCAAAGTAGTTCGTCTACTATTGATCATGTGATCTGTTAATATTGAGCTTGCAAAGTCGAGTCTCACTGTGGACAGGGCGACTCCAATTTAAATGGACAAGGATTACCAGTTTTCTTACGAATGTTAGGTAGTTTACACTGAGTTCTCTGACTTCTTCCCCAGTAAAAACTGGACACCATGATATAGCTGAAAAATTGCTGAAAATGACGTTAAACATCACTCAAAGAAACAAATCAAAATTAATTAAGGACTATTTATAATAAATTTGTATAGATTCAAACTGGGAAGTGGTTTGTCAAAAGATTTTTGAAATTTCAATCATCTCAGGATAACAATTTAGGCTGTCAAGCAGATTTTAAAAAAATTTCAGCCAATTAGCATGCATTAAAGGTACTACTACAATTTTTAAACTTGATTTACACCAAAACTAACTTTATTACCAGAATAAACATAGATTGTTGCATCCTACGAAGTGTTGTTGTCAATCCTTTAATTAGTTCTACTTTTACTGTGACGACCCTGCATACCTAAAGGTATCCACTTCTTAGGAGCGTTAACTGAAGATCAACTTACACAGTGTTGGTTCACCTTTTCCTCTATATTTATACCCTTACTGTGAACCCCTGCATTTTGGGTCCACTGTTGCAAACCTGTGCTGATTGTATCAGCCACCTGCGCTTAGAGGCAAACTACAGTACAACAAATTGAAATTTATTGAAGCAAAAAGAAAAAAACACCTTCAGCCAACATCTGTGACCCTCAATTTTTCTTGAAAACCGGAAAGAACTCGAGCCGATCGGTAAGTGAACATACTTGGAACGAACCTTCAGCAATAAGGAAAAAAACCTACAAGATATTAAATGTGACTTGTCGCTGTGAACTAAATTACAGATTAACCTGAAACCTTAACTTTTAGTCGTCCTTTAGTTCTACTTTTACTACAACGACCCTGCATACCTAAAGGTATCCACTTCTTAGGAGCGTTAACTGAAGATCAACCTCCACAGTGTTGGTTCACCTTTTCCTTTATATTCCTCTATACAAACTAACTTTGTAAAGTATCATCCAATGAATGTTTATGCTATTTTGGTTTTACAATTGGTCAAGTGGTTTTGAAGAAGATAGAAGTGAAGCCAATAACAACAACATGCCCATTCACGTACTGCAGAAGTGAATCTCGTAGAAAAGAAATTTGATCGCATAAAATGCAAGACTGATATCTGCGTGCACGCATAAGTTTGAAAAAATTAAAGTTGTAAACATTACGTCCTATTTATTGAACTGATGGTCCAATTGTTAAATCGATTTTCTTTGGTTGATTTTAGCAATTTAATCCAACCAAAGCAATGCTTCTTTTACCCTCTCAATGACGGTCATTGACTATGATTCTGTGATTTTGATTGGCAGATTTCTTAAATTTAATCCAATCGAAAGAAGCGCTGTAAAAAGCACACATAAAAATGTGAAAACCCAAAATGTTCACTGTACCCCTAAATTGTTAGGCCAAATGGTACATGAACCCCAACTAAAAAAGTGCTGGGCATGTAGAACACCAAGGAAACTGTCAAAAAAAAACATCCAAAAAAATCAGTCCAAGAAAGTGGCAAATGTTAGAACCAACAACCAAATATATAGCAACTACAGCAGTGGTCCTGACTTAGTACAGGCATTTCAAAAGAAATTACGGGTTAAACCAGGTTTAATAGCATGAAAACCTCCTACTTCCATTACTGTAGTATGTTAGTTGGTTTTTGTTGATGAAAATGAATGGGTATGTGTGAATGGAAATGCATACACCAGAAGTTTCTGCATACTTAATATTACTTTCATGAAGGTAAATACCTGAGACACCAGTTCTTGAGTACATGGCTTCCCACCAGGAATTCGGTAATATTCCTAAACGTACTGCAGGTGTTGTGTCAGGCATAGGTATAATGGGGAAATTCTTTGTATCTCTGTCTTTGCCATAATAAATTTCATTAGCAACCTGCCACCTTGCCATATTATCTTCCATTTCTTCCTCCCATTCCTTGGAGGTTGGTCTATAACATTGAGTATTGCAGTAATTAATAGGAATATAGGTGCAGCCTTAAAGCATTAACAGTGCCACTGCATTCCAGTGGTCATGTGACAGCTTTCCCTAATGTGATGTCACATTAATGTCATACGATTGAGCATTTCAGAGATCGCAGCAATTTTGTCTGAAATTTGTGTTTACACAATATTATTTTTCTTGCAATAAACTTTAAATTATTTATTGAGATTGGGTTTTTTATCAGTAAACAGTAAACAGATTTGTATTTATCACAGGTTTTGACAAATTTTGGTAAGCATAATAGGTAAATGAAGGATAATATTTTTTATCAGCAACTGTTTTCATCAAATTTTAATAATAATTGTTTTGTTTAGACTATTTTAAATTGAGTCTGTATTTACTCCATGCAATATTTTCTTTTTTTTGTCCCTCCAGAATATACCTTTTTCTAGTTCCAGCCTGAGTAAGGGCCTCCGGGAACAACTTGACCCCCTGAGTTGTTGCCGAACACCTTGTTGCTGTTAATACTGTTGGAAGACATCTGAAAAAAATATCAAACATTAAATCAGAAAATATGCTTACTAGAAATTTTGGCCAAAAAACGATACGGCAAGATAACAAGTAAAGACATATGTACAATAGTGACCTTTGAATACAAATGAAAAAAAAAAATAGTTAAAACAACCGGTAAGTGGCATTTCATTAAACCAGGGGCTCCATTATAGATTTTTATTGCCCACCTGGATTTACACTTTGAGCTATAACCTATATTCAGAAGATAAGGATGATATAGGGAACACTTTAAGAGTTGATCAGTAAGAATACAATTTACAACCCAGATACCAAACGCCCCACATATAAACCATACCAAAATTTTTGCTTGTTTGAATGTGTTGTTATATCAATGGTTAGAAATTTTTAAGGTACATCATACTAGTAGCAGTAAGTTTTTATTGTTTATGAAAGCCACAGTACCTGTAAAACATAACCATTGAAAGAAAAACTGTTTATCCTTGACAATTGAAGCTGGCCTGGGTAAATACACCCTACCTGAACTCACTATAACTTGAAACCTCAGTATTGACCTGCTGGTGATAAATAGCAGACGATTAATTGTAACTACTAAAGAAGCCCCTTAAATGTTTGCAAAGATTAGACATAATCATTACCTAAAAGCTTGTCTCCCAACTGCCCCTGAAATTAGAAATACAAAAACACATGAATTTGCTTTAAATGTATGTTAAATTCTGTAGATTTTCATGAGTTTTTGTTTGAATGTTTTGAACTAAATTTGTCAGTCAAGATGTTCCAGCTAGGGGGAAATAGAGGGGCGCTGCACCCCGCCCCTGTGCCCCTCTCAAGCACCTCTGTGTCCCGATTGGCACCCCTTATCACTCTATTGCTCCAATTAATTTTCTGTTCTAAAATTAATAGTAATTATAGTGTTTTTATAGCTAATTAACTAATAAGACTATTTTCGTTTCCTTATGATTTTGATTATATAACTAGTGGTAGACAGTGGGGACTGGTACCACCTTTCACACACTTAGAGGTAACATTTCAAGTTATGACACTTAAAAAATGTCATTACTAGTACCTTATTTGCGTGGTCATTGTTTCTTGGTCATTTGGCTTAATTATGGTCCAGATCAGTAATAGATAAAACCCTTTGCGAGAGATATCTTCGAATATTTGTCACAGCGCCATGTTTATCATTGAACACGCCATTTTTTTAAAACAAAAATAGAAGATGGTACCCGACTTTCTTTTTCTATGTTCAAATAGCGTTAAGTAAAAATACTTGTGGCAACCAGTACAAACCAAATGAAAATACATACATTTCCAGAGCCCCAGATGTGAAAGTTCAGGAACTTGCAAATACAATGCTGCTTATGTTGAAGTTACAACCACAAATATTGAAACACAGTAACAAATTGTATTTTGGCGGTCACTTTTCAATAAATATATTTAAAACTTTACTTTAAAATAAAAAAACAAAAGGCTCAAAACAGCAATTAACAGAACACTTATTCAAATAAAAATAACAACAAAAGTGCAACAACCGCAATCACACTAAAAATATGCAAATACAGGAAAAAGTGCCCTTCTCATGCACCCCTCTATTTTCCAATCCTTGCTGGAACACTGTGGACAGATGTTCTGATTTGTACACCTTCATTGAACCTAGATTTACAGCAAAGCATTCTGTTTTGTTTGTTTTTTTGAATATAATAGCGTCCAGTTTTTATTTGGGAGAAAGTAAGAGTACCCAAAGAAAACTCTCAACCTTCGGTAGGAAAACTGGAAATCTTTGTCAATTAATTACAATATTCTGCAATAACTGTTTCTATAATAATTCTACCAACTAGTGGTAGTTACTATATCTGGTTGTAAAATAACACTTAGGAACATAACTATTTTACAGCAGAAACTTAAACATTATAACAGTACAAGATTAGCAGCAAAAGGATTCTATCATTACATGTAATAACTAGATTAAGATAATGCACACGAGTAAGCTCTATCTTGAATTTACAAGATGTATTACACTATCATAATTAATCTACACTACAACTAGAACATTCTGATTATACTGAAATAATGCTTGCTGGACATTAAACATCAATCCCTAAAACTATCAGGAGAAGGGATTTATATAGTTGAACCACACAAAAACTTTTATAACTTTGGGAGATTGTGAAACATGCAACTAAGACCCATGTTGCGAAATCCCCTGTTTTGTCTAGTATGGAGACATCTCCTACATCCCAGGCTCCAATCAGTCTAAAAAAAGCATTGGACGACTGAGGATACTGGGACTATCTTACATGTAAGATAGAGTTACCTAACATGTTATCAGTAGGTGGTGTGCACACATGAATGGCCAGATGCAAACTGTAATGTGTTAGGCTGCTGGGTGTTTTAAACTGATTAAATGAGCTGTTATGTGCAATGCCCGGTGGCAAGGCATTAGAGTGAGGAATCTGGGTCCGTTTGCCCTAGTACTTGTTCGTCCTATTACATGTTCGCCCCGAGTCCGTTCGCTCATGTTTTGGTATATATACATGTATTTAGGATGTTTTATGTAATAATGATAAATTAAATGCAAAAGATATTTGAACCACTGTTTTTGTTGTTTGTAAATTTTTTTAATATTTTTTAAGTTGTATTTGTTGTCTGTCAACACATAGTATTATTGTTAAATGTTGTTTTGTTTTGTTGATTTTAAAACATGCTTGCTGAATTTGAGTTGTAGAAATTTACAAAGTATTGTTTTTAATTGTTTTGTATTTTCTCAACAGGCTTACACAGAATGCAGATGAGAGGAATAAGAGACACAATAATATTTAGAAGCTTTAATATATATAAAAAATAACAACATAATATGGTTGCACTTATAATAGCATTACACTTATACAATGCACTATTGGATTTTATTCACACAAGTATTTGAGAGTTCATTTTACATGTAATTTATTCAGGTAATTAACGTAAGGTCAATCATCTTGCAGTTCCAGTTGGTCTTTGGGAATATCTGCAGGTCTGTATACGTTCGAGATCCTCTTCAAAAGTGTGTAGTTGTCATCTCTGAATTCATGTAGCTGTCCCAGGCGGTCTGTATCTTGGTCTCCAGTGTTGGGGTGCTGGCTCTTTTCTTCAGTGTTGCAAATGTGGTTCTGATGTGTGCGCTAGGCAGGAAGGAAAAGGCTAGTAGCTGTCTAATGTAGGAGTGTACAGCTTAATGACGTCCGTACGCAATAAGCAGTCCATACTCTGACCACCTTGCTTGGCTGCTTTGTAATCGGCTAACGACACACCTGTACCACAGAGTCGATGTTGCCATCTTTCGCAGACGTCGCATGAAACTACATGCTGAAGAGGTCGGACTTCAGAATTGCACGATATACACAGGTTGTTATCCATGTTGGATGATGAACATACATTTTTTCTGGTAGCTTATATCAGGGCTCACCACACTGGGCGAAGTGGGCGACAAAGTCGCCCTACTAGAACCTGAAGTCGCCCTAAGGCGCCTCAAAAGCGAAGTCGAAGTCGCCCTGTCATTTCCCTTAAGTCGCCCGATGGTTCACATAAGATACTTGTAAATCTGGTCCAAATACTTCAACCTGACTACCAATTTATCAGTAAATGTGTAATTCCAATAAAAAAGGCAAACAATATGCGTATTTAACATATTTTTCAAACGATTTACGTCTTTCAAATGTAGCACGCACCATTTGTTTTTTTACCGGATGTGACTAATTACCGGAAGTGAACAACGAAGAAAAGTAATGTACAACGGCCCATAATGAAAAATCATAATATTTTTGATAAACAAACACTTTTAATTGGTTTCAAACTTCAGTTCTTTCACTTCTCCCTACTTTTTTAGTGTGTGGTGACCCCTGTTATATACTACTCAAAGTACTCGGCATCCAAGCTAACTAAATTTGTTTTAAAAATTAATTTTTAACAAATTAATTATTACACTATTGCCGGACAAAATGGAAAACTGCTACCGCGTTTGGTCGAGTTGATGTTCCTTTTGTAGATCTCATATTACACTTTTTGAAATCAACAATTATTTTCCAGGGTTAATCGGCGTTTTGAAATTCGGCTGAATTTTCATTTTGATAAATCGAATTTCCATAAGAAGTCAGCCATTTTTTTTGTAAAGGGGTCTAATGTTGTTTACAAACGTTCGTCTGTTTTCGTGACGTTCAATGGTATTCAGACAAACCCCGAGACTTTTCCCACCTAACTGCAGACGACATTACCCGAAGGATTTCGAATAGACAACAATGGAATTTTCCTAACGTACACATCCGTTCAAAAGGAGGTCAAAATTTAGTATGGAAAATCGATCTGTCAAAATGAAAAAACGGCCGCATTTCAAACGGCAGATTAACTGTGGAAAATAATTGTTTCTTTCAAAAAGTGTAATATGAGATCTACAAAAGGAACATAAACTTGACCAAACGCGGTAGCAGTTTTCCATTTTGTCAAGCAAAAACCCATCGGATGGACACGGTAAAGTTGACTATAGGGCAAATATGTAACTAGGGCGAACAGACCCGATACCTATACTAAAAGTTACACCCCATTGCGCTCAGTGTTTTGTTTGCATTTTTTTATTATTCCATATTGTACCTTTGTAGTGGTAAAATCCAACTTAAAACATTTCTACACGATAACACGTCTATATTTTATATTATGCCTTTGTTGTTGACAAGTTCCAAATCGTCCTTGACATTTGCTACTGTAATTTTACATAGGAAGTCAGCCATTTGAGTTTCTACAGGGACCTAGCATTGTTTTCAAAAAGATCCAGTGGTCGCGCTGGGCTTCGCCAAAGTTGCCAATTGCGATTTTTTTTTTCATTTGGCGACAAAATATTGCGTCTGGCGATTTTTTTGGCGCCAAGGTTTTATAGTGTTAAACGATGCATGCACGTTTTAAATTTATCGGTAATCGGCGATTGCATCATTAAAGATCCTTTGTCGGCTTCTATGGTCGTAAATACACGTGTATTGTGTAGTATCCAGTGACATATGTGTTATTTGGAGTTATTAAACGGAAATCGGCAATAAATGAATCAACAAAGTTGTCTGATGAAAAGCAGCTTTACCTGCATCACATTGAGTAGACGTGTAATAAAACAATTGATGCTGTTAATTAATTTATAAAAATAACAAAACAAACATATTTTTGTAGTAATATTTTTTTTATAATGTAATTAATAAAATACAGGTATGAAAACTGACGTCGTTGTTGAGTGATTTCTGGACCGGATGTCCGTCTTAATTTCGTAATTAGAAAACTCTTACACATGCGTAGTTTTATTTTCAGTATTTCCTGTTTTAAGTTCATTCACGGGAATAGATGTTTCTAATAAATTACTGTAAAATTTTGGTTTTCTGTCCGGCAAACTTGGATTTCGTCCGACGTTACAGAATATGTCACACATACTACATAGTGTTAAACAATTTCGCCATGTCATATAGTAATCTAGCGATTTCTAATATGGCGACACTTTTACAAAACTGGCGACGGAAAATTGCAGTTGGCGATTTTTTTGGCGCCAGCTTTTTAGAAGCCAGAGCAGCCCCTGAGATCATCTGCTTTCGTAACGTTCAGTGGTATTGGGACAAACCTTGAGGATTAACTGCAGACGATATTACCCAAAGGATTTCGAAGAGACGACAATGGACTCTTCGAAACATAAACTTCCGTTGTAATTTAGGTCAAATAGAAAATTGATCTATCACAATGAAAAATGTGCCGAATTTCAAAACACTAAATAACTGTGATGAATTCAATTTACACATTTTTTTATCTACAAAAGGAGATAAGCTGGACCATACGCGGTAAGTAGTTTTCATTTGTCACGCAAAAACAATAACCAAAATACGTCAACATTTAGTATAGTGAGGGAGGAATGTAATTAGAAATAATCTGTTGAAATAGGTTACTATAACTGGCGTGTGCCAGAAAGTCTATCCGTAGGTAGAGTTCAGCTGTACAAAGAATACACACGATTATTAAGAATGAAATATTGACCGGCAACGGTAGATGTAAATTGCAAGTTATATGTCCTCGAATTCCAAACAAAGCATAGACTATGTAGTTATTACTTGAGCAAATTAGTGAATTATTATCCACAAATGGGGCTTTAACATTTTAATCGTATGTATAATGTTTGTGTCCACAATTTACCAGATTTTAATGCCAGGGTCGACAGCATTTTGAACGACCTTCCAATGACGAATTTCGGTAGAAAGTTGCCCGGATTACAGTAGTCGTAAAATTATATTTACTTTAAAACTAAAATATTAAAATAATATAATAAAGATCATAAACTAAAGTTAAATATGAAAAAATGAAAACTATTATAAATTGGAGAATGCATGGATAGACTTCAATATTTTTTCGACATAGTTCATCGTTTCTGGCAAATTTCGTCTGCTTGTTTCGTTTTTTCTCAAATCATGGCCCAGGGTTTTAACTTAAGAATTTTGGCTTGGTAGCCCACAACTGAATTTTAAGTAGTCCATCCATTTGGTTCTATACCAGAAAAGTAAACATTCTAGTAGCCCACAGCAAATTTTAGGGGCCATTGACCCGTGGGCGAGTGCTTATTTCAAACCCTGATGGCATGGAAGACGTATTTTATTATGGTAAGTAATTTAACGTACTGCGCATTTGTGAAGTAAGATTATCGACATAACATTACTTGTTGTAACAAGATACAGCCAAAAGACAATGAAACTGTTTACTGAAAAACACCAGCCAAGACAATGAAACTGTTTACTGAAAAACACCATAACATCACAAAAAATCATGTTTCATACCGGTCCTACTTAAATACGCCAGCATACGCCTGCCGTATAGAAGTACGCCTGCAGTAAAAAAATGTACGCCTGCCACTATTTGTGACTTATATTTCACCAAGAAATAACTTCAAATAGTAAAACAAATCAGTTTGAACCTAAACAAAGTGTTTTATTTATTTATTTATAAGCCTTTTTCAGCGAACACCTAATGTTAAGTCATGTCCGCATGGACGCGCGTATATACCGCGTATATACACTGAACAAAATATCTTATATCAAATTTATAAGTTTATACATTTTGACGATTTATTTATTAATTCATTTATTGTATAAAATAATTCACTTTTATTGGAATAAAAAAGTTATAAAGTCTTCCGACTGATGGTTTACAAGAGTTTCGAATTCTTATATATGCATAAAATCACGTGCATGAAATGCGATAGAAAATGTATTAAATGCGCAAGTACATCAATAATATGAAATTTTACTTTTGTAACAATAAATCTACAGAATACAGGGATCCTCGCAACGCGTCTAGATGCGTATTGTACACGTCTTTTCAGTTCTGGACGCGCCTTTTCAACATCTAACGCGTCCCAGTACGCGTCCGTGTCAGTTGTCAGACGCGTACGAATTTCCGTCATGTCAATTCCGTCTCCGATGCGTAATTACGTATCCTTACAAATGGCGATCGATATTTACCTGTCGTCCGATTCTCAGCAGGTAGCAATCACTCGGGCGGCAAATATGCTTTAATTAGAATGTTTATTAAACAATAAGCGTGCAGTGTTGATGTACACTCTTTATGGTTAAAATTCAGCGTTGATAATACACTCGTTTCAAGTTTTAATACACATTCGAACCTTGCATTGCGTTGCACTCCTTACGATTTTTTTTTAAGTAAGAATTCTTGACCGGTAAAAAGTTATCTTCAATATGAACATCAATAAGTTATCTTATAAACTTTTAATTTTTGTATATATCAAAAAGATAATCTGCTATAGACTAGAATCTGAAAGGGGGGGGGGGATGAGTAATGAGTTGTTTGGAAGAAATATTAATGTCAGCATCTGTTTCAAGGTAAGACAAAAGTCTCTCTTTAATGGGCAAACATCAGCAATCATACTCCAAAAGACTTCCAAACTCAGCTACTACTAATAAAAAAATGCATTGGATAAACATTCTGCAAGCCATATTATATCTTTTTATAAAAAGACATTTATACTGGCTAATGGGTCGGTCATCAAAGAAAACGAATGTATGCAAGCACTTAGCTGGACTCCTCTGCGATATGTGGGACTCATGAAAATTTTTTGGGACTCACCACTTTCAAAAGTGATGAGTCCAGGACTCACCATAAAAAAATCCTACAAGTATCACTGAGAATATATATAATAAAACTTACCCCAATGCTAAATCCAAGTTGACTGATTTACATTAATGTGTAAGAAACATAATCCAATCATCAAGTCATGCTTGATTTTTACTCACCATAATTAACAATTGTTAAATTACCGCTAATCCAATTAATCCAATTAAAATGACAGGTTATGATTTGTGTTCACAAGTGAGATGATTTCAACTTCAAAGGAACTTGATGTAATTAGAATAATTAGGACCTCTACAAAAAAGATACGATTTTATACAAAATTCAGTTCAATTCTTACATTAATTCTCTAAAGATTGTCCACTTTATTTATGATATATCTTTGAATATGATATTAGTTTGCATTGACTCAGTTAAACCTACAATAAAGTTATTCTAACTCTTATTATTGTCTTATTTATGGTTCAATTGATACATTTATAAAAAAGCAGAACCACGTCCTCGCTGTTGGGTTTGAAAACATATTCATGGAAATTGTCGTCTTCTACTTTAAGGTCTATCATATATGTTGGTTTTTAACCAAACCTATTTTCCGAATAGACCACGCCTGCGCAAGTTATACCCATGTTGTCAACAATTCACCGTTACAATGAATGGCCTGTTATTCCTCAAAACCTTTATTGAAAACTACAAAAAATACATATAATTCATTCGAAAACTATTTTTACATCATAATACACCATAAAAAATTTATATAATGCATAAATATGATGGCAGGCGTATACTTTATTACTGCAGGCGTACTTCTATTACGGCAGGCGTATGCAGGCGTATTTAAGTACTACCCGTTTCATACATATAGACAGAGTTTCAACAAAATTAATATGAATATATGTTTAGTGCAGGGACAGTCTATACTAATATAGAGTTCCTTGGTTCATGGCGTTACTTTCCAGCACCTAACACTGCCGCTGCATTTCCATTGTTGACGTCTTTCTCTAATGTGTTGGGGACGTCACAAAGGTCAATATAAAATTAGTCCGAGAATCATCTGCTGTCCAACGAGTTAAAAAAATTTTTTTTTTGCGTGGGACGTCAGAGATCTCTCCATCAAGCTATATTATTGTCACGTGACTTTTTGTTCAAAATGAAACAGAGACAGTCTTTACTAACGGGACATGTTACTGACCTTCTAGGAAATTCCAGAAACAGAACAGAACGGATACGTCAAATTTCAGCCATGGCACAGAAATATTGGACTGTAATATAGATTTAACTAGAATTGACATGTCCCGTTAATATAGACTGTCCCTGAATGAAAGTGAAATATCTGAATGTAATGGTAATGGATGGAAATGAGCTTAGAAATGGACCTAAATCATCTTGATTGAAGGTATGATGATTATATTAACAGAGAAAAATATCTAAAGAAGCGAATTATATATAGTTTAACTGGATGAAAATGTTTATTAACATCTGGACACAATGTTATTTGCAGACTCAGACCCGTGACACAAACTCCGCTGTTTTGCTTATGGAAAGCTCTCTGACGTCCCAAGCACAAAAATAGAGAAAATAACCATTGGACAACAGAGGATTCTCGGACTACTAGTATATAAAATAGATTACAAAAAATGTGTCTGACATTTTTGTTGTTATTTAAAAAATGAACATCCAATTTTGTCCATATCAAAATTATTTTTGTCTACTTTTAAATTCATTTCAGTGCTCTTCTACAATATTTTCTTTGTATTGCTCAGCTACCATCTGAAATTGGTTTATTCATAAGGATCACATGACTTTTTTTACACACATGCACATGCATGTAACAGTATAGCTTTTATCTGGGATGCTCGCTTTTATATTTACCTTTTTTCGGTAAACAATACGCACACAAAAACAACAACTGGGGCCACTCGATCAAGACCCCTTGAAGCTCTGACATATGTATCACTAAATCCTGTAGCCATTCATTGTTCCAGTTACAAGGAGTAACAATTTGACCTTTTTTTGGGACCACAATGACAATGTGTATGCAGCTGCATATTTGCAAAGAAGTAAGCTCAGTTGATTTTGACTGGCTATATTTTCCGAAATGCTCATTTAAATAACAAATAAAGTTTGAAAAATAACTAACTAAATTGTAGAAAACTAATTGTATGCCATTTTGCAGAATTGTTGTAAGAATGAAATAGTTCCTAACAATTAGATTCATCTACCAAATACTTAGTTTGCCTCCCCAGACCAGTGTTGGAAGTCTTGAATCTTGAAGACTCATCTACAGTCTGGCCACCAACTTTTATTTAAAATGCAATTTATAAAGAATTCAGAGAACACACTTGTAATTTTCATCTGGTGTGATTCAAAATTATCCCTGTCATGTGGTCCAAAAGTGGCAGAATAATCCACCTATTGATTGTAGACATTTTGTTGGAAGGGTTGCACAAATTGCAAACACATGTTATAGTATGGTGAAGTTGGGTTGGTGGGCAGGCAAAATAGGGTATCTATTTTGAGTAATAAACTCCACCGTCCTACAGTTTTCAACCCAGCTCTCTGAACCTTTACAAAAACATTGCACATATATTGAAGCTGTGCACCTGCTATTATGGAAGAGTTCAACTATTTTTTGTCCCTAATCCAGACTTGGGAACTTACATTTTTCAGAAGATTTGTAGAAGGCGGTGCCTACTTTGTCTGTAATCAACTCATCCTTCAGTTTTCAACCCAGATCTCTGAAACTTCCAAGAAAAATGCACATATTGAAGTTGTGCACCTGCTATTATGGACGTTTTCAACAATTTTTTTCCTAATTTTCCAGACTCTAGAACTTAGACATTTTCAGAACATTTGCAGAAGACAGTTCCTATTTTTTGTAATCAACTCCTGTTTTTAACTCAAATTTCTGAAACTTCACAGAAAATTTTTACATTAATTGCCCCTGCAATAATGGAATTGTTAATTGATTTTTTCCTAATTTTTCAGAAAGATTGCACATGTATTGAAGTTGTGCACCTGCTATGATGGACGTGCACAACTTCAATAATTCCTAATTTTCCAGATTCAGTCATTTTTCAGAAATTTGCAGAAAAGTCATTTTTCAGAACATTTGCGGAAGACAGTTCCTATTTTTTGTAAGCAACTCATATAGTTTTTAACCCAGATCTCTGAAACATCACAGAAAGGTTGCACAGCCACATGTATTGAAAGTTATGCAGCTGCTATAATGACATTTTTTTATGAATTTTTTCCTAATTTTCCAGACTTGGGAATTTAGTCATTTTTCAGAACATTTGCACAATATGGTACCTATTTGTGCACTCAACTCCTCCTACATTAATTTACACAGACCAAAACCTTCCTCCAACAAATGGAAAAACCATTCCCTATTTTTTAAGGCACTTGCTTTTATTTGCAACCTGGCCATTTCAGACTTTTGTTGATATAGAACTAAGCAGGCATCAGAAACTTTTTTAGTTCTTTGCTTTTCTAATGTGACAAACAAATTTATGTTAAATACATTCAAATCACAAATGTCCTCCATGATTTACTGGGAATTAGAAAACTCACTTGATAAATGTCAACTGTAACAAAATGTTCCTTGATAAGTTGATTATTCAGCCGAAACTTATTGATTTCTTTTTTATGGTTCTTATTTCCCTTTTGATAATTAATTAATTGACAGCTAATTTTTTTCCTAAATTTAAAGGGGAATAATTAACCTTTATATATTAAGAACATTATTTTATACAAATAAATGTACATATATTCTTGGAAGTGAACATTTATTTACTTTAGATACATCTTGAAAAGTCAAGCACAAAATATTATAGCCTTTTTTTAAATTTATCTACAAATTCCAATAACCATGTCTATGAATTCCAGAAGAAAAACAATTGGATTTTTCCTTTGACATCATAGGGTATTGATTTTATTGCAAATTATCATAATGAGGTTTGAGAGCCAGTAAGCATCTAGGAAGACCATATAGAGTTATTGATCCGTCTGTAATGATATTGTCTTGTGATCAGTGATCACGTCAATGGAACCAGCCTACACTGAAACTTAATTCAATTCCATAAACTTAGGGCATTAATAGATTAGGACATATATTTTTGGAATTATGTTGAGACTTCATAGACCATTATGTTCAGACTTGACATTCAGGTAATAATTACATTATTGTTTGTTTTCAATTAGATCATTGGCATACTGTAAAATGTTTATTTACTGTTCATACATGAAAACTTGCTTTATAAAAAACCCATAAAGTCTGTATGTTCACAAACATATGTGAGTATATTATTTCTCTGGTATGTTCCCGGTAACACAGGGCTTAAGTTCAGTTGTGTTCAGATCCAAGCTTTCTATATGAACATTTGTTTATATACTTATCATAGGTTATAATAACCATAGGAGACATGTGTATTGCCTTTTGTAGGAGCATAATATACACATTATGTTAAGCTGTATTAAAATGAAAATGTCTGTTTTCCTGATAGATCTATTGACAGATGTGAAAAGACTCTTGAAAAATATGGGTATTGTTCTTATCTTTATTGTTCAACAAACAATGAAAAGAACATAAAATTTAATAAGAACAACAATTAACAAAATTATAATGAGTATGGGAAATTTCTTATAGATCTGTTATAATGGGATTTATACACAATGTGGTTTTGTACACAGGAAATAAAGTTCTGAATGAATCTATGTTTGTGTGTTAAATGTTTACAGATGTATATAGCTCTGGTTAGTCAATATCAACATCCGCTGCTTTTCTTTGTTCTATAATTAGGTCTTCTGCTTTGGTATGGTAACCAAAATCCATTGTCAACCTAATGAGTAGGTATAGAACTTGCCAGCTGCTCTTCCACAAATGTATCTTGTGGGTCCCTCTTTATATTTATTAAATTTGTGAGAACAAAAAAATCTAACCTTCCACTTTGATGTCAAGTGAATAGACATCAATAATTTTAGTCGATTGATTGGTAAATTAGTTTGTTACATTATCTAAGCCCACCAATATATAGACTACAATCTATAGATGTTTTAGGTTTATTTTGTTGTTTTTTTAATTTTATTTTTATCAATTTACATATGTTTACATGTATACCAACCAATACAAAATCTCTAGATAAAACTATGCTTTAAAATAGTCGTTTCAGTCTAAACAGTTGGTATAGTCATTAACAGACGTAGTAACATTAAGATTAAACTGTCTGAATTGTTTGTGAGCAAATAACCAAGTGCATTACTTTATCCTTTCTCAAATCTATCCTTTCTGAGAGGCTTATATACTGTTGCTTGATATGTATGGTTTTATTTTAGACTTGTACATGACATCAGTCCGGACACATTAACAGGGGATGATGGGAATGATGTCTTATCCAAGGAACAGTTCATACTATCCTGCTTGACACAAAGTAAACAAAAGGCCAAGCTGAAGCCTGTCCACAATAATGAAGATAAAATAGGATACCAGCAGAAAGCTTTGGAAAAATTAAATAATGTTATTAACTCTCAGTATTTAGAATGTAAAGACAATAAAACTGCTTCAAAGACACAAACAGAGGTAGGTACCAGTATTTAGCATGTCAAGACAATGAAACTGCTACAAAGACACATACAGAGGTATCACAAATGATCAGTAAACATAAGGATGATTAACTGTTTTCAGCTTGCCCAGAAATGCCCATAATTTCACTAGTCAAGTCTTTTCTGTCTTCCTGTACCTTTGCCCTCCATATTTTAGCTCATCAGGACCTGAAGTCCTTTTGAGTTATTGCCATCAGTTTGCATCCATGATGTGATTTTTGTTGTGACAGACCAACCAAAATGAAGATTACTTCACAGATTTATGAAAAAGTTACATGATGGCAAATTCTGTAGGTCTGTGCAAAATATTTCATGCTTGAGTGAACTTCGTAATAAGGGGTGTTTACCAATATTTGCTAAGTGAGACATCAGTGTTGCCAATACATACCTGGTATTTTCTTGTTGGACAATTTTCTTAAAAATATAATAGGAAATGAGCTAAAAGAGGTAAATAGAAGTCAGGAAATGTTTTTCTGATATCCCCATCTTATGATAACAACTTAAAGGTGAATAATTAAATGCTCCTGTGGGAGCCTCTGGTTTTTTATAAATTTTTGGCTTATTACATAAAATGCATTTATTTATTTGACCATATTATCAAGTTCTGCTTGTTACTTCAGCCATTATCTAGAAAGCAGAGACCAGTTAGCAAGATAATAAGGTTCATTTTCCTTTTTTCCAATCAAAAGATATCAAGAATGCATACTCCTAATTCTGGGAGATACCAATAGTAAGTAAATACTATATGAAAATATGACATAGGCATTAACTGTCTTATTGAAAGGATATACATTTATATTTAAAACTTTGACTTTCTTTTTAGGAGGTTGACAAATCACAAGAAAGATTAGTACACAAGACATTACCTATCAATAGAAGATGCCAAAATTCTAATGGATTTAAAATTCCCAAAAGGCCAAGAAAATTACCAGAAATTCCTAGAAATGTTCACGGTAATTAGGATGAATGGGTTTATCAGATTATTTATTTTTCTTTGTTTAGTTAAAGTTTAAAGTTGTAAGGTTTTGAAATTGTTAATGTTTTAATGTTAGAACTGTTTTTGATGTGTAGGAATGCACAACACTAAGAAATACCTAAAATATTTTACGTTTCTTATATGACTAAAGCACCTACATGTATTACATGACCCCGATTTAAAAATGAATTCAGTACTTTCATTTGACAAACTAATATGACAACCATTAGACCAGTAAAAAGCTCTGAAAATATGACTCCCATATGACTGTTATCATTATTAATTATAGATGAAATATCAGCTATTGAAGATAAACCAGTCAGTAAAAATGAGCGATGTTTAGCAGATGAATTACAGGAAGCTTTACTTAAAACTGAAATAGACGATGACGATGTATTCTTACCGAGTGAATCTGTTAAAAAACCTGACATTTCTAAAATATACCCAAAATTTAGTGGACGATACTTAGAGGAATTAAAAAGTTTACAGTTCACAAATAGTGTCTCAAAGAATACAAAACCATATTTAAATTCAAACAATATATACTTGGAGGAAGATTCCACTGTAGAAACTAAACATGTATCTATAGCCTCATCTTCTGGTAGAGATGGCAGAGAGTCTGAAGGTAAGTGATTCCACTATAGAAACTAAACATTTATCTATAGCCTCATCTTCTGGTAGAGATGACAGGGAATCTGAAGGTAAGTGATTCCACTGTAGAAACTAAACATTATAGCCTCATCTTCTGGTAGAGATGACAGGGAATCTGAAGGTAAGTGATTCCACTGTAGAAACTAAACATTTATCTATAGCCTCATCTTCTGGTAGAGATGACAGGGAATCTGAAGGTAAGTGATTCCACTGTAGAAACTAAACATTTATCTATAGCCTCATCTTCTGGTAGAGATGGCAGGGAATCTGAAGGTAAGTGATTCCACTGTAGAAACTAAACATTTATCTATAGCCTCATCTTCTGGTAGAGATGACAGGGAATCTGAAGGTAAGTGATTCCACTGTAGAAACTAAACATTTATCTATAGCCTCATCTTCTGGTAGAGATGACAGGGAATCTGAAGGTAAGTGATTCCACTGTAGAAACTAAACATTTATCTATAGCCTCATCTTCTGGTAGAGATGGCAGGGAATCTGAAGTTAAGTGATTCCACTGTAGAAACTAAACATTTATCTATAGCCTCATCTTCTGGTAGAGATGGCAGGGAATCTGAAGGTAAGTGATTCCACTGTAGAAACTAAACATTTATCTATAGCCTCATCTTCTGGTAGAGATGACAGGGAACCTGAAGTTAAGTGATTCCACTGTAGAAACTAAACATTTATCTATAGCCTCATCTTCTGGTAGAGATGACAGGGAATCTGAAGGTAAGTGATTCCACTGTAGAAACTAAACATTTATCTATAGCCTCATCTTCTGGTAGAGATGGCAGGGAATCTGAAGTTAAGTGATTCCACTGTAGAAACTAAACATGTATCGATAGCCTCATCTTCTGGTAGAGATGGCAGGGAATCTGCAGGTAAGTTTTTAAAAGATTAAATTTTTTAAAACTACATGAATACATAATGGTTTCTTACACTACTGCTACTATGTCTGTGTGGTAGGCTCTCCAACAGTTGGGCCCCACCACTGGGTCCTTCATACAAGCTGACAGTTCAGTTCGTCAATTGTTTGGATGTTAGAATCCAAGAAGATGTCCCACCTTTGTCTTTGGATGTTTGGATTGCCAATGTAAGACCTTCTAAACATGGAGTCCAGGGCATCATTGACAGTTATTAGCTATACCCAGCAATTTTGTTGGTAACCTTGGAGAGACTTCCATGCAGTTCGGCATTATTTATGTGTGTAATTAACACATTTAAACAAGGGAATCCAAAGGATGATTTTGTTTAAATTTATCCATGATTAAGACACATATTAAAGATGGTGTGTAAGGTACACAAAAATGATTGACAGTGTCTGTCATGGAGTAATATACTCCTAGGCTCCTCCTACTTTTATCATGGATTCTAGCTCCTTTTTAGCTCACCTGAGCCGAAGGGTCATGTGAGCTATTGCCATCACTTGGCGTCCTTTGTCGTCTTCGTTGTCATCAACCTTTTCTTTAAAAATCTTCTCCTCCAAAACCACTGAAGGGATTGCTTTGAAACTTTGCACACATCATCAGTAAAATGTCCTCTACCAAGTTTGCACAAATCATGGCCTCAGACCAACCAACATGGCCGCCATGGCTAAAAATAGAACAGGGGGTGGGGGGGGGGTCAACATACAGTTTTTGGTTTATAGTTCAAAAAGTAAAACAGATACAGGAAAACCGAGGAGACTTTCCTTCTTCAGCATCAAAAGCTCTGCAAAACACTCCATAGGGTCAAAGTTGTATGATTACTCCTTGTAGGAGTTATTGCCCTTTAATTGTCAAAATTGATGATTTTTGCCATTTTTGCATCAAAATCTTCAAAATTATTAGAACTAGAGAAAAAGTTTGCATTGCTTAATTGTTCTGCTATATGAGAGCTACAAAAATGGCTTAAAGTCAAGATTGTCTGATTAACCATTTGAGTTATTCCTATTGAACTGTTTTTTTAATCCGTTTTAATTGATTTTTTAAAATCTTTTCCTCTTAAACCAATAAAAGTACTGCTTTGAAACTTTGTACACATTATCCTTCAAATGTCCTCAACCAAGTTTGCACCAACTATAGCTGCAGATTAACCAACATGGCCACCATGGCTAAAAATAGAACTTAAGGGGGGGTCAAAATACAGTTTTTGGCTTATAGTTAAAAAGTATAACAGATACAGGAAAACCGAAGAGACATGCCTTCATCGGCATCGAAAGCTCTATGATACACTCCATTAATTCCAAGTTGTACGATGACTCCTTATAGGAGTTTTTGCCATTTAATTGTTGAAATTGATTATTTTTGACATTGTTGCCTCAAAATCTTGAAAATTATTAGAACTAGAGAAAAAGTTAGAATTGCTTAATTGTTTTGCTCTATGAGGGCTACAAAAATGACTTTAGGGTCAAGATTGTCTGATGGACTGTTTAGGTAAATTATTCTCCTTGAACATTTTTTTAATCAATTTTAATTGGTTTTAAAAAATCTTCTCCTCTTTAACCAATGAAAGGACTGCTTTGAAACATTGCACACATCATCTTTAGGATGTACTCTACCAAAATTGTGCAAATCATGACAGCTGACTACATACA
The DNA here is from genome assembly GCA_944474755.1 of Limnoperna fortunei. NCBI lineage: Eukaryota > Metazoa > Mollusca > Bivalvia > Mytilida > Modiolidae > Limnoperna > Limnoperna fortunei. The sequence goes on along the minus strand of OX104118.1, from coordinate 8,851,483 downwards.
TAGCTACGTTGGCTAGATAATAAAAAAAACTTATTGTTGTCTATATGTTAAGCTAACCTCATTTTTGTCTCGCCTGCGACGAAATTCGCTGGAGGCGAGACATATGTATGGGAATCCGGCGGCGGCGGCGGCGTAAACACTTGACATCTTGCTTCATATATTTGTAAGCCCAAGCCCTAGATCCATCAAATTTGGTACAGAGGTAGCTTATGATGAGTACTTGCCAGCCAGTCACCTGACCTTGACCTCAATTTCATGGTCCAGCGACTAGGTTAAAGTTTTTGGGTTACAGCAGTTCCTCTGTAACTATGCATGGTAGGATGACAATATTTGGTGTATAGGTTGCTGATGACTAGTACATGACTGTCTGGTAGGTGTCACCTGACCTTGACCTCAATTTCACGGTCCAGCGACTACGTTAGTTTTTGGGTTACGACAGTTCCTCTGTAACTACGCATTGTAGGATGACAATATTTGGTATATAGGTTGCTGATGACTAGTACATGACTGTCTGGTAGGTGTCACCTGACCTTGACCTCAATTTCACGGTCCAGGGACTACGTTAAAGTTTTTGGGTTACGACAGTTCCTCTGTAACCACGCATGGTAGGATGACAATATTTGGTATATAGGTTGCTGATGACTAGTACATGAATATCTGGTAGGTGTCACCTGACCTTGACCTCAATTTCACGGTCCAGGGACTACGTTAAAGTTTTTGGGTTACGGCAGTCCCTCTGTTACCATGCATGGTAGGATGAAAATATTTGGTATATAGGTTGCTGATGACTAGTACATGACTGTCTGGTAGGTGTCACCTGACCTTGACCTCAATTTCATGGTCCAGGGACTACGTTAAAGTTTTTGGGTTACGACAGTTCCTCTGTAACCACGCATGGTAGGATGACAATATTTGGTATATAGGTTGCTGATGACTAGTACATGACTATCTGTTAGGTGTCACCTGACCTTGACCTCAATTTCACGGTCCAGCGACTACATTAACGTTTTTGGGTTATGTAAGTTTCTCTGTAACTATGCATGGTAGGATGACAATATTTGGTATATAGGTTGCTGATGAATAGTACATGACTGTCTGGTAGGTGGCCCTGACCTTGACCTAAATTTCACGGTCCAGCGACTACGTAAAAGTTTTTGGGTTACGGCTGTTCCCCTGTAACCATGCTTGGTAGGATGACAATATTTGGTATATAGGTTGCTGATAAATAGTACATGACTGTCTGGTAGGTGTCACCTTACCTTGACCTCAATTTCACGGTCCAGTGACTACGTTAAAGTTTTTGTATTAGGACAGTTTCTCTGTAACTATGCATGGTATGGTGACAATATTTGGTATACAGGCCGCTGCTGATATTTAATGCTATTTACGTGATGCTTATGACGAAATTTATTTTCGTTACTGATGCGGAATGCAGGCGAGACGTTTTTCTGTGTCCACACTTGTTTATTCACTTTATAGTGCAAAAATACTCATAAATGAGATCAATTTACATATATTATAGACTCCAGAAGACGATCCTCCTCTAGTTATCCTGGGGTCAGTTACCTCGACCTGGAGGTCACACATAGAGGCATGCACAGATTTATATCACGACATAAAGATGAAATGGACATTGAAATAGGAGATCCAATCCATGTCAACAAAACCAGCGATGATCTGTGGTGTGAAGGTATGGCATTGTTTATTAGTGTTGGGCGGTAATACCTGTATACCTTTTGTGATTCGCGTCATTGGCAGTCTCCAAATACCAGTATGCTTGGGGAAATTTATAACACTCCTTAAACTGTAGCCTAATACTAAAAAAATTTGAACGTTACTTTATATATGTAAATTAGCTTTGTTTTCTTACTTTTTAATTGGATAAAATGTTGATTCTTATAACTTATAATGCATGCACAATTCCAAAGCCAATGTACCAGATACCTGAATAGTACAATGGTTTATTTCGAATACATGTTTAAAATTCTTACAATATATTGTGATGCATTTTATAGGCAGCCGTGTATCACGATATATGGTTATAAGCTTTGCTCTGTGATTCCCCTCTAAATTGTTTATAGACCAATCAGTTATTGAATACAATCATGGTTTTGGGTAATAAGATGTTTGTATTATATGAATTATTAGATGAACTGTTCAGACTGACATTATGTCTTACATTGATTGGTCAGACACCTGAAAAAATTTCTGATGGACTAATTTAATTTTGCTGGATGGGGGCAGGGTGCTATCGACTCTAATCTTAATTGACAGGGATTGCTAATTTTCCTACCGAATGTCGAAGTACTTTCTCTTGGTACTCGGGCTTCCTCCCCAATAAAAACTGGACACCATGATATAGCTAAAAAGTGGTGTTAACAACATTCAAACAAACAAACAAAACAGTTTGCCGGTCCAGTTTATTCTAATTCAATTTTTACAACAGTTTCGTCTTCAGCAGCCCTTACAATAATTGTATTATAAAATGATATTGGATGTCTTGCCAACAGAAAATGAATATTTCTGTAGTATTTTATTGGAAACATCATTCCCAATGGTTTATCATACCACAGTAGATAATCAAAAATTAAATAAAAGCATGCAATTTGTAATAAAAGCATGTATTTTTAGTATTATTTTAAAAGAACTTTTAATAAGGCAGGGTATTAACCCCTTGAAGATATTTAACCCCCAGATTTTTAGTACTTTGTTCTATTTTATAATAACTTTCAGTAAGGCAAGGTATTAACCCCTTAAAGAGATATTTAACCCCCGGGTTAGCTACCAGATTGTTGGGTGTTCAGATTTCTATGAGGGTTCCAAATACCATGGCACTTTTTATTTTAAAATAATTAAGACTTTAAGTAAGTAATTGTAAACGATAAGGGAGTTAATTTTGACATTAATGGTGGTTTAAAATAGCATGGAACATTTTAATATTACATGTATGTTAATGAAAGTTTATGACAGACATGATAATGATTATAAATCAGATTAACTATTTGACAGGTGATATATATTTCCTCATTATAACTGCCACTGTTTGTCAGACATGATAACGTACATTGTAACAGATGAATGTTACAGAATTAGGCGTGATCTGTAAACAGAACCGGGTTATATGACGTATTGATCGAAGATAATTGGAATATTCCTTAATATTATTTATTTGATCATCCACCCACACATTGACAAGACTGAATATTATATCTAATTTGATCATGTGACTATTAAGTGTAGTACCCACTATTGTATTTAGAATAATGATTAGTAATGTTTTAAGTATCAGAAATTAGAAATGTCATGATTATGTTTGTTTGAATGTCTTAATACCACTTTAAGCAATTTTCTAACTATATCATGTAATTCATTTTTACGACGGGGAGGAAGGCAGAGTACCTGGTGAAAACCCTCGACCTTAAATATTATGATAATTAGTTACCACAAAAAGTCAAGAGTAAACACTATGCACTGTATTATAAACGTTATTAAAAGAAAAAATTGACCACCTTTTTACAGCCTTGTTCAGATCTTTTATTTATAAATTTATAGGAACAAATTTACGGTCAGGACAACAAGGGATATTTCCATCTATGTATGCAACAGATTTACAGTTCCTGGAGGAAGAAACAGGTACTAATTCACAGTTTGCTATTTTACCTAATAATATTTTGCAGCTAAATGATAATTTTTAAACCATACTTATTTTGTATTGATTTGTACAGCTGAAAAAAATCAATATCAAAGCGTACATATGACAGTATTGAGAAAATCAGAGTTATCTCCCTACCTGAATGAAGAATTCATAGAATTATTTCTGGACATACATTGTACCCCTAATTATTTTAGGAGATTGTTGCACAAATATATTTCTAATAATCATTATTTCAAATTTTTCAAATGTACTTGACAGTTATAAATAATTTCCTTGCCAAAGCTTGGATAGCATAATTTTTTTCAACACTTATTTTCTCAATTTCCTTGACAATACATGTACTTGAATATTAATTATATATATTATATATGTATATTGTATGAAAAAATATATAATATTTGTACAATCTTTAGAAACAGGAAGAAAATCAAAACTCGGCAGGGCATTTCTCTCTTGAAAAGTGAAACTTCACCAGACATTTCCCTCCCGTTTTAGAACAAGTGCATATACAAATGATACCACTGTACATGTATGTTGCTTTTCTAGCTATGTCATAAAGATATTCGTTTTCAAATTGGACATGTATTATTTCTTTGAGAAGCTATATTAGGCATTGCCTGAAGTCAATACAACCCAATAGTGATTTCCTTGGACATAATGCAGGTGAAAACCCCCAACAGCTAGTTAAACATGACATTGAAATATTTGAATGGTATGCTAAGCGTTTTGAATTTTTTGTCAGGCTGTAAACACAACATCGATATTAATATATTTTTAAAAACTATTTACACATCTATTTACAGAAGAAGAAGATGGAAGTTGGAGATTTCAGCTAAGGTTTTTAGGATCTGTAGAAGTTAATGGTCATAAAGGAGATGAAGTGTTATGTCAAGCTATCAACAAGGTAGATGAATGATCCAACAAATCTTATGTTTCCAACTTTGTGGTTGCTGCCCTATAGTGATCAGTCTGTCTGTCCGAAATCGTGTTGAGCCTACAACTTTTTTGTCTTTTGAAGTAGGCTTTTGATATTTGGTATGTGGGTAGATAATATCAAGGCATTGTGCCCCATACCATGGTTGATGACCTTTGACCTTTAACCTTGACTTCAAGGTCAGCATTGATCCTTGACTTCAAGGTCAGCATTGAACCTTGCCTTCAAGCGGTGTTTCCATGACATACCTTGATATGAAAACTAGAGACAACTTTGTAATTTGATTGTTAAATAAAACTTCTTTCTTCACTGTGCCTAATCCTACAACTTTGATGTTTAGTTTTATGGATAGCACGAAGATCACACATTTTTGTTAAAAAATGCTACAAATAAAATTTGTTCTTTTTAACCTCATAACTCTTTATCTTTCATTTAAGCTGTAGTTTAATTAATTGATTTTAACAATTTGTATAGGTTGCATTATCCAGAAGGTCAGAGAAAAGTTCAGTGCCTCCACCTTTGTGTACAGTAGAAATCAGTCAGTATGGGATACGAATGTTAGACAAAAGTAAAACTGGGGTGAGTCGTATATTAATGTGTATTAAAACAATTGTGGCATTGTTTTCCAAACTGTAAAAAATATGATAGGGTTTAGCTTGTTTACCAGAATGTGAGTCAGAGCTCCTTAATTTTGTTAGTGAAAACTAAAGACCATTATTTAGGTACAGTGGATTCCACTTAATCGACTTACGCTTTATTGGGTTATTCGCTTTATTGGGTTGAATTTTTCTGCACCAAACCATTTCCAATTCAAACAATGTTAAATTTTTCACTTATTTGCATTGCTTTTTACAACGATTTCGCTTTATTGACTTACCAAAATTCGGGGAAAAAAAATGTAATATGTGTTAAAATGGACAAAAGATTGCTTGTGACAATTACAGTGTTAAAAACTTAAACAGCAAGCTTCTGTGCTAAACATGCAAAGCATTAAGCTTATTGACAGTAACTAGATTTGTTGTTAATCTAACACAGGTATCATGGTATGAACCATAATACAGTCACACACTCACCCAATATGGAGACGGGGCCTCGATGGTCAAGTGGTTAAGGTAGTTCGTCTGCTATTGATCACATGGTCTGTCAACACTGATATTGGGGGTTCTATTCTCACTGCAGTTTTTGTACCACAGATCAGGGGGATTTTCTCTGGAACTCTGGCTTCCTCCTCCAATAAATACTGGATGCCATGATATAGCCGAAAAATTGCTGACAGGGGCATTAAACACCAGTCAAACAAACAAACACTATGGAGACTGCTCTATTTTCTAGTACTCATAGTTGTATACTTTTTTATGTCTAATTCTATAATATATTTTGATGGAGTTTTTGTTTAGGACTTTGATTATTTAATATAAGAGTAAATATCAATACTTCAATAAATTTCTCCATACATTTAGTAAATGTCATGACTCTTTACAGCATGAGGATACAGACTTCACACATTTCTTTGCATTGAAGAATATATCTTTCTGTGGCTGTCATCCTAGGAAGGACAAGTAAGTCAACTTCTGATACAAGGATAATTATTTTAATTTATTTTAAAATATACATGTAATTTACAATTAGAGATTTCCAAAATGGCCTGAATTTAATTAGAAATTTGTGTAAATATCACATGGAATTTTGTGTATGAATTGATTTTTTGTGTCTTGTTTTTTTTTTAAATTTCATGCCAAATTTAGGATTTTTTAGTTGTACAGAATACAATGATTTGGAAATTATAGTGATTTGTAAAATTTATAAGATTTTAATGTGAAGCAATTTTTATGTTGACTAGCTTAATGTATCTATGTGGTAATTTGGGTTTCAACTAAAGTTTGTTCTACGACTAGGGGGTCAAAGTCGTTGACAAGCTTTTGGAGTAGAAGCAAATGATGTTTTTACTGATACCCATTGCTACGACAAATTTTGAAGGTGGGGCACATCTTTCTTTCCATATCACCAAAATATTAATGAATCCTAGTATTTCTGATCATATAAAATCCAAGAAATTTGTCCAGGAATTGTCCTACAAATAATATATTTGGCTGCTATAAAAAGGTTAAAAACATAATTCTACTGCATTTCAGATATTTTGCTTTTATTACGAAGCATCCCAAACTGTACAGATTTGCTTGTCATGTGTTTCTTGGTGAGAGATCAACTCGTCCCGTCAATGATGCATTAGGGTGAGTGTACAAAAGATGTTATACTTATTATCAATCTCCACGCAAAGAATTCTGGGTATTCTACATCAACCAACATCACCTCTTCCACACATTGGTTGAAGCCATGAGAGAAATCTCTCATGGCAGATACACCTCGAGTACATGCATTACTATTTATTTAAAACCCTATCAAAAGTAAATAAATCAACTACATAAAAATAAATAAGATCTTGTGTAATTTTTTATACTTCAATCCTTTTGACAAACATCACAGGCAAATGACAAAGGTAGTCCTGAAATAAATGGGAACCAGTTATGTTATCTGTACTGAAGAGTGCCTTATTATCTGTCAGAAAAAGACTTTAAATTTAGGACAAAAGGCTGGCCTCTAAACACAAGCTTTACATGACAGGTTTAATTATGTACTGTCATATAAAGAGGATGTAGTTGACAAAAAGGGAAATTAAACATACTGGTACACAAATTATAATCAATGGAATATATATGGTGTTGTTTAATAAAGGAGAAAGGAAAAAGTTGCTGGACACAACACAAACAAATCCAAATTACTGGTTTGAAAAATAAATTTAATAATTCAATAATTGTCTAATTAAGTCAGGCAAATTCCTCATTTGTGCCATTTTTAATTTCTTTTATTTGTTCACATGATATTAATTTGTTCTTTATTGTTCAAAATAAGATTTCTATATGAGTATAGTGAATGAAAGTACAATTTTTCTGTTTTAGACAAGCTTTCAAAAGATTTTATCAGGAATACATGGCTTTTACTCACCCCACCGAAGACATCTATATGGAGTGATTTCCTGAATAGAAATACATCATTGCTCACCCTGACATCTACATAGTGTGATTTACTGGATTAAAGAATACATCAGATTACAGGCAAAGAGCAAAAGAATTGCCAATCAAGTATATTAAATGTGTAAAAACATTAATAAAAATGGTTAGAAGTAAAAAAAATGGTTTTGTTAAAGTACACGTTAATTTAAATGAAATTTTAAATATTGGACTCCTGTTAAGTCAAATTAGGGAGACAAACCATTGTACTGTGATTTTAATTGTTACTTTAATTGGACCAGACCATTAGTTGTAAATTTAAATATGTGTGGGGATTTTACAGTCACAAACTAAATTTAGCTGTGATGCATTGCAAGTCATCAAGACAAATATCGCATTTTTTAACATTCACATTTTTTTTATCAGAAGCAGTTGTGCTTCCATCATAAAGTTTATATTCTAAATTGTCAATTTTACTGTATTGACCAATAATCATCTTTGCTAGCCAAGTGTTTAGTGTAAAGAAAATAATAAAAATTGAAATTTTTAAACAAGGGAGGTAATTCTGTTTGTAAACAGTCATCCAGTTTTTACAAGTTTTTTATAGTTAATTTCCAGTAGATAAAAATTTAACTTAGAGACCCTTTTCTCTTTCTCTTACTTAAATGTATTTAAATTGCTTGACATTATTACAAATATTTAGAATCATTGGACAAATTTTAGTACATCCTTATTAAAGTGCATTTTTTTCTTTTTTCTGTACACTGTATTAGACATTTTGGTGCTCATCCCCTTGGTAGTAAGCTCTGTGACAAATATTTTTTTTAAACTTTAAGTATGAATACTTGTGTAAAAAAAACTAACTATGTGGCAATTTCGAAGTAAAATCATTTACAAGATATTTTCAGTGTACATGTCCTGAACCCCCATAAGTACAACAACTCGTAATATATCTTATATATAGTATAATAATATTAATAATACTTCAGTATTATATTGAAACAACCAATCCGATTATGGTTTGTTTATGATCATGTATACTTGTCAGATTTTTAATGAATTCATCATCCAATCAGTGTATGATTACTGTAATGATATATATAATTGATATTATGTTTGTTTGACTGTGATAGTTTGAATGCAGTTTTTATTCATGCATTGTTAAAAACCTGCTTTGTTTTATTTATTATTGTTACTGTTAAAAAATTATGTCTGTGATTAATGTGCAATTCAATATGTGTATTCTCTGAGTATAGGGTAAATTTAGTATAGAAACAGAATGTTCATGGCTTTGTTATTTAGACGACTATGTAGAGCTTGCAGTTTCCATAGATACCTTATACCATTAGGTCCTGCTACTATATGTTAACTAATGCTACACAGTAACCATAGATACATTATGCCATTAGATCCTTCTACTGTGTGTCAATCAATGCTACACAGTTACCATAGATACCATATGCCATTAGGTCCTGCTACTATATGTCAATTAATGCTACACAGTAACCATAGATACCTTATGCCATTTTGTCCTTCTACTGTATGTCAATCAGTTACCATAGATACCATATCCCATTAGATACTTCTACTGTATGTCAATCAATGCTACACAGTTACTATAGATACCTTATGCCATTAGATCCTTCTACTATATTTCAATTCAGTTACCATAGATACCTTATGCCATTAGGTCCTTCTAATACATGTCAATCAATGCTACACAGTTACCATAGATACCAATCAATGATACACAGTTACTATAGATACCTTATGCCATTAGATCCTTCTACTATATTTCAATTCAGTTACCATAGATACCTTATGCCATTAGGTCCTTCTAATACATGTCAATCAATGCTACACAGTTACCATAGATACCAATCAATGATACACAGTTACCATAGATACCTTATGCCATTAGATCCTTCTACTATATTTCAATTCAGTTACCATAGATACCTTATGCCATTAGGTCCTTCTAATACATGTCAATCAATGCTACACAGTTACCATAGATACCAATCAATGATACACAGTTACCATAGATACCTTATGCCATTAGGTCCTTCTAATACATGTCAATCAATGCTACACAGTTACCTTAGATACCAATCAATGATACACAGTTACTATAGATACCTTATGCCATTAGATCCTTCTACTATATTTCAATTCAGTTACCATAGATACCTTATGCCATTAGGTCCTTCTAATACATGTCAATCAATGCTACACAGTTACCATAGATACCAATCAATGATACACAGTTACTATAGATACCTTATGCCATTAGATCCTTCTACTATATTTCAATTCAGTTACCATAGATACCTTATGCCATTAGGTCCTTCTAATACATGTCAATCAATGCTACACAGTTACCTTAGATACCAATCAATGATACACAGTTACTATAGATACCTTATGCCATTAGATCCTTCTACTATATTTCAATTCAGTTACCATAGATACCTTATGCCATTAGGTCCTTCTAATACATGTCAATCAATGCTACACAGTTACCATAGATACCAATCAATGATACACAGTTACTATAGATACCTTATGCCATTAGATCCTTCTACTATATTTCAATTCAGTTACCATAGATACCTTATGCCATTAGGTCCTTCTAATACATGTCAATCAATGCTACACAGTTACCATAGATACCAATCAATGATACACAGTTACCATAGATACCTTATGCCATTAGATCCTTCTACTATATTTCAATTCAGTTACCATAGATACCTTATGCCATTAGGTCCTTCTAATACATGTCAATCAATGCTACACAGTTACCTTAGATACCAATCAATGATACACAGTTACTATAGATACCTTATGCCATTAGATCCTTCTACTATATTTCAATTCAGTTACCATAGATACCTTATGCCATTAGGTCCTTCTAATACATGTCAATCAATGCTACACAGTTACCATAGATACCAATCAATGATACACAGTTACTATAGATACCTTATGCCATTAGATCCTTCTACTATATTTCAATTCAGTTACCATAGATACCTTATGCCATTAGGTCCTTCTAATACATGTCAATCAATGCTACACAGTTACCTTAGGTCCTTATGCTATTTGTCGATTAATGCTATATTGCAATAAACATGGCAAAAGTAAAAATAACAAGTTAGGTCAGTGAAAAGTAAACTGTGCTGTATAAAACATCTAAAATTTGTGTATTTCCTCATCTTATCCTCAACTCAAATATTGACCAATAAAATGGCTGGAAAATTTAAATTTGAGGAAAATCAGAAAATTTCACGTTTCTGAGTTTGAGAAGTTTTATGAAACTATGGCCCTTCACGAAATGTTGACATGGCAGGGAAAATGTAACTATAGAAAACATCACAATTATTATTTTATGGCAAATAGAAATAATACATGTAAATACAATATATAGAGTTATGTCTTCATCGCTGCATTAGTTGTATTTGAATTTTGATGGGTAGTTATGAAATGTGGGTGTTATGCAAAGCAAATCTTTCTAATACCTCCAATTAGGACAGGTTGTCTTTCTCAGTACTGATATAAACTTTTCTAGTGCCCAGTGAATTTTGTTTTCTTACCCCCACAAATATTTTTGCTGTAGGCAGGGCTAAAATAATTATGGAAAAATGTTTTTAGATACATTGAAGCCATGATTAGTTGCATGTAAGACACAATTTGTAGACTTACACTATGCACAAGTTTAATTGTTTTCATTTTTTTTCTCTTAAAAGTGAACATCAATTATAATGGTTAAATTTTTATTAAAGTTCCTCCCGACCCCCATTCTTTTTGACATTTCTGCACCCTTATTTAAATGTTAATTGAAATAGTCTGATGCCTAGAGCGGAGCTGCATAATTAAAACAGTGAATGCATTAGTTGTTGATTTGGTCAGTTGTTGTGGATTGTATAACTTGCTTGGTGCTTTGTAGAAATAGTTTACCCATGTACAATCAAACATAGACCGTGGTGAATGGTGTGTGTGAGGATTAATCATGATTAGTTCTGACTATAAAATGCAATCAACTTTAAGATTCTTGTGTGAAACTTGTCTTGCAAGTCAAAATCTCTTCTGTCAACATTTGGTACTATCCCATAGACTTAATGTATGAAAGTAGTTCAGTGTATTAGACATTTGATCTTTTCTTGATTTATATCGAAATAACTTTTCAGATTTATTTGTTAGGATCACTTTGAAGACATTTTATCATTGTCTTTTCTAAGCTTGTACACAAGCATATGTCTGATAAAGGGTGAATAATTTGCTTAATTTTTATTGATAAATCAGTTTTAATATGTGGATTAATGTGTTTTATCTATTTCTTTATGATATTCTATTGTAGTTAATAAATAAATACCACTCATCTTTCATTTTAAACTTTTTAGATTAAACCAAAGCTTTTTCTGTCCAGAGATATGCAGAGAACATCATTATTGTACCATAATAAACATTATGGCAGTACACTCGAATTTCGGTGAAGAACATGTCCTTAAATTGCATCACTTTAACGGACAAAATTTTGTTTAAACACCAGTGTATCATTATTGAGAACTCATTTGTTTAGAGAAATAATTGCACAATATTCTAACAGTACACTTAGCTTAATATCAAATGTTTATAATGCTGAAATAGGGACAATCTCAGAAATTTGAATGTGGATGAAATTCGAGTATTTGACTATATATTATTTAATTTTCTTTTAATAGAAAGTAGCACTATAAGTAGATGGTTGGAAAACAAATCTTTATTTTCAAAAACAAAATGTAAAACCAAAAATATATGAAAAATTAGTTTCAAGGGAAAATAGCCATTGACATTAAATAAATCAGCGAAGTGAATATGTCTAATTTATATGTAGAAGCCCAAAATTGGTCTTGGTGTTCTGTTAAAGATAATGTAAAATGATATTACTATAGTTGTTCTCATTACCTTTTCATGTAATGGCAAAGATAAATGTTTTCTTATTTCTTTAACATTGTTCATATATATTGACTTACATACAATCCATTGTCAACTAAGGAAATCAGATTTTAATTCTATGAAAATAAAAGAATATGTAAAATAGTACCAGTCTTTGCTGTTTTGGATTTTTTCTTGTTTATAAGTTCGGATATTTTTTTGTGTTCTTATTTCTTTAACATTGTTCATATATATTGACTTACATACAATCCGTTGTCAACTAAGGAAATCAGATTTTAATTCTTTGAAAATAAAAGAATATATAAAATTGTACCAGTCTTTGGGGTTTGGTTTTTATACTTTCAAATTACATATTACTTTCAAAGAAGAGGGGGTATACTGTTTTGCCCTTTTCTGTCTGTCCGTCCATCCGTCCCAAAAATTTCAGTCCCAGTTTTCTAAGATATTATAGCATTATAGAAGCCTGATATTTTGCATATTGCTTTATCCTATTAGTACCGTATGGTGTATAGAGATTTCATGAACCTTGATCATCTACTTCCTGTTTACCAAATACTTAGATTTTTACACATAGTTGACATACATGCAAAATTTTGGGGAATGCGGGGGTATCACTAGTGAGCATTAGCTCACAGTCCACACTTGTTTTTTGGACGGATTTTACAGAGTGAAAAACCGGGTTGTAATATGGTGAATGTCGGGTGGGCAGGGAAAAAATTTTCATAACATTTTTCTCAGCAACTACTACGGGTAATCACATTCTCTTGAAATTTGGTATGCAGCATTAGCATGGCCTTCCATAACGTGGGATTTGATTTCAGATCTGTCGCTCACCTACTTCCTGTTTAACAAAATCCGGCCATTTCGGTCATTGAAGGATTTTCTTGTTTATAAGTTCAGGTATTTTTTGTTCTAGTCTCGATGAAAAAATGTGGTATACTGCTCTTCTAATCATCATAACAACAAATTTGAGCAACAATGAACAGGATAAACAACATCACATTGGATTGGTGGACACAATAACAACAAATAATAACAGAAAGTAAATGTTGAGGTCACTGAGGGAGATTTCTGTTTTCCAGGATAGTAACAAGAGGTAAATGTTGTTGTAACTGAAGGAGATTTCTGTTTTCCAGGATAGTAACAAGAAGTAAATGTTGACGTAACTGAAGGAGATTTCTGTTTTCCAGGATAGTAACAAGAAGTAAATGTTGAGGTCACTGAAGGAGATTTCTGTTTTCCAGGATAGTAACAAGAAGTAAATGTTGAGGTAACTGAAGGAGATTTCTGTTTTCCAGGATAGTAACAAGAAGTAAATGTTGAGGTCACTGAAGGAGATTTCTGTTTTCCAGGATAGTAAAAGTGGTAAATGTTGAGGTCACTGAAGGAGATTTCTGTTTTCCAGGATAGTAACAAGAAGTAAATGTTGAGGACACTGAGGGATATTTATGTTTTCCAGGATAGTAACAAGAAGTAAATGTTGAGGTCACTGAAGGAGATTTCTGTTTTCCAGGATAGTAACAAGAAGTAAATGTTGAGGTCACTGAAGGAGATTTCTGTGTTCCAGGATAGTAACAAGAAGTAAATGTTGAGGTCACTGAAGGAGATTTCTGTGTTCCAGGATAGTATCAAGAAGGAAATGTTGAGGTCACTGAAGGAGATTTCTGTTTTCCAGGATAGTAACAAGAAGTAAATGTTGAGGTCACTGAAGGAGATTTATGTTTTCCAGGATAGTAACAAGAAGTAAATGTTGAGGTCACTGAGGGAGATTTCTGTTTTCCGGGATAGTAACAAGAAGTAAATGTTGAGGTAACTGAAGGAGATTTCTGTGTTCCAGGATAGTAACAAGAAGTAAATGTTGAGGTCACTGAAGGAGATTTCTGTTTTCCAGGATAGTAACAAGAAGTAAATGTTGAGGTCACTGAAGGAGATTTCTGTTTTCCAGGATAGTAACAAGAAGTAAATGTTGAGGTCACTGAGGGAGATTTCTGTTTTCCAGGATAGTAACAAGAAGTAAATGTTGAGGTCACTGAAGGAGATTTCTGTTTTCCAGGATAGTAACAAGAAGTAAATGTTGAGGTAACTGAAGGAAATTTCTGTGTTCCAGGATAGTAACAAGAAGTAAATGTTGAGGTCACTGAGGGATATTTCTGTTTTCCAGGATAGTAACAAGAAGTAAATGTTGAGGTCACTGAAGGAGATTTCTGTTTTCCAGGATAGTAACAAGAAGTAAATGTTGAGGTCACTGAGGGAGATTTCTGTTTTCCAGGATAGTAACAAGAAGTAAATGTTGAGGTCACTGAGGGAGATTTCTGTTTTCCAGGATAGTAACAAGAAGTAAATGTTGAGGTCACTGAGGGAGATTTCTGTTTTCCAGGATAGTAACAAGAAGTAAAAGTTGAGGTCACTGAGGGAGATTTCTGTTTTCCAGGATAGTAACAAGAAGTAAATGTTGAGGTCACTGAGGGATATTTCTGTTTTCCAGGATAGTAACAAGAAGTAAATGTTGAGGTCACTGAGGGAGATTTCTGTTTTCCAGGATAGTAACAAGAAGTAAATGTTGAGGTAACTGAAGGAGATTTCTGTTTTCCAGGATAGTAACAAGAAGTAAATGTTGAGGTCACTGAGGGAGATTTCTGTTTTCCAGGATAGTAACAAGAAGTAAATGTTGAGGTCACTGAGGGAGATTTCTGTTTTCCAGGATAGTAACAAGAAGTAAATGTTGAGGTCACTGAGGGAGATTTCTGTTTTCCAAGATAGTAACAAGAAGTAAATGTTGAGGTCACTGAGGGAGATTTCTGTTTTCCAGGATAGTAACAAGAAGTAAATGTTGAGGTCACTGAGGGATATTTCTGTTTTCCAGGATAGTAACAAGAAGTAAATGTTGAGGTCACTGAGGGAGATTTCTGTTTTCCAGGATAGTAACAAGAAGTAAATGTTGAGGTAACTGAAGGAAATTTCTGTGTTCCAGGATAGTAACAGAGCAGCAGCAGGTTCCAAACGTTTAGGATAAAGATCTGGGGCCCCTGACAATTTAGATGTATACACTGATAGGTCTATTTCTGTTACTTGTTCTAAAGCCATTGTAGAAGTGTCATCATCAATCAAACAGTCAGTTTTTGGTCTGAAAATCAGTTGTTAATATCTGTTATATCTGAATTCTGTGGTGATGTATAAAGCCAGAAAATGTATATTGCTCACACATGTTATATAGGCAATAATGGAAAAGGTATTTCTGCAATACAGTAATTAACTTAGTCTTGTAATTTAAATAAGGTATCTGGATAGCCCAGTGGTTAAGGTATTTCATCTACCAATGATCATGTGGTCTGTCAACACTGAAGTTGCAGGTTCGAGTCTCACTGCGGCAGGATGTGCTCAACTTCAATCTTAATTGACAAGGATTGCCAGTTTTCCTACCAAAGGTCATGTTTTTTCGAGTACTCAGATTTTCTTTCCCCCCCCCCCCCCCCCAAAAAAAAAACAAAAACCTGGAACCTGGATGCCATGATATAGTTAAAAAAACAGCTGAAAGTGGGGTTAAACACCATTCAAACAAACAAAACCAACAAATCCTTTTAAATTTCTGATTGTCATATAAACAAACTCCTTAGAGGATCATACAGTGAGTATTGCTGATAAGTTTGTTACAACTTGCTCATTGATATCAGAGAAGTCTTTTGTAGTTTCTGGTAAGAGGAATTTGAGCTAAGTCTTGAGTGGTTGTCATATTAAATGTCTGATTGGAATAAAACATTGCAGTCTTAAGGTGTGCATTACATCATAATATAACTATGATTTTTATCAACAGAGTTTTCAATTTTTGGAAATAATACATATAAAAAATAACATTTCTACTCATCACAAGATACATATACCCAGTTCAATTTAAATGTATCTAGGAGTTTTCTGACAGTACCCAACCTACAGAGCTGCCCAGGTTAATAGGGCATCCTATGAAGAGGATATATATAGGCCTGGTCCTGCTATCCAATCAAATTCATGTATTTCATGAATAAAATATATTTAAATCAAAATCAGGTTAATAGGGGTGGGGGTGTTGTAATACTGGAGGCATGAATGCAGACCATAGTGGCTAATGTATTTGAAAAGTGCCATGCTTCTTGCCAGAGGAAGACCTCTTTTATTGATTCACACACAAAAAAGGCTCATTATAGACATACCAAACGGGCAAAATCTCGATACATACGCAATATTTGATACTTTTTCAGTGGCTGTCAAAACTATTACAATTGGTTCATCCCTTTTCTCTGCTGTTTTATTGTAATGTTTAATTGTTTCCGTCCTGTATAGTGTATATGCATGTACCTGAACTACATCTTGCTGGACATAAAGCAAAGATTCAATCAAACAATCATATTAAATGATGGAATTTTCTTCCTGTTCTTTAGCACCTTAATTAGTGATCAAACAGATTACTTGTATGCATTGCCAATGATTAACAAAACATTGTATTTAAAGGAAACTGTGACTTGTGATGTACTTTATTGATTACTGGTCAGATGCTATGATATGATTAGATCTGGTAACATTAATATCAATCCAATTTACATTAAATAAAGTTTATTATATAATTGTACAAATATGATATATTACACACTTATATTATAGTAAAAAATAATAAGAAAGGTTCACAAATGGTATAAGATAGAAGACATAACTATTGTTAGTTTGGAAAATTTATAGGACCAGAGTTACCGTGAGAGTTACACACTTCATGGATACATAGTTCTAACTGCACTGTTGTGATATAATTACATTTATCATTTATTATTACAAAATTGATGAAAGCTTATTTCTAAATTTAGAGTCTGGAAATCTCCCAAATTTCATGAACAAGGACACAATTCTATAACAAAAGATCAAAATTTTACTATAAATGAAATGAAGCTCACATCTATCAAAATAAACAATTCCCCAAACTTTCCAGACAATTTGTGAAAGGTTTTTTGAGTTAAAGTCTGAAAACAAGGAAAATAACCATCTTTTTTGTGCACAAAGACCCAAAACCCTACAGTTAAAAATCAGAAGTTTACCAAACATTATACAGACCATGAAGCCAACATAATTAACAACTGTGTACAGTTTGAAGAAATTCTTAATGCAATCTCTAGATCCAGAGTAACATGTGGACGACATGGAAATTTGTATACCATCATATGTTCTCCATTGACATGTGTATATAAATTGAGCTGTACTCTGTACCTAACCACTCGTTAGGTTTTTAATTAATAAAAATGTGTTCTGACTCCTCCAAGGATTTTTTGGAAAAGCTATTCAGAAAAATTGACATCATAAAATAAGTCTTAGCAACTGAACGTACTATGTCACAAATCAAGACTATCAGATAACACAGAAAACACATATTGCATGCAACAGTAAATAATGCTTATGCCTGATTTCTCAAGCTCTACATGTAAAGCTACTTGTTATACAAAAATTGATATTTTGAATTATAACTACTGTTGTTATCAATCAGCATTTTAAGTTCAGTACTGAAAATCTGGTAAAACACAAATAATTTAATGTACTTGTTGAGAACCTGAATTCCCACAGGACTGATGTATTAGTTAAGTTACATAAAGATTAGAAGAATTGTTTCTCTAATTTTGACGTAATATTTCAACCGCTTGGCCGGTGTGGAAAAAATATTTCTCGTCACTAGTGAATTTGTTGTTCTCAGCAGTTGATTGGTTAAAAATAATAACGTCACAATAAGAACTCATGACGTCATAAACAAAACACCTTCCATTTACCGCATATTCAAGTCATGAACGTAAAATTGGGGTTGGGAGAATTTGTACTTCATTTCGCAAATTTTACTACTTTTTAAAATTAGAGAAACAGAATCTTACATTAGTACTCTTGGATTATCGGATTTCTCCAATCTCGATAGTTAAATTATGGAAATTTAAGTCCTTGCCAAGGCTCGGACTTAATTATAATTCCATAATTTAACTATCTCGATTGGAGAAATCCGATAATCTTACCAATGTAAGATCCTATATTTATTTCACATATCAAAACACCAACAGTAAAATATATTGTTAAATCAGGTTAAAAGCTTATATAATGCACTTTCATAAGTGTTACTGTTCAGATAAAAGATAGGTATAAACATTATCAGGTTAAAATGACATCACAGGTGTCACCTTGACACATTTTTGATAACTGATATATCATTGATATCCTTTGCTAAAATATAAAATAAATGTAAATGTTGATTTGTATATATATCTTGGTACATGTATCAATTAAACACTGATAAAAATTAATGTTACTGATGTAAAAACTGCATATTATTTACAAATCAGTAGTTTCAAAATAAATAACAAATCTGTAATAACACAACATGAAAACAGTATAATATATGAAAAATATGTTAGCACATGCACACTTGTGAAAACTCATTGAATGAGATAATCAAATAAAAATTCCATAATTAGGACAAAAACACAAAATGTGCAAATGTGGTGCCAAAAAAAAATCCATGGACTCCTTTTATTTCTAAAAACAAAAAGAAATCTGCCAAATTCTAGTGAAAGCACATCCAATTAGGAATCTAAGAAAAACCATTCTATCAAAATCCAATTTAAAACAGTAATATTGGAAATTGGTCAATTTGGCCCTAATTCGTAATACCAAAACTAAAAGAGTTAAAAATAAAATTAACATTGCTTGTTTTAATTTTGCTAAAATAAATCGACTGAACAAATCCCCATAAATATTGTATAAAAATGAAACTGTTGAAGGTTTTGGATTTTGTCATTTTTGACCCTTTTGATAAAAAAACATGTAAGAAAACAAATTTAAAAGCCTTTGTCCAGAGGAATAGTGTAAAAACAAACTGAATCTAAAATAAAAATTAAACAAACAAAGCAGAGTAATTTAAATAAACAAAAATACTTTGTGCACAATTGAAATCAGGACCCCAACATATTTTTAAAATGAATTAAAATGTAAATATAAGAATTGAAAGCATTCTTTAGAAGTTTCATTGACCTATGAAAACGTTGACCGAAGCATATTTTCAGCTACTGTGCTTTGGTCAGGGCTTTCATACGTCAATGAAACTTCAAAAGAATGCATTCAATTCTTAATTATAGAAACAAAATCATTCAACTGAATTTAAATGTCATGCCATAATGTTAACATACAAGTCTGCAGTCATATAAAAAGATTATCTGATTCGTGAAAGCGAATATTGACATGTTCAGTGTCAGTCTCATGGTTGAAAGATTAAAAAAAATGAGTCAATAATTAACTTTAGAACAGTATTACTAGCAGTTAGGTAATTATGATTTTAATCTGCATCTTAAGAAAAATATTAGAATCATTTGTAAGTATTACTGTATTTGGTTTATTTCACTTTTTTATCCACATCAAATCCGACAGGATTTCTTCCTTGCTGTAATATAAATTAATTTACATCAATACAAATCAGAAAAAGATATATACATATTTGTCTATAAATGTCAGATTTGATTTTGTGGATGTCCTCTTTTATATTTAGATTGAAAATCTACAGGAAATAGTATTCTATCTCTAACAGTTAATAGTCTGCTTGGTTAATTCCTTTTTTTACAGATGACAGTTATAATATTAATAGTGTGTGACATGTTGCCTTCTGGAATACTGTTAAAAATATTCAAGGGAACAGAATGAATAGGCGAAAGCTATCCTATTATAAATTGGGTAAGAAAGAATTGAACATTTGCAAATGATAAAAAAAATTATCAGTATGTGAAAGTTGCTTATGAGATAACCTCATACCTGTTTTGTGGATACTTTGTTATGTTACTGGACATTATATCTGTGAAATGTCCACTTTATATAACTTGGCCATGTCTTTACTGCCAGCTGGTATAGTACATCCTATATACAGCTGACCTGAGGTGGTGAAGCTGAGGGAATATGGACATAGTATTACAATGTTGTTAGTGTTATAGTATGTAATGTGGTCTCCAACCCTGTTCAGGATATGTAGGATTTCTTTGTCTAAGTCTGTTACAATGATGTTGTCTGATGGAGTTGTCACAGCATACGCTGGTTTGAATGGTTGCTCATCACTATTGATCTTTGTAACATGAATCCTTTGTTCTTTTTTACGAATAAACAAGAGACGACGAGTAGGTATGCTCTAAATTAAAACACTTGTATAATATTGCATGAAAGGTCACGTGTGCCTGTTAAACTCAAGGGAAAATAGCCATGCAATAACCAACTACAATTATCTGATAATGCACAGTAAAACTCCGCCTTAATTATGTCAAATTTTATTGATTTTCACTGCAAAAGGTAGCACGAGCTTCCAACAATATTAGCTTTTCATTTGATTAGTCGAATATCGGTCGCACCATAATTAACACCTCCCTCTTTATTTATCCAAATATGGATGTTTTACCCATGGTTGTTGATTTTGTAAAGCAATCATTTGAGTTGCGACAATGAGATCCACATTGGTCAAATTCATACATATTTGTAAATACTATATTATCTTAGGTTGTATATGTACAGTAACATGTTCATTGTTTTTGTATGTTTGTGTATGCTTAACCTCTTGGGGTTTATTATGCAATAAAGTTCGATATCTAGTATAACCAATTATTAATGGGCGGGATCTAGGGGCTTATTCATGTTACAAATCATTTATAGCACCGCCTTCCTCGTTAGACAAATACACCTTCTCGCGCTAAAGCGCTCGACGGTGTATCTGTCTAACTCAGAAGTCCGTGCTATAAATATAACTTGGATGGCCTTTGTAGATATTGATGACATCACCATCCTGTCCTAGGACCACTACTCTACCTCTGTCATCCTTTGATAACATGTCTACCACAAACATTGTACCATTAGTGGTAGTAGTAATGTGTCTAACATAAGTAAATATTTGTTGCTTGTTTCTATCATGTTCATAAGTCTTCTCATGTTTACCTTCTTTATTCATCCTGATTACTACAACTCTACCAGAACCAAGAGCTCCTATTATGACTTTGGAATCACTAGAGACATAGACAGCTGTAATACCTGATAGATCTACACTGTATACAGAGTCTGTGACCTGTCCACTGCTGCTACTGATCTGTTGTAACCTTGGTCCATTAGCCAGCAGGAGGTCGTTAGATGGAGTTACTGCCATACCATAGATCTCCAATTTAAAGTTAGACATCACCTTCAGATTACTTCCTTCTAGTTTTACTCTTTGTATTACAGTTTGGTTACTAATCCAGAGGGAATCATCATTGCATATTGAAGCAAATAATACAGCGGTAAAATCAGTTGTAAATTGTTGATGAATGTTCAGTACTAGATCTTTTGGCACATCTTGTAATGATCCAAAATTGCATTCAGTTATATCCCCTGGTATGAACTTTGGCATTGTAGTAAAGTCCAGCTTAACTGATTCCACAGTTTCTTTAATTAATTCCCAATCTGTTTACTTTCTTTGAAAACTTGATCTGAGTTGTTGCAGTTTATTATGTCCTCTACTTTTGTATTTTGATCCTCTATTCTACTCATAAAGTTTTTAAGTTTATGTTCTTCTGCAGCTATGGAGTTCTGTAATGTTTTCCATTTCTGATCTAATTCTTTGATAAGTTTTTCAGTATACTTATCTACTTCTAGTTTCAAGGCAGCATTTTGAGCTTGTATTAGATTCCTGGTTTCTGTGTATTTTGAATTTTCATTTTTTCTTAATGACTTCATTTTTAATTCTCCATTAGTTAGCTCTTCTATCTGACTTTTTATTTGTTTCTGTATTTCTTTAGCATTATTAATTTTAATCTTGTACCCTTCACTTATCTGTACAAATCCATGACCATTGTGAACTCCAGCCATACACTGTGGACAGACAAGTTGATCACATGACTTACAAAACATCACACAAATTTGTCCTTTATGATCTTCACATTTAATATTATTAAAGTTTAATTCCTCTGGATGTTTTCCCACCTCTTTGATGTCTATAATTTTATGTATGTCAACAGATTTTATCTTACTGTGAATGTCTTTACATTTAGTGCACACAAGTATATCACAGTTTAAACATTTCCAGTTAATTTTTATGTCATTTTCACATAATTCACAGCATTTGGGGAATTGTCCTTTCAGTAATGCCATTGTCAGTAATGTTCAATAATGGGAACCCCAATATGTCTGCATGTTATACTTCCTTCTTTCAGTACAGGTAATCTATTTAAAGTCTAGTTAAAGGTCCAGATATTGGTCAATGTCAAATTTACAATACCCTAGAAATATTTCTTATTTAATGTTTATTTATTTTCACCTAATTACAGTAAACATGAAAAGTATTTACAATTTAATCACAGAAGAGGGTGGAAGCAAGTAAAATATTTGATTGATAAGAATTTATCTTGAATGTACCTATTATTATTTATTTATTGTTTACCCCTCCCCCCCCCCCCCTTGATGGGTGTCCGTACGTCTGTACACTTTCTCTTATGCACTCCTCCTACACTGAATGGAATTTTATGAAACTTACACAGAATCTTTATCACATAGTGCCATTGTTCACCTGATATTTAACAATTTGATCAGAATGATATTTGGGGTTTTAATTAATATCAAAACAGGTACTTTGTCATTGACATAAGTGGTATCCTATCTCCTATCTCTTATCTGTAACTCCACCTACACCATTGATTGGAATTTAAGGACCGACCATTTAACTTGCAGGGGGGAGGCCTTGGTTTTTTCCTAAAAAAATATTTTGAAAATGATTTTTGATGACAAAAATATTTTGGAAGCAGAGGGTAAGAAAAAAAATATTCTGAAGAAGGATTTCTGCTATATAAAATAATGCTAATGATGGAAAAAAATATTCTGTCGCGACGCCTTCAAAAAATAAATATTTTATCCGCGTAGTGCGCGGAAAAAAAATTTTCTGACCAAAACAAAAAACCAAGGCCCCCCCCCTTCAAGTTAAATGGTCTGTCCCTTAGTAAAACTTACACTGAATCTTTGTCAGATAGTGCCATTGTGGACCTGATATTTAATATTTTGATCAGATTGATATTTGGAATGTTTTGAAAATTGGGAAGTGGGGGTATCAATTAGTGAGCATTGCTCACTGTTAATCCTGCTTAATTTTGTGTGATCACATAAAAAGAATTGATAGAATTAGAAAAGAAATTTGTGTAATTGTGTCAATTTAACAAAAAATTAGTCTATTCTTCTCGGAAGAGCCACCATAATTGACTGCACCAATTACAGTTATCCAGGTAAGAAGTGTGAGTGATTTTCCCCCTCATTTTGGCAAATATCCCATCAAGTGCAATCCAGTGGGTGAGGACAGGTAAAAACCAACTTAGATAAACTTTTAAAATTGAGATTTTCTCCAAATCTTTCGAGTTCCTCAACTTAAAATTTTCCAGCAATCTGGTCAATATTTGAGTTGTGGTGAATTGGTGCCTCAAAAATTAGATGTTTTATGAAACTGAGGCAACATTCCAAAAAAGAATTGTTATTGATCCCTATGCCAAACCCTATCTTGTTATTGACCATTATTCCAAACTTAAGGTGTTATTGACCGTTATGCCAAACCCTAGGGTGTTATTGATCAATGTGACTAATTTGGGGGTGTTATTGACCCATATAAATGTATACAGATACATACATGTAGGTTGTTATTGACCATTGTGCCATACAATAGATGGCAGATAGGGGATGCTCTTTCATGTCATGTCATAATATGGAAAGCCTGATTCAGACCACAGTGGGTAAACATGTTTGGATAGTAGGCTCATTGTAGCAACTAAAGGTTACATTTTGAACCCTACCCATACCCCATATTTTTCTAGTTTCATTTACTATTTTTGAACTTTGGTCCATCTTTCGGGAATTAATTTATTAACTTGTTCTCATCCTGAATATAGCTGAAATACTGCTCACTCCAACCATCAATCAATCAAGTTATTTTCAGGACAAGAAAATAAACGGAGATAGATAAAATAAACCCAAGAGCCTTTAATCACTCACCTGGAAAACAAATGACTTTGAACTATCTTCACATTTTTGTAATAAATTTTTTGTCGCAGGCGAGACATATGTATGGGAATCCGGCGGCGGCGGCGGCGTAAACACTTGACATCTTGCTTCATATCTTTGTAAGCCCAAGCCCTAGGTCCATCAAATTTGGTCCAGAGGTAGCTTATGATGAGTACTTGCCAGTCAGTCACCTGTCACCTGACCTTGACCTCAATTTCACGGTCCAGTGACTACGTTAAAGTTTTTGGGTTACGACAGTTCCACTGTAACTAGGCATGGTAGGATGACAATATTTGGTGTATAGGTTGCTGATGACTAGTACATGACTGTCTGGTAGGTGTCACCTGACCTTGACCTCAATTTCACGGTCCAGCGACTACGTTAAAGTTTTTGGGTTACGACAGTTCCTCTGTAACTACACATGGTAGGATGACAATATGTGGTGTATAGGTTGCTGATGACTAGTACATGACTGTCTGGTAGGTGTCACCTGACCTTGACCTCAATTTCACGGTCCAGCGACTATGTTAAAGCTTTTGGGTTACGACAGTTCCTCTGTAACTACACATGGTAGGATGACAATATGTGGTGTATAGGTTGCTGATGACTAGTACATGACTGTCTGGTAGGTGTCACCTGACCTTGACCTCAATTTCACGGTCCAGCGACTATGTTAAAGTTTTTGGGTTACGACAGTTCCTCTGTAACTACGCATGGTAGGATGACAATATTTGGTGTATAGGTTGCTGATGACTAGTACATGACTGTCTGGTAGGTGTCACCTGACCTTGACCTCAATTTCACGGTCCAGCGACTACGTTAAAGTTTTTGGGTTACAACAGTTCCTCTGTAACTACGCATGGTAGGATGACAATATTTGGTGTATAGGTTGCTGATGACTAGTACATGAATGTCTGGTAGGTGTCACCTGACCTTGACCTCAATTTCACGGTCCAGCGACTAAGTTAAAGTTTTTGGGTTACGACATTTCCTCTGTAACTAAGCATGGTAGGATAACAATATTTGGTGTATAGGTTGCTGATGACTAGTACATGACTGTCTGGTAGGTGTCACCTGACCTTGACCTCAATTTCACGGTCCAGCAACTATGTTAAAGTTTTTGGGTTACGGCTGTTCCCCTGTAACTATGCAGGGTATGGTGACAATATTTTGTATACAGGCCGCTGCTGATATTTAATGCTATTTACGTAATGCTTATGACGAAATTTATTTTCGTTACTGATGCGGAATGCAGGCGAGACGTTTTTCTGTGTCCACACTTGTTGTACTCTAGCTTTTATAAATTTTAAGTTACAGGACAAAAACTACAAAATTAATTAAATATTGTCATTGAAGGGTAATAACTCCAATAAGGAGTCATCAATTTAAAAAGATTAAATGATGTGTAGGCATTCACCTTATTTTAGTAACTTAGTTTAAATCTAGCTGTTATAGATTTGTAACACACAAACTTATAATTTTGTCTGATAGTGTCATAAGGGCAATAACTCCTTTAAGAGTCAACTGACAATTTTGGATGAATAAGTCATTTGCAGGCCTTGTCATACTAATAATTTTTGTTATTTACAGTTGCAATCTAGCTGTTAAAGCGTTTAGGTTACAGGGCAAAAACTTTCTAAATTTCATTAAAAAATTTGAATAAAGAACAATAACTCCTATAAAGAGTCCCCTGACAATTTTTGGACAATTAAATGATTTTTAGGCAATGTACTTCTGATTACTTTTTGCTGTTTACAGTTTTACGATAGGCATTACAATTTTTAATTTCTAAGAAACTGCTATATTTGTATGTAAAATGTTCATTAAGGAGTCATCTGACAATTTCAGACCATGAAGTAAATTGTAGGACAACTTGTATTGTTGATAATGTTTGCAGTTTCATTCCTGCTGATTTTAGCTTTCTCTATGTTACAGGGTGAAAACTTACTTTTCATGCCTGAGCAATAACTACTGTAAGTATTGATCAGACAATTTTTGACCAACTAAGTGATTTGTAGGCATTGTCTTGCTGATCATTTTTGCAATTTACAGTGTAAATTTTGTTTTAATAGTTTTTGTTTTAATTGTAAAAAAACTGAAAGGTTTGTCAAATATCGTAACTAAAGGGTAACAACTCTTACAGGAAGTCATTACACAACTCATGACTAATGGGTAAATTTTAGAGCTAAATGTTCTAATCAATTTAAGGCAAGGGTTTTATTTAAGCTATTATAACTTTGATAATGGCTAAAAATGTGAGGGGGTCCTAATGTTCTACTTTTAGTAACAGCCATTCATCTTTATGCATGGATAATCCTCTTGGATATAAATTTAAAATAAGATACACTAAGGATGATTGTGGACAAGTTTGAAAAAATAATGGCCAAGTGTTTTCAGGAAGATTTTTCAAAATGTTAATGACAGAAAAAGGAAGGAATGACAGCCAACAGATGCCAAGTGATGATGTCCAGTTGAGTTAAAAACTAATGCAGGTACAGTCATGGTTCTTGTTTAAAGTAAATCTATCCAGTAGTTTCTAGACAAGAAAAATCAAATAACCTTAGTAAGCACACTCCCACATAACTATAAATTTCCCAAAAATTATTATCAGTAGTTTCATACATATTAAGAAATTTATAATTTTAAAGGAGGAATAACTACTACAAAAAATATTGTATCATAATTTCCTGTCGCTATGCACAACTAAATATTGTGTCCTTCATTCCTATTAATTTTCATTAAATTCTGCTCAGTAGTTACAGAGGAGTTGTGCTTACAGGAACATTTTGAGAAATTTCTAAGTTCTAAAGGGGAATAACTCCTACAAAAAATATTGTTTAAAAATTTCCTGGTCAATATGCACAACTATTGAGGGGGGGGGGGGGGCATAGAAATCAACACTGTCTATTTGTTTTGAACATATTAACTGTTGCTATAAATACAAACTGCAAATTATCAGATGAATTGGATTGATACATAAATGATATGAAATATTATTGGTTATTTTTGTCAAGTTTATTAAACTTATTCAAAATACTATTTATTACTGTAGTGTTCTCAATAAACATGAACATTTACAAACAACAAGGGACAACATTTTTTTCCATTTATTTAAAACAAAAGATTACATAAAATCTCTTTCATCTAAAAATACACTGAATCAATGATACAACTGCATTATTGCACACATAGAATACACTTGTGATCACAGAATGAAACAAAATACTAGTATAAGTTAAATCTGACACTGTGGCTTGAGACTTAATCTAAAGATCAATCTAACAGTTCTCTGATAATTTCCCTTGGATAAAGTATATAACACTTAAGAGTCTACCATCTTTGAAATGATAATCTCCCTTGGATAAAGTATCTAACTTTTAACAAAGTTATGTAAATGACATGACTCAGGTTTTGTCAGCAGTCTACAGTGGTGGAAACACAAGTCCAATATATATTTCAGATGTTATTCAGAAATCATATCAGAAACTAACCAAGTTAAGTAAAGTAATTAACATTATATGAAGTTTATTTATCATGTATTAATTAAAACTTCCAGTGTTTTGTAATTCATTACCATAGAAGAGTGTCAGACATTATGATTTCTAGGTGATGGTTGGTTTGGCAGATTGTTCATTATTTCATAACCTGTTTACACCAAATAAAGCTGCACAGTTATTGAAATATTTAATGAATGAAAAATGTCTTCTTAAAATAATCCATGTCAAAATCTTTTTACATGTTGGAATAAAGAAGACTTTAATTCTGGTTGAATGATTACTGTTTAATGTCCAACGATGCAATATTTTAGTATGAAAACAAGGATACTGATCTAAAATATTTATGAAATGAATATGCACATGTTAACTGAATGTTAGTATAGTCTAAGACTTTAATTTATCATAAATAACTGAAAGGTAAATATAAAGTATTTATTGATGGATCAGTCTTATCTAGAAAAGTATGCTGAAATCAAAGTATCCCAAAATCTTGTAAAATAATAATCACAAATATGCATTTTTATCTGATGTTTCAGGAAAATTTATGCTTCATAAACATTGTCAAATAGTCCACTCAAACTAGAACCTTCTCACCAAAGGCCACTTTGAATAACATTTGTAAAGTGTTTTTATCAACCCTCATCACAGCCACCACTTCAAAATGCATCAGTACCAAAAACTGCATCTAACAAAGTACTATAATTTGTAAACTGTATTGATGAGTTCTATTAATTTCTTATAAATAATTTTTAGCATCCAATTTATATTAAAATGCTACAAAACAAATAAACAAGATTATGTGTATGGTGCTAAAAGATAAAATACACAGAAGCAACATTTGTTCAATTCTGTCATAATATAAGAGTTATATCCCTCTGGGGAAAGTATTTCTCCAGTTATCTCAATGCCTGTCATGAATAAAATATTGGTAATACACACACCTTTTTGCAGTTTTTAATAATCCATAATTTTATAATATCACCATTCGAATTATATGGCACAATCTACCATTGAAAGACAACTCTGTACTAATTCAGACAGGGGAGATAACTGTGATAAGGGCCACAAGTCTTGCCTTTTAATACAAGCCTACACTTAATTCTTGAGAATAGGCTAAAAATTATTGTTATATATAAATGTTATTATTGATAAACTTCAGAATTTCAGCAAAACAATTCAACTGATTTTGTAATACATCTGGGTTGGCGAGATTATGTCATTAGACAGGATAACATGTAAATCTGTACAGATCTGAGGTAAACTTGTATGCAGTGACTGTGGTGCCATCTATCAGATATGTGCAAACTGACTCTTAACAACTATACTACATAATATACAACGGTGGACAAGAGTCATTAAATTTACAAAAAATCTCTCTTCACAGTACATAACCAATCGTAATAAAGCTATCATGAAGATTCTTTATTGAACCTAAGAGTGTCTATTGTCTATACCCTTCCTCTGTTCATGAGTATTCTTAATTTAACATAGAGTGTCTATCGTATATATTCTTCCTCTGTTCCTGAACTGTTCCCTTCCATTTCTTCTGTTCATCAGATACACGGTTAATGATCGACCTCTGTCTTGTTAACTCCGCCCTCGACATTGCTGGGGCTGTTGATGTCACAGAGTGTTCATCCTGTCAACAGAAAATTAACAATCTCAACAAACAAAGAAATAACAATGTATGATCAATAATCTCAAATTATCAATGTCAAAATAAAACTTATTGTTGGGAAAGAATAATTTCGATGTTTGAGAATAATATTTACTCATTGTAAGTGGATAATAATCTTATCTACACTACAAATAAAATATCATAAAAACAAATAAAAATTCTAATATTTCCACATCCAATCTCCTACTTCAAAATTACACATCCAATCTCCTACTTCAAAATTACAAACATTTCTAAAGTTCTCCAAAAAAGAATTTTTTTTTATGATAAAAGGAGCTTTTAACTATTCTTCATAAGCTTGAAATATGTTTGTCTATATATGGATTAGTGTCAGATTATTATAACATGCATTGTTAGTAAATTTTGATTGACAGAATGAAAATATTCTAAATAAATATTATTGTACAATATTATACATTGTTTTTTTTTCAGAAAGTTATAATTAGTGTTAAATATATATATTATTGAAAATATAAATAAATACAGTGTGTTGATACTTCTTAAACATGTCTAAAAAGTTTTATTCTTGTGAAAGGAAACAGCTGTAAGTCTAATAATACAGACACAATCACCTGTAAATTAAATTCTAAATCCATGATTAATCAAATATTTTTACAAGTGATACACAGCTCTCAGCAAGATCTTTTTTAAAGGCTATGGTGACAATAGCAAAAAGGGGGAGCAAAGTTAAAATATAATTTTAATTAGATTGCTATTTACCATAATAGGAACAAAGGATGTTTTGAAGGATTCATCAGAGTATGAACAAGAAACTAAATGAAGCCTGAGGGCTTTATGTCAAGTTTGTGAGCGACTTCATATGCTGATGAATTCAATGAAAACAGCTTTTGTTCCTGATCAACCCATTAAAAAATTTTATCGGTTCATCAAAAAATGAACAATATTAATGAATTTGGAATAATTGTATTTTAACTAGTTCTTTTCCTGAATACATGTACATAATTAATCAATATATCCACTTACAGCTATTCAGTTTTTTTTTGTTTTTGTTTTATTTGGGGGAGGGGGGGGAATAATAGGGGTACCAACTAAGACCCTTTGCTCTGTTTAACCAAGAATATGATTATTTTACTCTGTATCATAGTAGGTAACAGACATCTGATAATATTACTTTCCTCTATCTTTTGTTTAAAAATGAACTTTTTAATTGGTTGCTATATGCTGTTAAATCTTTGGATGTGTCAGCTCAATGTATTCCTTCTTGTGTAACAGTAAAATGTTGTATTTACATAATGAAAGGTTACATTTTTACCAGTAGACAACTATAATGAGAATTTTCAGGAATATAACAAATGACAAATTTCTTTTTCTAAGCTTGTCAAATTGACTCAGTGGCAATTGGAAAACACAGTCAGAATGAGTGACAATTTTTAAAACTCCTTCAGGTGTTATTTTAAAAATAGCAAAAGTCTTAAATGGTCAGGTTGCGAAGCAAGCGCCTTTCTAAATAAAGAATGGTTTACAATTTGTTGACGTAGGTTTTGGGTTTGTGTAAACAAATGTAGGTGGAGTTGATTACTAAATATAGGTACCGTCTTCTGCAAATGTTCTGAAAAATGATTAAGTTCCCAGGTTTGGAAAATTTGGAAAAATTCAGGAACACTCCATATATGCAGGGGCACAACTTCTATAAGTGTACAATCTTTCTGTTAAGTTTCAGAGATCTGGGCTGAAAACTGTAGGATGAGTTTATTACACAAAATAGATACCCTATTTTCCCTGCCTGCCGCCCATCGCCCCACTTCAGCATACTATAACCCGGGTTTGCACTTCATGCAACCCGGGCAAAAATTATCAGATAAGTGGTTATTAAATTGAAGATAAACATATGTGCAGTTACAAAACTAAACATTACTATTACATTTAGCTATGTATGTTTGGGATTTCATAAAATTTTTTATGTATTGTGACAAAATAATTAAATCTGCTTGTAACCTGAAATCATTCAAATGAAGCAATCAAGTTTATATGATATGACACTTTTTGGTCACATGACCTCTTCTTACGCCCTTGAAATTCAAATAGTTCCATTACCTCATAGCCTTTTTTACCATTAAAATTTCCAAGTACTATCATTGAAATATTCATTAATTCAACCCGCAGACACACAGATTTATAACAAGTGTGGACACAATAAAACATACTGCCTGCATTCCGCATCAGTAATGAAACAAAAATTACGTCATAAGCATTACGTAAATAGTTTTAGATTGTTATTACATGTATTTAAAATATGCAATGCATGGTTACAGAGAAATGGACCTAACTTAGTCACTGGACCATGAAATTGAGGTCATGATCAGTTGAAACCTACTCGTGTACTAATCATTAGCAACCTATATACCAAATACTGTCATCCTACCATGCATGGTTACAGAGGAACTGCCGTAAACCAAAAACTTTAACCTAGTCACTGGACCGTGAAATTGAGGTCAAGGTCAGGTGACAGGTGACCGACTGGCAAGTACTCATCATAAGCTACCACTGGACAAAATTTGATGGACCTAGAGCTTAGGCTTACAAAGATATAAAGCAAGATGTCCAAGTGTTTATGCTGCTGCCACCGGATTACCATACATATGTCTCCCCTCCAGCAACTATCGTTGCAGGCGAGACAAAAATTAAACAAATACAAGTGTCTAAAAATAGGGCATCTATGGAAATTAAATGATACCTCGCCACGTTGCATTGTTTTTAATATTCATGAACACATTTAACTTAATTACAAATCAGCCTATAGGTACAGCTGAGCATGGTAACAGTCCATCTCAGAAGACAATTTTTACATTGACATTGGAACTATAAAAATAATTTTAAATTTCCGTCTCAAAACCTACAAATTTGATTATGCTGAAAATTGAGCTTGGTCTTCATTTTATAGTATATTACAGCTTTGCAAAGTTTAAACAAAATCTGTTGATATTTTTTCAAGTTATCATCTGGAAAACTTCAGGGCATGGACACTCATATCCATACGGAGGATATCACATAATAATTAATTGAAGAAAAGACGGCATAATTATAACATTCTATGTAAACCAGGTTAGTAGTGCAGTACGCAGAAGAGGTGAAACTAGTATACACACACAGGTGGTCAGGAAGAGACTACTATCAAATATGTCAACATTTTAATATTATCTATTATCCTGCAATAAGACATTGATGAACTCTTACAAAATGAATTTTAATGAAAATAAAGATAATAATAAAATTAGAATTGTTGCAATTTCATATTTCTTTAAACTCAATTTTTTTTTATACAACTCCTGATTGCAGGATATACTAATTTAAATTAAAAAACCAGATATAAATCAAACATATGAGTACTTATATACTGTCAGAATACATCTCTAAGTTAAAAGTCATTTGAATTAATTATTCGTAAACCACGTTGACAAAAAATCTCTATGGCACTATGTTGTGACATGTAGGACTGAGATACTGATAGCCTGCATTTCTAACTGACTGTAATTGTTGTTTTGTCCTATATACAGCTGATACACCTCTAAAATACATAACTGACTTATTAAGAATCACAAGCATTATGAATTTGGGTATTATATAAATTATGTCTTTGGCAGTGGATGTTACATAATGCTATGTGATATCCTCTTGATTTGTTTGTTTGAATGGTGTTTTTCACCATTTTCAGCAATTTTTCAGCTATATCATGGCATCCAGTTTTTATTGGGGAGGAAGCCGGAGTACCAGGACAAAATCCCCAACCTGCGGTAGGAAAACTGACAATCCTTGTCAATTAGCTAGGAGTGGAGTTGAGTACACCCTGCCCGCATTGAGAATCGAACCCGCTATCTCAGTTTGTTACAGACCACATGATCAATAGTAGACGAACTACATTAACCACTCGGCCACCAAGGCCCCCTTGAGCCTCGGGCTCCATTCATATAATGCTCTCATCTTTCCCTTCATGTACCAAGTAATGCCTGGATGAGAGTCCATTTCACAAAAAGGCTACACCTGCATGACATAAATTCAGGGGGAGGGAGTATTTAAAAGTTACAAAGAATTGATTCCTTTGGGTGTTAGGATGTTAAATCAAATTTTATATGAAACACAAATGTTAACCAATATACTCTTTGTTGTTGGGGTGATGGGGGGTAGAAAAATGTATTTAAACATCCCACCCCAAAATCTGTTTTTTCTATAACAGTCCTAATTTTGTTTTTTTTTACCAGATGTACTGACAGCATATCTACTCAAAGACATACCTCATCCTCAGTGTTATGTACAATATACTGAACATCATTAGGCTGAGAAAAAATTATATCATTATATTTACAAGGCAGCAATGTATCAATTTTAACTGTGTAAATCAATTGTTTTTAAATCTTCCATTTAATTTAGAGGGGTGCAAGTTTTTTTTATCAGTAAAATATATACATTGCTTAAAATAAACCAATAAATAAGGGTAGACATTACAGTGTAATCAAGAACTAAATGCAAGATTTTATATTTTTATCTGTGTGTATATGGACAGAAGCATATTTTGTATGACTTGTAATGTGGTAGCGCTTCATAGAAAAATGTGTGCCTGGACCACACTGTTACACACCCATCAAACTCTTTTTTATAACATTCCATACAGTCACAAATAATTAGTATTACTTTACAATAATTTCAGTAAAATCCTTTTTGTTTTTAATTTCATCATTTGTTTGTGTACTTTGGATGTATTCAAGGAAGCACATTCTCTTGTCTTTCATCGACTAATAAAACTTAAGTTTTTCAATTATTGGAAGTATTATTAACCAATCAAAAGCATTGGATTGCATACAAAACAGAAGGAATGTAGCTATTGAAAAAAAAAAAACAAGACAAGCGATGACAAGTGAAGGTGCAAAACAATAAGTTTGTTGATCATGCAAAGCAAGCAACACAAAGCACCAATTGAATAAAAGGTATGAAACACATGTGGACAAACCAGAAGGTACATGTACATCCCTCATACCATATTTTTGTATGTCCTCTGAATTTCATTTTTAAAAATTTATTCCTGTAGTACATTTATACCTATTTACTGAGGAAGATATCTGTTTTTCTGCTTGTATTGATAGTATATCATCTGTCTTAAGGGCTTACATTATTTTTTTTTACTGATGTGTTGAATTTTCCTTCATGTGTAAAAACTTTATAAGATTTGATATGTTAAAATAAACACATGTTACTAGCCAATTTGATAAACACATATTTATATGTATGTTTAAATGATCATGTATAAGCATTTCATACAAATTCCTTGTAATTACATTGGTACCGAAATTAGCAGGAATAAAAATATGACTAAATCTTCCATCTTGTTTAAATATAAACCTAAATCTTCCATCTTGTTTAAATATAAACCTAAATCCTCTGTCTAGTTTATAAATACATATGCATGATAAATAAGAATTTTAGTACAGGCTTTCCCCAAGCCCTAATGGTTACCAAATTCACCTCCTCACTGACATGTTGTTGATACGACGATGGTCGCCAGGACACCAAATGATCCAGCAGGAACAAAAATACCATGTAAACAAACAGCAGTGATACCACACAAATAGTGAATATAACTACAACCTACAAATAAAATATATAATACATCTTCTACACAAGTTATATTAGTCTTTGATTAAAGTAATCTTGCACATTTGTTGTTGTTGTTTTTGTTTGTGTGTCATATGACTTTGTCTCAATCCTGATTTTTCCCCTTTCATATGTTTTTTTTTCTTGTTGCCTGATCAGTTTTTTTACCTTCTTTTTTATTAAGAAAGAATTTAATTTGCTTTGTAAGGTAAAATCTGATTGGACAATTCAAATGGAGAAACCGTATTCTTCTATATAACTTTTGTACTAGTATGTCACATGACCTATTATAAGGTAATTAAAATAACAAATAAAGTCATGATGTCATAGCTATTTTACAGTTAAAATTGTCAAGATTAATTTATAGTAATTAAATACTTTATAACATGGTTTGGGTCTGTTTACACCATTTCATAAACAGTTTTGTGCTTTATTAGGCATAAACAACTCTACATGTTATATCGTATAACCTGTTCTGAAATTTAAAATATTTCTTTATTGAAACATGAGTGATTATATAAAGACTTGCTGACAAAGATGCTGTTAAGAGAATGTTTTACTTATCTGATATATCAATTAGTATTCAAATTTTAATTTTAAATGCTTAAATAGTCAAGAAGAAAAATTGTAAGAGGAAAGTCAAATTTGTAATACAATCTTTACCTTAATCGTTGTAGTGTTCCTACTTTCATATTTGCATTCACACTGTGCACACAGTTTGGGCGTGGCATCCTTGACCACCTCCACACAGGTACTGTAAGACAACAAATGAGTATATTCTATGTGGTATTTTACTAGTATTTTATTCACAACTATTTGGGGTTTTTTTTGCAATTTTCACTTATTACTGTACATACAGCTCTCACTGACATATCAATGTTAAATATAAAAATATTTGGTGAAACATTTAACTGTTAGTAAAAAAATTGAAGAATGTGTCCATGGGACACGGATGCCCCGGCTAAAGGAAGTCCCAAACAGGAAGTAGTTGTCCAACAGGTCTGAAAGTCGCTTAGGACGTACAACTTGTGATACTTAACCACCGTGCCACATTTCAAATTGTTCTAATGTACTGTTTCTGAGTAAAGCTTGACGGAAATTTTCATACTCGTGTTAACACATTTTCATATCGGCCCAGTTGCAAACAGGAAGTAGTTGTCCGACAGGTCTGAAAGTCGCTTAGGACGTACAACTTGTGATACTGAACCACCCTGCCGAATTTCAAATTGTTCTTGAGTACGGTTTCTGAGAAAAGCTTGACGGAAATTTTCATACTCATGTTAACACATTTTCATATCAGCCCAGTCGCAACAGGAAGTAGTTGTCTGACAGGTCTGAAAGTCGCTTAGGACATACAACTTGTGATACTGAACCACAATGCCAAATTTCAAATTGTTCTCATGTATGGTTTCTGAGAAAAGCTTGACAGAAATTGTCATACTCGTGTTAACACATTTTCATATCAGCCCAATCGCAAACATGAAGTAGTTGTCCAACAGGTCTGAAAGTCACTTAGGACGTACATATCGTGATGCTGAACAACCCTGCCAAATTTCAAATTGTTCTCATGTACGGTTTCTGAGAAAAGCTTGACTGAAATTTTCATACTCATGTTAACACATTTTCATATCGTCCCAGTCCCAAACAGAAAGTAGTTGTCCGACAGGTCTGAAAGTCGCTTAGGACGTACAACTTGTGATACTGAACCACCTTGCCAAATTTCAAATTGTTCTGATGCACGGTTTCTGAGAAAAGCTTGAAGGAAATTCGTACGGACGGACAGACATGAGTAAAACTTAATGCCCCCAGTCATGTCGTCCCTGGGGCATAAAAATAGTCTGAAGTAACCATTTAAAAAATCCTGGATCTGCAACTTGATTTTGAAACTAAAAAACTTCCTGAATAAATCTTGAATTGTACAATCAATCAAATAATGTAACTATAACAAAATTTATTTATTTTATATGTTAATTTCATTTGGACTGTTAAACTCACAAATTTATACATAGTCAATTTTAAGATGACAAGAAACAGTATTAGTTGGTTTTTAAGGAAAATGTGTATAATGCAGCAGTATAACATAATACAATAGTTATATAGCAACTGCAGTGCATTCTGCAAAGTTGCATCAGTACAAGATATTATTATTAAAGGGAAACTTCGCGAACAAATGAAAATTTGATATGTTATTCTTCAAATAAAAAGAAATATAATTGCCTTCTGATGTTTAATTGTATTCTTTACCGTTACGCTTCTAGAGTGGATTAAAGGTGGTAGAATTTTGTGTATGGGGCCGCCATATTGACAGTATTTTATCACGTGACTGTGTTTGTGACGTGATAAATGTAATTATCCAGTAAATATGATAAATAATCCAGTTTGAAAATTTGTTTTTCTGCCTTTGCTTTTTGAAGAATATATTAACTGTGGCGATGACTAATGACCAGCTGCCAACATAAGATTACCAAATACGTCTTAATGTTTTAATGATCTTTGTATTAATAAAAGTATTTTTAGACACAAATTTTAACCTGTCTTTATTTAACTCGGATAGAATTTACCTAAATAATAATTGTAACAAAAGATATATTTATATGATAATTTTTATATATAAAATAAAATTCCGTAGATAATTTTGCACGTCTTGAAACGGCAGTTGTACCTGGATGTGAAAATGTGACAGGTAAATCATTACTCGTTTATGAAGGGTAATTAACAGAATTAGCAGGTAATTATATAAACAAACAGGATGTTTATTGCAATTACTAGATCATTTCACGCCGACTTTGAAGTATGAATATTCGGACTGTTTCAAAAGCTAACCAGATTAAAGGTTAATCATGTAATTCGAATTAGATAGGCACACCCCTCCTGCCAAGACAGGTATGATTTGAATACACCGAAGTGTCAGAACACAGGATGTATATAAGATTTCGAATACCTTATAAAGATGCCAAGGCTGAGGAAACGTAAAACTTACATGTTAACTCAAATATACACAACATGTAAACGTTTGGAAACTGTGTTACACACACTTACAAAAAATGTTACCAGTAATAATAATAATAATAATAACAATAATAATAATTATAAATGTACTAAACGTGAAGTGAAATTTTGATGCGCGAAAACCAGAGTATTTAAAAAATATTTCATTTAACGATCGTTATTTCTTAAATAGTCAACTTCACAAATATTTTTTTTAAAAAAGTTTCGTTCAATAAGTAACATACTCTGATCAAGTTGAAAATAATAATACGAATAATTTTCAATTTAATTAATATTTATGGACAAAATTTGATAATTTTCTAATATTCAAGGAAAAATGAAAAATGAGGTCACCTTACATTAAACTAACATTCTGGAAAATGATATTTGCATACAAAGTTGTTGCTGCTGTCTTAAGTAGAAGTCTTAAAATAGGTTAACTACTTGTTACACAAGTCGGTGGTTTTTTTTTGTTTTTTGTTTTTTTTTTGGGGGGGGGTTTTTTCTTTTTTTGCTTAGTTCAGGAATACTAAACCTAATATTTCCACAACCTTGTCTCATAGCACAATCTTCTGTTATTGACCGTTTCGCGTTATTATCATACGACGAATTTTATGGTACTTAGATGTCTAGTATCGCCATCTAGTGACAAGATGGCGGATCTCCATAAGTGCATTTTTTACACGGTTAATTCAATGCAGAAACTTAACCATTGAAAATATAATAAAACATCAAGAGGCAAAGGTGTTTCTTTTTAGTTGAAGAATAACATATCAAATTTTCATTTTTTCGCAAAGTTTAGAAATTTAGAAAATATTATTTTGGAAATGTCAATTTTCTTACCAAATTGCTGGCGATGTACACTGTAAGGTGTCATGTTGTGTTGACTTGCCACATAGCTGGGTTTACATTAGGTCTGATGTACAATGTACATCTGGTGTTGACTTACCACTTAGCTGGGTTTACATTAGACTGTTGTACAATGTACAATCTAATGCTGACTTACCACATAGCTGTATTAAAATTAGGACTGGCATTGTACGATCTCATGCTGACTTACCACATAGCAGGGTTTACATTAGAACTGTTGTACACCATATGGTACAATCTCGTGTTGACTTACCACATAGCTGGGTTAACATTAGGACTGATGTAAACCGTACGGTCTCGTGTTGTGTTGACTTCATTTAGTTGTGGACAAACACATTTACATCTGACATCTTCAAAGCTGGTATCTTGTGCCAAACACTGATAAAATGAAGAAAAACATTTGCAGAAAACAAACAATCTGCATCCCAAAACTACAAAGTACTAAAGAATGAAGAAAATGCATCCCATGTCCAACTAACATTTTCATGTACACAGCAAGTTTTTTTCCTAGTACATGTAAGTGGTGGACTAAATCTATTTTTGCTTTAACTTAAGTATTAGTTCATTCTGAACTTTTTAAATTTCAGTAATGTGGAGCAATCATTGACCTTTTCAAAATTAACTGGTCACAACATTTTGTTTGGGATACGATCTGCAGTTACTGGTCCAATCAACAAAAAACCTTAATCTCCCTGTCACACCCTTAATTTAAGATAACAACACTTAATTTTACAGTCAACCCTTAAAAAAGTAAGGTTTTGACACTGAAATTAAGGTTTTCCTACGAAATTAAGGTATTAATGGGAAATTAAGGTTTTGATGTTTGTAGTGTGATTTTCACTGGGAAAATCAAAGAATAAGAAGAAAACCAAATTATTTATTTATCAAATTATCTGTATCCATTTATACGTCAATCTACCAATGATTACTAACTGCTGTGCAAGATAAACCAGAACTTATGTACAGAAATAAAAAACAAAATCAAAATTGTGTTGTCAAATCTGAAAATAAAATAATGTCATTAAAATTTTTTTACATCTATGCACGTTGATTTTTTTTATAAGTGAAGGTTTCTTTCGGTAATAAATGTCGATTTATTCGCAAAATGACATTTCTTGTAAACTTTTTCTTGGACATATTGTCACACATAATACGATGAACCAAACAAACTTAACAGTTTAATTGATATCGTGAAAGTTTATGAATGTTCCAAAACTAGAAACACAAAAACCGCGTATGCTTCATCATTATAAAATGCGTATCATAAGACAAGGTTCATTTTTTCTAACTGACAAACAACGTGATAGCTATTTTAAGCGGCTCATATGATTAAGCAACATACACAAGTATAAATAAATGCAGGATTTTCTTCCGTTTTAAGGGTTAATAAATCCCAAACAATCTTTTTCTCTACACACTTAATCACTTATTGAAAAATATGTGTTTCTTTTATGATATGTGTATTGAAAATTTAAAAAAAATGAACTGATTTTGTTCTGAAAACACCTTATATAATTCTTTTGGCAAAAACAGCACTGCAGGCGCTTTTCAGTATTTGTTTTAATTGAATAAATTTACCTGCCTGTTTAATCGTATCATGATATGAAAATTTACGTCAAGGAAAAGTATCCTTAATATATTATTTGTACAAAAGAAGATAATGTAACATATACTTGTATAAACAATGTCTTAGATTCAAATTCTTACTGAATAGCGTTCATGTATACCGATAACATGTATAAATCACGCCCACTCAAAATTTTTTCGTGTTTTAGCTCGGCATCCACAAATCCATGGAAAGTTGAAAAACTCAATATTTTTCCACGCAAATTTGCGTGGGTAAAAAATTAGTGATTCGTGGGCATAATTGACGACTTTCCAATTTAAAAAACGCCACCAAGTGTCCACTTCCGGTACTAAAACTGCGGCTAAAGCCGCAGTTTATCCTGTTGAAAACTTTTGAAATGGACACTTGTCTTTGACAAATTTTAATACTTCATGTTAATGACAGGTGTCGAAATCTGAGTGAGGATGTTATTAAAACTCCCTGCTGTGTAAACATGATTGTTAATTAATTAACCAATGTTTATTACCGTTTATTACCCCATTTACCTGATTCTAATTTAAGGTAGAACCCCAGCCGTTTTATAGCTTGATTAAACAAGCTTACCAGTGACATCTGTGTTCCAATATTCAAACTCACCTGTTGCCTATGGCTGTAGTAACATCTATTAGATGAAAATTTAATTGGCATAGACAAACAATACAAAGAAAACAATGCAAAATCTATTTCA
The DNA here is from genome assembly GCA_944474755.1 of Limnoperna fortunei. Classification (NCBI taxonomy): domain Eukaryota; kingdom Metazoa; phylum Mollusca; class Bivalvia; order Mytilida; family Modiolidae; genus Limnoperna; species Limnoperna fortunei. Next base: position 8,809,990 of record OX104118.1, on the reverse strand, counting down.
ATAACATACACTTTCAGTGATGATAGCCGTAGTTTTATTAACTGGAAGAAAAAAGGGAGATAAATCATGTAAAACTGGAAATGGGTCAATTTGAGTGGATTTTGCGTGATTACCATGCATGGGCTATGGAAAATCACAGCATTCCGTTGACTGTACTGTATCATTATACCCACACCAATAAGTATAGGGTCCGTTCGCCCTAGGTCTGTTCGCCCGGAGTCCATTCGCCCTGGATATGGGTCTGTTCGTCATACAATTGTTATATATGAAGTTATGTTTCATGATTAAAAATGGCTTCATTTAATTATAAAATCACTTACTAGGTAATTTGTTTCTTTGATTGTTAATAAAATGATTTTAATGATTTAAAATAATTACCTTGGATAGAGAAATTTATAAAAGAAATTAGTTTTAGTGTAATAATTAATTCGTAAAAAATAAATTTTTCAAACAATTAATTTAGTTAGCTTGGATGCCGAGTGCTTTGAGTAGTATATAAGCTACAGAAAAAATGTCTGTTCTTCACCAACATGGATAACAACTTGTGTACACATTTGTCATATCGTGCAATTCTGAGGTCCGACCTCGTCAGCATGCAGTTTCATGCGCTTTAGGGACACCTCGTCCATAATATGACTTCGGCCATGGACACTTCGTCCATAGACAACTCGGCCCTAGTTCAGATCGGCCATACTGTAATGAACATATCGGCCATGGATTTAATATATATATATATATTTTTAAATAAAGTTATTTAAAAAAAACCAAGGTTGATTGAAATAAATGATATTACCAATGAAACATAAGATATTAATCATAAAATAAAATCATTATATGAATTAATATGTTACTATTTTAATTATAAATCATTTATCAATTAATAATTAAAATGAATGATTAAAAAATAATTATAAGAAATTAAACACCAATTAGACAAAGAAAAAAACTCTTTAATGTCAATTAACCAAAACAACATTTTTAAATATCAAAGGAGTGCATATATAAATTTAATTAGGTCAAATTAAAATCATGAAAATACATGTATTCAATTGAATATTTAAATGAAAGGTTTTGTATGAGAAGGTGTATACTAAATAATTATAGTACCATGTCTAAAATAAATATATTTAATATATGATTGCATGACGTTAGAGCGGTTGAATGTGTATGATGCTCTGTTTAATCTTATTTGTTACTGCTTATTTCTTAAATAAAATAATAAAGCCTTATTTGTTATTTGTTATATTCAATATTAAAATTGGTATAAATAACCTTTTCAAATACATACATCAATAAAAAGACCATATATAAACCCAGGATATAAACATGTCTTGTAAAATACGTTATTAATCTCCGAGATTAAACTGATTATTATCATCAGAAACGGCATTTACTTTGATTATTTTACCACACAAAAACGAATCATCTTTGAAATATTAAAAGATAACTTCATTTTAATTCCTGTACATACTCAATAAATCAACAATATGTAACATAAATAGTATGGCCGAAATGGAATGGACGAAATGTCCGGGGCCGATGTCTACTGTGGACGAGATTTACTATGGACGAAAAAAAGTATGGCCGACAAGTCCAAGTACCGTTTCATGCGATGTCTGCGAAAGATGGCAACATTTACTATGTGGCACCGGTGTGTCGGCAGTCGATTACAAAGCAGCCAAGCATGGTGGTCATCTGCTTTTATATGCAGACTATGCAAGGAAAGACATTGGCCAGAATGAAATCAAATTGTGCATTGTATTAGTGTAGTGCTATTATAGAGCAACCATATTATAACTGTTATTATATTAACAAAACAAAACAGTGGTTTTATATGAAACATCTCAAATAAATATATATACCAAACACATGGGCTCAGGGCGAACGAACCTAGAGCGAACATGTAATAGGGCGAACAAGTACTAGGGCGAACAGACCCGGATTCCACCAATAATTTCTCATTATAAGTATTTTCATTTGTGTTATTATGCGAGGAGAAATAGATACCAGACATACAGAAGAAAGAGTCTGTAGAAGCCCAAGGGTAATTTTTCGACCTGAAGACAGATGTACAAAGGTTTATTATAAATATGACAGATATGCCTTTAGTTTATGCCAGAGTACACAGCATTAGCATACTGAGTATATGCTAGCTATCCCATACGTGTCCTTAGACACAGACAACTTTTGACGTAATACACATATATTTACCCCTGTTACTGTAAGGAATGCAACAACTTTTAGAATTTTAAACCAAAATGCCATTGTACATTGAAAATGCATCATCGATCACATGAGATCATATCGATTGTGATTGTACATATTTTATACCAGGAAGTAAAAGTATCACGAAAGGGGAGGTAATATTTATTTTCAATCCTGATAAACTAAAGACCACAAAACAACATCACACTCAAACAAACCTGGAAAATAGGAAAGTCTTAAAAAAAATTAAGCACGTGTGTAGAAATTGTTCATAGTCTAGATGTACATTGTTTCACAAATAAAGTTGACTTAAATGCTATATAACTGTAAATATGCAAAGGCACAACAACTGAATCTCCCATTAAGTAATCAATTATTCAGATAATACTTTGACGCAAAAAAAAAGTTTTTCAAAGGGCGATGGCAGCGTCGGTCTGTCGCGAAACTATATAGAGATTTTCATACAATAAAAGAATGATCCTTTTATTGAAAACAAGTTTTAAATTAAAAATATTTTCTATAAACAAGTTGTACCTTATTTTTTTTTGTAAGTCATTTATAATGATGTAACCTAAATCAGGGACAGTCATCCTCCCAAGTCAGGGGTTCTGAGTCCGCGTTCGCTCCATCATCACAGAACCCCTGACTTGGGAGGATGGGGACAGTATATACCACGTATACTATACTTAGTATAGACTGCCCCTGTCTAAATGTAACCATTTTCGAAAATGTCCACCTGAAAAAAAAATTTTTTATAAAAAAGTTTTACCTTATTTGTAACCCAATTTTAATGATGTAACCTAAATATAACAATTTTAGAAAATTTCCCCCCTAAAAATATAGAGATTGTTCTATAAAAAAGTTGTACCTTATTTGCAACTCATTTAATTAAAATATTTCCAAAACAAGTTGTACCTTATTTGTAACTCATTTTGACATAATTTATAATGATGTAACCTAAATGTAACCGTTAAAACAGTCACAAAAATGTCTCCCTTAAAATATACAGTTTTTAAAACTTGTAACCAGATTGCAACCAGTTACAAATATATCAGGTCCAATTGAAGGACTTTAATTAGGACACATATGAGTTATAATGCGTATAGGAACTGGTTATACCAATTCAAGAGGAATTTTGCATCTTTTAACTCTCTGTTTCTTACGTTACTGTACATGCTTCCTGTATATATTTCTAACCAGCCCGCATTTAATAGATTGTCTATGTCCTTAATCAAGTATTGTCATGACTGATTTAAGTTTCCTTGTCGTGTAAAGTGGAAATTCTGGTGTTTCAACATTCGAAAATAACACTCCGAAAACCAAGATTCGTAATATCTAAGTCATTATCGCATAAATTACGACTCCTTGTGTTAAATGCGTTCTTACAAAAAGTAACTACAGTAGTTGTCTCTATTAAACATGTTAAAGAATATGGGATATATAACAAACCTCAGAAATGTTATTTATTCTACATGTTTATAGTGTAAGAGGTATATTGAAACTCGTCTATGAACTAAACCTCTACCTCTGCAGATTATCCTCAACAATTAAGTAACCTATCTAATGTATACAGATCAGTTTCATACAGACATTTCTAGATATAAATCACGCTGCCTTGTGTTGATGTGTTCTTACGAGACATTTCCTTTTCTCAAACTTTCACAACTTATAAAACAATTATTTTGGTTTTGGGGGGGGGGGAGGACAGATAGAAACAAAAAAAATTATTGCCCCGGGTTGTAACGAACTCTTATAGTCTTGCTACCAATAAGCCTTGTGCGAATTAATTTTGATGACCACAGCGGGATGACTTTGATTAAAACTTGGGGCGTGGGGCGGGGGTATTTTTCGGCATGGCACACGAAAAATGTAGACAAAATCGAAATTTCATTGTTTAGATTAAATTATAATAAGCACAAGCTGTAAAGGTAATGTTGGAAACCCTTTAAGAAAATTACTTTTAAACAATGAATACTATTTCAACAAAACAAGTTTATGGACTATATTTTAATGTTAAAAATTTGTAGAATATGTTGTGTTGGTAACAAAGTGTCAGCAACATAGTACATGTGGACTGCGCAACTGATTAGTATTTTATGGTGTTCAAGTTGTTTGCTGTTGCTTCCATCAAGAACTGGTGGAGAAAAACCCTGAAGTTAGAGCTTAGTTCCGAGTAAAGATCAAGAGTAAATCATTTGCCTTTGGTTGACCCAGTTTTTTGGATTGGCTTTGCTCGATTCTGCAGAAGTTGAAGCTGGCATTGCTGAGGATTTGAAGGCTGAAAATCCATTAAACAGTGGCAGCAGTGTCTTCTGCACAAGCCAAGCGAACGATGAACGTGCTGGGCTTCTAAGCTCGGTTTTATGAGCAATTTTATTCGCTATATTTTTCCGTTTTCATATTTCTTGACAATATGAAAATACAAACGCCTATTTAACCAATTACAGAGAGTTATTAACCCCATTATTAATTAGGAGTGGGAAGGAAAATTTGAACAAGCTGATCATCCAGCATAGAAACGGCAAAAAGATGAATGTGATCCACAACAATTTTTAAGGCTACATGTACGTGTATCGGCTTCAGTATCCGGCCAGAATAGACTTGCATGCCTCCCATGGCAGGTCAGCGTTTCTCAGCCAAAGTTCGCTTCTTTATGATTCCTGCAATGTCAGCAGTTCTCAGTAAACGTTTGCTTCTTTGTGAAGCCTGCGATGTCAGTTCTCAGTAAACGTTCGCTTCTTTGTGATTGCTGCGATGTCAGGAGTTCTCGGTCAACGTTCGCTTCTTTTGCGATTCTTGCGATCTCAGGAGTTCTCAGTCAACGTTCGCTTCTTTGCGATTCCTGCAATGTCAGGAGTTCTCAGTCAGCATTCGCTTCTTTGTGATTCCTGTAATGTCAGGAGTTCTCAGTCAACGTTCGCTTCTTTGCGATTCCTGCGATGTCAGAAGTTCTCAGTCAACGCTCGCTTCTTTGCGATTCCTGCGATGTCAGGAGTTCTCAGTCAACGTTCGATTCTTTGTGATTCCTGCGATGTCAGGAGTTCTAAGTCCACGTTTACTTCTTTGTGATTCCTGCGATGTCAGGAGTTCTCAGTCCACGTTTACTTCTTTGTGATTCCTGCGATGTCAGGAGTTCGCAGTCAACGTTCGCTTCTTTGTGATTCCTGCGATGTCAGGAGTTCTCAGTCAACGTTTGCTTCTTTGTGATTCCTGCAATGTCGGGAGTTCTCAGTCCATGTTCGCTTCTTTTTGATTCCTGCGATGTCAGCAGTTCTCAATCAACGTTCGCCTCTTTGCGATTCCTGCGATGTCAGGAGTTCTCAGTCAACGTTCGTTTCTTTGTGATGCCAGCAATTTCAGTTCTCAGTCAACGTTCGCTTCTTTGCGATTCCTGCAATGTCAGGAGTTCTCAGTCCATGTTCACTTCTTTTTGATTCCTGCGATGTCAGCAGTTTTCAGTCAACGTTCGCCTCTTTGCGATTCCTGCGATGTCAGGAGTTCTCAGTCAACGTTCGCTTCTTTTTGATTCCTGCAATGTCTGCAGTTCTCAGTCAACTTTCGCCTCTTTGCGATTCCTGCAATGTCAGGAGTTCTCAGTCAACGTTCGCCTCTTTGCGATTCCTGCGATGTCAGGAGTTCTCAGTCCATGTTCGCTTCTTTGTGATTCCTGCAGTGTCAGGAGTTCTCGTTAATTTATTTAAAAAATATAAATACATCAATCAGAAATTCTTATGCTAACAAGAATTTTAATTTAGAGACGTGGTTTAAAGAAAGTGGCGAGGAGAAACTAAGCTTCACACGTGATTGTTATATCAAGTCGATGATTCGAGTTGAAATTTTCACAGATTTAAGATAACTCAAAAGTGTACATAAACTTCGACACATGCAAAAAGACAACGGAGAAATGCTGTACACGTCCGGGACAAGCTATTCTTAAACGGTGAGCAGTGTTTTGCAAACGCAACTCCTACTGACCATGAAAACTAAAGCAAAACGAGAGACCATTTAATCGACAACATTCATCGGACTCTTCCCTATCCACGGACAACTTAAACCCCAGGTTAGTGAGTGAGCTCTTACATCGAATGATCTAATTTTTAACAACATAATTGTAAATATGTTTCATATGAAAGTAAGGATGTAATAATTAAGTTGTCTTTTGTGACTGTGTAAATGCAAAGAAGGTAGAGGTGACAAAATCACGATATACATGTAAGTGATCATTATTGAAATTGAAAACTGGGTATTTTGAATATTTAATCAAACATTATGAAAATGGTAATATTTTGATACATGTCAAAATAAAACATTGCACGTACACTTACGTTAATCTTTATGTTATTCTCTTAATTGTAATAGGGGCCTCGGTGGCGAGTGGTTAAGATAGTTAGTCTACTATTGATCACGTGGTCTGTAACACTGAGGTTGAGGACTGAGGGCAGGGTGTACTCGACACCAATCTTAATTGACAGGAATTGCCATTTTCCTACCCAAGGTCGGGGGTTTTCTTCAAGTATTCTGACTTCCTCCCCCAATAAAAACTGGACGCCAGCATATAGCTGAAAAATTGCTGAAAGTGGCGTTAAACAACATTCAAACAAATAAACAAACAAACTGATGTGCATTTAGGTCAATTGAATGAAATTGAAAATGCGGCAACTGTTGGTAAAACAATAGAGTTGAAAGTTAATCAAAAATAGACAGTAATGGTTTGCCTAAAAGTTGTGCCTTAATACAGAAAGGACTGTCCGTATAGAATACAATGCGTTCCTTCATAATGGTCAAGTCGTCATTTTAGATCATTTTGAAACCAAACTATCAAGATTGAAAAGATATCCGACGATCCAGGAATTATTATTTGTATTCTATATCCGTGTTGAATTTATTATTTAGAAAAACAACAAATTTATTTTCTTGTTGTTTACAGACAGCGAAATAAATCGTCAATATATCCGGGTTTTAATTCAGTCAACAAACCGTCGTTGCTAAACAAATTTTTCTCTTATGCATACTACAACAGTTTTAGTATGATAAAAAAATTGTCATATTTTGGAGGCAATATTTCATCGAGAAATGTAAGACTGGTTACCACACGATTGAATACACACTATAAGCATTTATTCATGTTATTCAATATTGTTTTGTAATGTATCGGTTAAAACATGTTAAATGTCAGTTTTTTCTGTGTAAAGTCTTAATTATTGATAATGATTCGGTTAGCAATCAGAGGAGTTGGAGCTACAGATGGGCCTCGGTGGCGATTGGGACAAAGATCACACTGAGAGTTGTGACAACTAAAACATGTTTCATATATATAAATGATTCCCAAATGGCTACTGATATCTTGGTAACGGGAGGTTTGGCGATCGGAGACTGAAAGAGCGCGATCTCGGTAACGAATACGATCTGAGAGCGGCGATACCATTAGAAAAAATGATGCAAAATGATGCAAATAAACTTTTGCATATGTGCTAAACCGTTAAACCTTTTCTGTCAATTCTTGAGGTCTTATTTGTTGACACCTTTCTATTTTATCATATATATATATAATCTTAATACATCTTAGAATATGTGGAGGGCACAAAGTTATTGTTCTTAAAAATGACCACTTTAATTAGATTGTGATTAACGTTGGTTTTAGTATACTGTTATGGACCTCACAGTCTATAAGGAGCCATAACTCCTACAATTGATTGTAGTGTACTGTTATAGACATCAACAGTCTATAAGGAGCCATAACTCCTACAATTGATTGTAGTGTACTGTTATAGACATCAACACTCTGTATGGGGCCATAACTCCTACGATTGTGGTGTACTGTTATAGACATCAACAGTCTGTATGGGGCCATAACTCCTACAGTTTTGGTGTACTGTTATAGACATCAACAGTCTGTATGGGGCCATAACTCCTACAGTTTTGGTGTACTGTTATAGACATCAACAGTCTGTATGGGGCCATAACTCCTACAATTGTGGTGTACTGTTATAGACACCAACAGTCTATAAGGAGCCATAACTCTTACAATTGATTGTAGTGTACTGTTATAGACATCAACACTCTGTATGGGGCCATAACTCCTACAATTGTGGTGTACTGTTATAGACATCAACAGTCTGCAAGGGGCCATAACTCCTACAATTGATTGTAGTGTACTGTTATAGACATCAACATTCTGTATGGGGCCATAACTCCTACGATTGTGGTGTACTGTTATAGACATCAACAGTCTATAAGGAGCCATAACTCCTACAATTGATTGTAGTGTACTGTTATAGACATCAACACTCTGTATGGGGCCATAACTCGTACGATTGTGGTGTACTGTTATAGACATCAACAGTCTGTAAGGGGCCATAACTCCTACAGTTTATTCCAAAAGATTACAGTGTACTGTTATAGACATCAAGTTTGTATTGGGCCATAACTCCTACAATTGATTTTAGTGTACTGTAATAGACATCAACAGTCTGTAAGGGGCCATAACTCCAACAATTGATTGTGGTATACTGTTATAGACATCAAGTCTGTAAGGGGCCATAAATTCTACAATTGATTGTGGTGTACTGTTATAGACATCAACAGTCTGTAAGGGGCCATAACTCCTACAATTGATTGTGGTGTATTGTTATAGACATCAACAGTCTGTAAGGGGCCATAACTCCTACAATTGATTGTGGTGTATTGTTATAGACATCAACAGTCTGTAAGGGGCCATAACTGCTACAACTGATTCCAGTGTACTGTTATAGACATCAACAGTCTGTAAGGGGCCATAACTCTTACAATTGGATCCGAAGATTAGTGTACTGTTATAGACATCAACAGTCTGTAAGGGGCCATAACTCCTACAATTGATTGTGGTGTACTGTTATAGACATCAACAGTCTGTAAGGGGCCATAACTCCTACAATTGATTGTGGTGTACTGTTATAGACATCAACAGTCTGTAAGGGGCCATAACTCCTACAATTGATTGTGGTGTACTGTTATAGACATCAACAGTCTGTAAGGGGCCATAACTCCTACAACTGATTCCAGTGTACTGTTATAGACATCAACAGTCTGTAAGGGGCCATAACTCCTACAATTGAATCCAGAAGATTACAGTGTACTGTTCTAGACATCAACAGTCTGTAAGGGGCCATAACTCCTACAATTGAATCCAGAAGATTACAGTGTACTGTTCTAGACATCAACAGTCTGTAAGGAGCCATAACTCCTACAATTGATTGTGGTGTAATGTTATAGACATCAACAGTCTGTAAGGGGCCATAACTCCTACAATTGATTTCAGTGTACTTCTGTCATTTACATCAACAAACTGTACATAATACAACACTCTATACAATAAATCAGTCAAAAGACTAACAAATGGTTTGCCTGTATCTGGTATTTTTATTGATATTATAATAATATATATTTTTAACATGTTGTATATACAATCATGCCCACTGCATTCTCGAAATAGAACGATGAATAATAACAATGCCCATTTCAAGATGACAATGTATATCTACAGTCTTTAGAGACTACAAAATTCCAGATATGATAATGTCGTCACCAGTAATATTATTGTCTGGTAATGACAAAATATGAGTAATTAAATGTAGGTCAATTTTCATTATTGAGTTCTGCTTTGGTTGTTAAATTTTATTATTTCAAAACAATAATGAACTTGTATCTCAAGACATTTAAAACAAAATATTTCACTGTTATAATGGATGTATCTCTTAAGACATATGATTGATGAAAATGAAACCCACAACCAGTTTCACGTTTAAATGGAAGTTTTCTTCCAGCTAAATATTTACAAGTGACTAGTGTCATAATTATGATAACAATGAAACCAAAATAAATTAATTTCTCACTGACATAAATAATGAAATTTGATGATTTTTCTGACAACATCATTTGCATAGAAAAAAATTACCATTTTGGAAATGCTGCACAGATATGATTTATTTTGTTTTGTCCACTTTGAAGCTAAAATAGTTAATTTATTTTGGACTCATAAAAGCTTAATAAATATTTCATGAACACGAACAAATGTTCAAAAATGCACTCTTGCCGACAACAGCCAATTTCCATGCATAAATTTGCATGAAATTAAAATATTGCAACTTAAAAAAACAATGAAATCAAAAGCTCTCGCATACATGAATAAAATATAAATGTAAATGACATGTCACACATACTCTCACACTATGATACAATACTATCATTCATACTATGCTATGCACTATAGTACTCAACAAAAGATAAAAATAATTATACTACTGAAAAAAAAAACCAAATAAATTAATTCCTTATGAAAGAAAATATGTTTTTTAATCTAAGCTAGAAAATTTGTCATCTTATTTCTCTTTCAATTCCAAACATTTAGTCATGTTTTTTTTTATTTATCACAGAAATAACAAAGAATACCATTGAAAATAACAGTCAAAAATTTGAAATAAAAATGTTCAACAATTAGGGTAGATAAATCCATTTTTTAATAACAAATAAATAAATATTTCATTCTCAAAAAATATTAAATTTTCTCTTCTCTCCTGAGATAATTTTCAGAACCACCAACAAATACCATGAACAGAACAATGTCTCATCCAGTGGAACTTATATTAAACAAAAAAATAGCAAATTATGTGGACCTTATTGTCTGTACTGTCAAACCTGCCCAAAGAGACCACCTATGTTATAAGACTTAGTTGTACCGACCACTTTATTGCTTTCCCTCTAATAGTCCCTTTAAACAAGCCTGGCAGTAATTTCTGCCAAATTGTCTCTTTTTTTGGTTTTCAATGATCCTTCGAAATTCTATTGCTTATTTTTAATCAAATAAAATATATACTTTTTATCTATATTTTTTATGACAAAAATAATTCTTAAAACATAATCGAGTCCTTTCCTCATTCACTGTAAGTTTTTTTATTCTCTTTTCTATGATTTCCTTAAAAACATAAAATAAAACTGAGTAAAAAATTGTAAAATGATAGAAAAAGTGATTATAAAAGAGACAGACTTAGCTTCACATTAAACAGATGAAAAAAAACTAAAAGATGATTGGTCCACATAAAACAACTGCTATCATTAATAACAAAGGACAGTAATTCTGTCAAAAAATTACAACTAACAAAGTCCTATAAATAACCCTCTGTCTTAATGTGAAACATGCACTAAAATCCTATCAAATATGAGCACTTTTGTAATTATGCTGTTTCCACCTCTACAGCTTGGGAGCCTCTTTTTTGTAAGAAATCGGGGGAGGCTGCTATATCTGGATGCATTATGGGTCTTAACGAGGAATTCTCATCTGCAGTAGCATTTAATTGGCCAATTCTGGCATCCACCATTACAACTTCAACAACTTTTTTGGATGCAGGGTCCTCAGATGTGGGACTGGATATTTCTGGACCTTTTTCACAAGTTTTAACAGAATCTTGTGGTTTATAAAGAGATTCTTTACATCCACCGGGTGTCTCAGGACCAAACGGTGAACATTGGTCCTCGAGGTCTTCTACTAACGACAACAGCACTCTCGATTTCACTGAAATTAGATATATAATATACCTTTATACAAAGTTCTTTCCAACATATTTAAGAAAATTCATCCTATGATAAAGGCACTCTCGATGTTATCTATAATAGACATTAATTATACCTTTATATAAAAGTCTTTTTATCAAATTTAAGTCAATTGCAATCATAATTAAAACATTCAACTTGCGTAAAAAATATTTAAGTGAATAGCAATCACCTAACATTCAACTTCTGAAGAAATATATAAAAAGAATTCTTTTCATTTATAACATTAAATAACTTCCAGTAACTTAGTTACTGCCAAACTTGTCCATAAATTTTCTCAAACAATACAATATGAAGCATTTTAATAATTAGAAATAATGGTTAATGGTAGCCATCCACCAGTACTCACTATTAGGTGTGGAATAAGCATCCACTTTGGCATTCTGCACCGATGGACCCATCATAGGAGATGGTTGAAGCAGGCGTGGATTGGAGAATAAAGCCCCACCATTCATCATGCTAGAACTCGTAGAATAACCAATATTCAACGAGGATGGTGTCCAGTTTCCCAAAAATACAGCAAAACACAAAACCAAAACCTGGATTAGAACATGCGAACAATTTTAGTTAATTATTTAACATTTAAATGTAAACATAGATTTACTGAAATTATTATATCTTAACTGTACTTATTTCTTTTTAATAAATGAGAAATTTAGCAAAATGATGAATAAGATTTAGTACAAGTTTTACAGAAAAGTCTATGAATCCTATGTTTTTATCTTATTATACACTAAAAAATTATTTTTAATAAAATATTACTATTCCTTTCAACTGTCATTAGTCTTTGACACTGTCTTTTATGATTTTTTATTTACTTAGGAATAACATTTAACTTTTTTGAAAATTTACATTAAAAAAAAAAATTCAATCATCAGATTATCTTCATTGAAAATAAAATATTTTAATATTATAATTTAAGATGTTTTCTTATTAGTCAAAAAACATCAGAAAACAAAATTGGAGTAAAATATGATAATCTTGGGATAATTTAACATTTTAATGAAGAACACTGTCTCCAACATTCAGTCTGAACATTATTAACCTTACTAAAATAATTGACCCAGATCTATCATATTGAGTTTTTTTTTTTTAAATTATTGTAAAATTAACATAAAATTATTTGTTTGGTGGTTTTGTGTTTTTTAGAGAACATGTAACCCATTAATGAAAATCAAAACTCTGTGTCGCCACTCGAGGTCTAAAGTTCAAATGATAACAAATGTTCAAATAATGTCTTTGTGACACAAATTGTTTTTTTTTCCTTGTCTTTCGCAAAATAATCTTCCGGCTTCTTCATCTTCAGATATAGGCATTATTTATCTGTCTTTAACTTTATAAATATTTCATCACGTCAACACAGTTTCTGATTTTCACTATTTACATAGCTCAATAACCTCTTACAACAACAAAAACTTTGAGAGGGATCAATAACAATGTTTATTTCCGTAATTCCAATTTCCTTTTTGTTTCTTCACTAAATCAGTATTAATCCCTCTCCAAGTTCTAATCCAATGTATTAGTTTCTAACCATTAGTACAGTTCCAGTTCCACTACTTGTTGTCCTCGTCACTTTTCCAACCAAGTTCTGTAATTTTTGTAACTGACCAATCAGTGATCTATTATTCGTCTCTAACAGTTCTAATTTTTTCTTCAGATCATTATTTTCCTGTGAAAATGATTCGACTCTTTTTTCTAAAGCTTCTACATATTCTTTTTTCTTCCTTCTACTCTCCTGAGCAGAAATCTACAACAAACAGAACAGATTATAGTTTATGCTTTCTTCTCTTCTTCTGTGATGATAATATAGTGGGATACAATATCACAAAATGTAAAATAAATTTAAATTTCTCATAACAATTTTTTTTATTTTACCCTTTGCACCAAGCATACTGTATACAAAGCCCAACACAAATCTACAATTAGTTTTTTATCAAATATAAGCACAATGAATGTAAATAGGTCGTTACTCTCTTCTACTATAATGAAGTATATGTATAACACTATTTCAGGGTTTAACTCTTTCCTAGACATGACAATGATTAACTAGATGGGTTTCTAGTTAGAGGCAGGCACTGCTTACTCGTTCGGAGCACCCGAGTGCACCCATGGTTTTAATTGCATTTGGGTTACTCAATATATGTTTTTTGTTTTGGTTTTTGTTTCGTGTTGCATTGTTTGTTTAAAAAAGGATTAGTAATCGTCCTTTGACTTTAAGCTCTTGTTGTTCTTTAAGTTTTTTTGCTATTTTTTATGCTGTATTGATATATCTGTCAGTATTTTGTACTGTTACAATGTTGTTATTTTTGTGAAGCATATATATACAAATGTTTTGACTCCAAAATGCAAATTTGTAACATTTAACTCATAACAATGTCACAGTGTACCCCATATCATTAATTAGTGTGAATTCAGTTTTGCATTGACAGAACTCTCTATTTGTTTTCCATCTATTCACACAATACCTTATTTTTAATTTTGCGTCTGATTTTTTTCAGATTTTTTTCCTCCTGTTTAGTGAGGGGGAGTTTTGAAGGTACAGGATATCCTTCTGAAATCAATGTTCTTTTTTCTTCTTCTGATAAAATGAGTACTCCAGATTGTGGTATCTACAACATACATACACAGTGTAATGGTAAAGGGATTAACTATTTGATATGTAAAGGGTTGACTTTGGGGATCCTTTATTTAATATAAGACATCAAATTGTAGTAAAATATACTAGTTTGAATAGTTCTCAACAATTTATATTTACATTATTTTATTATGAGTCTTGATTAGATGACGTTGGTCTGGAGTCAAATAAAAATAACCTTGGTTTCTTTTATCACATTTTTTATATCAATATATTTATATATTTATACTACAGCTCCAAAAGAACAAACTGTATCAAATACATCTGGACAAGAGGTCAAAGTAAATGAACTGATAGGGGCTACCTCTGGACTAAATAAACTCCAACAAACTGTATCAAATACTACCTCTGCAGGACAAAATGTCTAATTAAACCAACAATATCAGATAGGGACTACCTCTGGACAACAACTTTAATAAAGCAATAGTAATAAGTCTTTAATACTGAGAAACTGCATGATTCTACAACCAATACACCATTAATATATGACTTTAACAGTCACAGGTAATAACTGTGCTTAAAAACAATAATAATACTTACAGGGTTAGTAAAGAATGGTTGAGAGTATGGCTTAGATGAGGATGAGGTGTGGTGTGATGCTTTAAGAGGCATGCGGATTGGACTAGACGGGGCAGATCGTTGTGGACTTAATCCTCCATCGCTGTCACTACAGGAACTGCTAGGCGGAGTGGGGGGCAGGGGTAACGAGTCGATGTTTACTGTAATGAAAGTATTCATTTCAATGTCTGTATCTATATCTGTATGAAATGAAAATAACAGTGATTGTATAAATAATGACCACAATTAAATAATGGCCAGGTTAAACAAGGACCACATTAAATAACGACCCCTGTTAAATAATGACCACATTAAATAACGACCCTTGTTAAATAACAACCCCTGTTAAATAAGGACCACATTAAATAGCGACCCTTGTTCAATAAGGACCACATTAAATAGCAACCCTTGTTCAATAAGGACCACATTAAATAGCGACCTCTGTTAAATAATGACCACATTAAATAGCCACCCCTGTTTAATAAGGACCATTGTGAAAATATGTAATTTAGTTTATTAGTGATCATATTTTTAAAATCTACCACACATAATTTTTTTGTTGTTGGACATTTTTTTGTTTACTGTTGAAAAAAAATTCTTGTATTATGATTAAATATCTACATGTATAACTATTGTTCTGTTCTAAAATTATGTCACAGTATTAATAATAATTATTATTATTACTATTACATGTACTAAATATGTGATTATTCTTTTAAACAATACATGTAGTTTTAGAATAATGGCTTCAAATTTGACGATTTGCTTTCATCAATTTAGCAAGATCACAGGCTTGCAATAAAAATATTGACATTCCCCGAGGAAAAGCTCCAATCAATCAAAGAAAAAATAAATGATCAAGTGGATATAAATCAAGCTTATCTTTACATGTTCACACAGTTTTATGGCAGGTTTATATGATTATTTTTTAAACTGATTTTGTCCCGGAGCAAGTTGTCCTCGGCTAACTATTGCCAATCTGACAACAGTGACACCTATATACAAATGAACATCTTCAGATGAAGATAACCACATTACAAATTTAACAAAAAGTGACAACTTATGACAGAGAGACAATTTTTGGATGTTTAAACCAATTGGAGACATAACAAGTAATGACATGTAACAATTATCTCCCCTGAATCTTTAAAACATAAATCTGTGTTTTAATTTCATATAATCAAAACTATTTGAATACATTTCATTAACATAGGAATAAAATAATTATATTGTCAAGATTTGAATAATTAAAATGTCACTATTCAGCACATCTTATAATTTATTTCATCTCCTTGTAAGGTCATCCATCAAAAAGAACTTGTTTATATTATCTAGACTGCACAATTAAAATTATGGGTAAGTAGGCAATTTGTTTTCTTCCTTAATTCTAAGAAGACATATTTTATACAAGAAAAATTGTACATTTTAACAAATCTAGAATTTTCAAACCATAATAAAATTAATAGGGTAGGGGCCATAGTCTGTCAAAAAAAAACAGTGAACAAACAGTTTTGTATGAATTGCTGAAAGACATTTTGGAATATATTGACTTTAATACATTAGTGATCTCACCTGTATTTTCTGAATAATCAATATAGTCCTGTGGTTCTGTTTTAATGGTGACGATTGGTGCTTGTGTTATGACCTGTGGTTCCATTGGCTGACTTTGGGTTGATGTGGCCAGAATGATAGTTGATGGTTTTGTCAACATAGCGGGGCGTGTAGTAGTTGTTGTTATTGTGGGCATTATGGGGTCCAGTTCACTCCCTTTAGACACTACAGTTAGTAACGGTTGGTTAAGGTTGATGCTCATTTCTGGTGTAAGTTTATTTGGGGTTCCAGTTGACAAGTCCAGAGCTTGATTGTTCCCAAAGAAATCGAGATCTGAGAAAAATGAAATAGCAAATAATATTCAAACTCCTATTTCTAAAATTTATCTCTTTAATTTGAGAGATTTTTTTCTTTTTGAATCTAATGCAGTCTATCTTATTTTAAATCAATATTCGACACTTATGTAGAACGAAAAAACTACAGAATACCAATAATTTAAGTAGTAGTGTTACCTCGAATTGGAATTTTTATCATTCAATGCAGGAGACATTTTAGGCCCAGTTTTTCATATAAGATACAATATTATTAGCTATATAATAACACCTATATCAACACACGGGGATTGAAGGCCTAGTTTGTTCAATAAATTATTCATAACACCATAAACAAAACATGACAATATATAACAACTGGCTGTCAGTCATAACAGTAACACTGATTTGGAAATGTACTGTTAATACAATGAACCAAACCAAAATGAAATTAGGTCCTGAATATTGCTGAAATATTGCTTGCTGGATGTAAACGAACAAGCAATCAATTAACCAAGATGAAATTATCTCCCCTTATTTATAAAATTCTAGTAGATTATTTATTTCCTACCAGATTAAAGAAAAACAACTTTGGGAATGTACTCTTAGTACAATAAACCAAAATTATCTCCACTTAATCAAAGTAAACAAGATGGTAGCATAATCCTGTTACATAACTTAGAGCTGTAATTCTTAGAATAAACAAACGTAATAATGTTATCTTAATAGACAGACACACACACAAAAGGACTAACAGTACTCTGAGCCAATCAAAACACCCACTATGTCAATATCATAGTGCATATAAAGTTAATTAAAACTGTCCAGTACTTAACATTTCTCCCTAGGTACATGTGAACGGTGATTATCAAATTTGTCTACTTCAAATTTAAATCACACACTTTTATGACTCTATATGAGTGGTTGTACCGAGTGCTCCTAAATAATGTCAAACAAATCAAAATATTGTAATATTATTTTATTCATGTTGATTATAAATATACTTTTATGCAGGGTCAGAGGTCAGAAAAAAAAAACAATTATAATAAGACTGCTGGTTTGAATGTTAGAGTTTTGCCAACCCTAATTAAAATTTCAATTGCTTTTCAATTATCCTTTTTTTTAAATTAAAAAATAAACGGAATATCTTAAAATAGAAATACAAATGTACTAAATGGTGTATTTGGTTGACCTCTTTTACTAGTACATGCTATACAGTAGCTGTCATTTAACCCTAATTATCTGAAGAGCTAAAAGTGATGATTCAAATGCTTCACATCTCAACATACATTAGCTACTTGTATTATTTTTAATTTTTATTATCTGAAAAGCTTAGGTGTTTAAACATTTAAATGTTACAAATAAGCTTTTATTTTTAATTCTCTTTATCTTAGAGCTAAAAGTGATGATTCAGATGGCCATTTTTTTATCTAAAGAGCTACAAGTGTGTGATGAAATAAACGCTTCACATTAGCTGTCTCTTTTGCTTATTAGAATTATTGAAATATTCAGGGCTACAAGTGCTTTAGTCCAAACTAATGCACAACTGTCATAAATTTATTCTGAATGAGAAAAGATCCTGATTCATACCTTCAATTTTAGTAAGTCCGAAGGGTGAAGTGGGGTCATTGTTAATTGTCGAGTAACTGTGTTCTGATCGAATCCTTGGGGCGGGAACAGCATCTGTTATCATCTTGTCATTGAGGACTGGGTCCTCGAAGAAACTGTTCAACCAATCATTGTCCATATAATCGTCAGAACCCTGAAAAGACAAAAAACTAAAATAACTTCTGGTAATTAGTTGTGTGAAATTTCACACTTATAAAGAGTTTAATGATAGATTATCCCTTGTGTTTACCTTGATTTTTTTATATTGGGAAATGGGTTTTACATCAGCAAATGTTAAAATATCCCTTGATATTGGGAAAAGAGCTATTGATAATAAATTCAGCTACAAGGTTCTTACAATAAGACCAGGTGACCAACGATTTCTCTATGTGACCTCTTTGATGACAATAATGTGAAAATATATCACACAATAGTGCCACCTACTTCAATCCATCCAGCTACCTACTTAGTATCATGTTAAGAAGCCTAGAATTAAATGAAGTGTGAGATTTTATCTTGTGATATCCATTATGTATCATCTTCTTCACAAATGGACATCTTAATTCTACTCATTTACATTAAAATTTTATATGAATATAAAAGTAAGATGCATTTGATGTCACAAAATTTTTTTATTGTATTTTTCATGTTTACATCTAAATTACATTTATTTCATTATATACTTGAATTTGATCTTATGTTTTCTTTGATCTTATTTTGTTTTGATGTTCCACTCAAGTCATATTTCACCAATACACACATTCAAAACGAGTTATATAACAAATGTAGGACAAGAAATGAACAATTTTGCATATTTTATTACTACGAGACACACCCCCTACAGTAAATAGCCCATTACAAACATAAACTTTAAATGTACAAAAATACTAAGTATACTTGTTATAATTCCCACAGGAGTCAGTCTTCAATTAAAACGTTCTGAGTAGATTTTTTCACCTGGTAGATCGTAAATTTAATATGTAGCTATTTAACTAAACGCTCTGATTATTAACTTTTAAATTAAAAATTTCATGATGTTTATATTTTTGTGTTATGGAGACGTCACACTATACTCAAATGACGCAGGTTCAGACAATATCAGATCATGATATAGTAAGACAGCTATTGTACTAGTATTAAAAATAGTGTACTATTTAATTTTAGTCAGGATTTTACCCCTAAACACACGATAGCCGGACATGCTGAAGGTGAAATTCTGGCATTTATTTATGAAATCATGTAAAACTCATAAATAGCTTCAAAAATTTGTATTTTTAGGAAATAGGGTTAAATATTTAAGTACTTATATATATTAAAGTGCTAAAATAATTAACTAAAAAAATATTATACTTCCATAAATAGTCTATGCACCAAAAATCACTGGTTTACATAATAATAAGATATAAATTATTTTATTATGCATTTCAAATACTTGAGTACAATTAAAACCCACATTTTTAAGGCATTACTGAAACTGTACATATAAAATGACATTTATAAAAACAAATAACTATACAGTACTTCTATCATTAAATCATCCATGTCTTCCATACTGTTGCTTCTATAGTCACCATAAAATAAAGTAATATGAAGCACTCTCAAGCACTTTATACATATCTCCCCTTATACAATAACTGCTCCCCCAGGCCAGGTAACTTATATGACAGGTATGATTATCTACTTGTCACTACTTTTATCTCCTCATTCTTTTTGTACTAGGGTCATTGTAAAATGAATAATTACACACCAATTAAGGTGACTGGGGGCCAAAGATCACAGAACAATGCTTAAGCAATATTGAACAAAATTGTTTTCTTACAGTCCTATATGTTTAAGTAATATTGAAAAAAAATACATTTTTCATACAATCAATTTTCAAGTAATCAATTTCTTGTGCCCTAGTTCATTATGTTAAATAAAAAACAATCAATTAGAAAAATACCAAAATTGAAAACACTGTGATATCAAATACATTAAAACCTGTTATAAACTAGCTTAACAGAAAGAATGAAAATCCCTCTTGAAAAAATTTAAATAAAACAATGACACATATTTTCCATTATATAACTAGAAGTTTTAACACCTTTGTTCATTATTTGTTGAAATAGCTGGATAATGTAAACTTTAAGTGTTGGAACAGCAGCAAGTAATGGTATTTAATGGTTTCCATTAATCCATATCTATCCTGAAGGTCTGTCACAAATGTCCAAGTTACAGAATTGTTTTGAAGTGTATTTTTTACCAAAATTTATTGTCTTAAATAGAATTAATTCTATATGAAATATGAAATAAACAAAATAATCGTGGAAAATAATTGTATACGGGACCAAGTCAAGATAATCCTAGGTAAAAACGTACAAAATATAATTAAAGTGATAGTGTCTACGATTTTGAAAAAAATTCAGTAGCGGTTTTAGTTGTTGAAATTGATTGATAATGTCATAATTAGTCGGTAAAAACGCTAAAATGTTAAAAATTAAACATATAAATATTAAATAAACATTAAAAACATCGCTAGTCTTTCCATAACAACTAATTAATTATGCATCGGGTCCTAGTTTCCGATGATTGCCGATACAGATGATTGGGGGTGCACATAAATATGGATGACGAGGTAATCTCGTGCATTTTACAAAAAGAGTAAATATTTCGTTGATAACTAATTTCTTTAACTGACAGTAACATATATTACGTACACCAGATAATAAATAATTTAATTTCAACTTGCAGAAAACGATAAAATACAAATTTCATTCATATTGTAGGAAGGTTTTCCCCTTCGGAGACCCCATAAATACCGATATTTATTTTACATTTAACAGAACGAATTGCGTTGTGAAAAGCGCATTTATCTCCAGATAAGAAGTAGTTGAACGTTATATATATTACAAATCTCTTCAATTCTATATGTAATTTGCAGTTATTTTAATCGTTTTACACGCATACCCATCCAACAACAATTTCCCCAATTTTGGCAACTTCAGCATGACTGTAGACTGGAAGAACGCTCTTAATTTCATTCCAACGATTGATTTCACTTCCAATATTTACTTCCTTAATGATATTTGGCTAGCACTTCCCATCTTTTTCTCTTTCATGTTGAATCAGTCAAAATTATCTGTCTCCCTCTTGCATTTTGCTGCACGTGCGACATTGTTTACATTCAAGTCTGCAACTACGCATGTGCGGTAAACCGGCCGAACAAAGGTGATATGAATGTAGGCGGGTTTCCGATTGAATTATTGTCTACCAGACAAAAATTGATTTTGATTACAAAACTGTATTTTTACATAAAAAGACATTTTTAATATTACTTTTTAACCAGAGATTTGAATTTTATAATCTTTTAGAAGAAGTATAAGACAAAAATTACCGTTTCACTTTTTTAATCAAAATCGTAGACACTATCACTTTAAGCCAAAAACAATACACATCAATTACAATTATCTCCCCTGAACAACACAATTTTCCTTGCACTGGATATTTTCCTTTGTTGTAGATAATTATCAAATTCTTTTTCATTGAGAAGCATAATAATAAATTTGTTCAAGTTGAAAATTGAAGTTTAAACAAAAACTACAAAGAAAACCACAACCAGATTAGTTAAAAGTACTTAACAAAAAAATGTGTCTATCTTCAGCGATTTATTAATCCAGCATTTAAAATTTAACTTTGTAAAGAAGAAAACTTATCAAATAATGACCATAAAATAATCCACAATGTCCTCCACTGGCTCAAACATGGCTGCCTTCCGTCTTCCCAATGTACATCTGAATGGTCTATACTCCATATTGATCCTTGACTTATTGCAAAGTTGCGTCAGCTTGCCAGCCTGGATTTGCCAGCTCAATTCATCTACAAATCTTCATCAATAACTGAAGAAACCTTCAATTTTATCTCTATTTATTTATTGAGGTTCACAGTTGTGCACAAAATGTCCAAGAATAACAATAAAATTGGTCAATAATTGCTCAGGTCATAGGACACAGCAACATGTTGCCAGTACAGGGCTCAAAGAATGTTTACAGAAACAATTTTCACCCATTTAATTGTTTGTTATTTAAAGCAAATGAAAAATTTTTATGCAAATGTAGGAATAGTAAATGAAAAAAAGAAACATTAAGTATTTCATGAAAAATTGGATATTTCCTTTTTTACACTTCATGCAAATTCCTATAACTATTATATCTCCCTTTTCTAGAAATTTCTGTGAACTTTACAAAGCTGTCTGGTCAAGATTACAGAAGAAAAAGCGTTATGGAAGAGTTGTATTTCAGACGATAATCAGGCTCTTCACCCCAAGACTAGATTATTACTCTCTGTAGGTAATAGCATACACTGCATGTTGTGTATTCATTGGAAAATTAAATTAAAACAGATTTAAGAAATTCACACACATTACAAGGCTTCAAAAAAGCACATTTTTGGGCGGAGCTGATTTATTAATAAATGCCATACTTTACAAAGTGACATCTTTTTTTATCATTTTAAATTTATAATAATCCTTGTATGTTGTACATCAACATGCAAAATCTGTTTACATTTTATATACTTCTTGTTCTAAGCTCACACCAGTCTTTTGTTTATTTTTAGATTTATGCAATTTTCATGTCTGCATTGTCAAACGTACAGAAAATGGACCCTAGTCCATGAGGCAAGTATATGGACTGTAGAACTACAACTTTTTTAACTACTGAACTTTAGACTCCATGTTTAGATGTAAAGGTGATAAAATTCGACCGAAGAACAAGTGAAATTTGGGGGTAAAAGTCAAACAAACAAGAAAACAGTTTTAAATGAATGGCTTGATATAACACTTACAGAAGTTCTAACTTGATACTTCCATTGTTTAAGGGACATGATCGCCAGATGACATCTCCCACACAGTATAAAGGTGTGAGGTGATAAGATAGACGTATATTAAGCTCTTTACTCGTCTTTAGTGTTAAATGATATTTTTATTGTTAATACTATTTATTGCTATTTTTTATCACTTGACATAGTAGTAATACTGTTTTCATAAAACAAATAAGTGACCATATTGTTACAAGTATGTCTGTGTATGTCTACAGTAGATAAAATACAGAGAGACCAGGTATTTCATACAACAGGTATAATTATCTCCCAACAACTCGTTTGTTTTAATGATGTTTAAAGCCTATTTCAGCAATTTTTCAGCTATATTATGGCATCCAGATTTTATTGGGGGGAGGGAGCCAGAGTACCCTGGAGAAAAACCCCAACCTTAGATAGGAAAACTGGCAATCCTTGTCAATAAGGATTGGAGTCTAGTACACCTTGCCTGCGATGAGACTCTAACCCCCAACCTCAGTGCTGACAGACCACATGATCAATAGTACACAAACAACCTTGGCCCCTCAAAAACTGGTTATACTTGCATATGACCTTTATTATTATTTTTTCCTTTGCAGTGCATTTCATGTGTTAGACCTGTATGAAGCAGCCACCTGTTATGCGAGGACCAGAGTCAACGTTCCTTAGGACACAAAGGTCAATTATTGATTCTTTGTGACAAGTTTGCTAATACATATTTTTATACATAACAGGTGATACATAAGTATAACACCTATAATCAGTGGTCTTAAGATACCTAATCAACATGGCTTCCACCTGACCTACACATACATTATATATGTATGATAATATTATTAGTTCTAGTATTAGCTAAAATAAATCTGGTTAAAAAAGTCTTTGATAAAAAACTGATACAAATGTACCTGTTAGCTTTGATGTAGGGTTATGTTTGGGTCAACACCTGTTTGTAGGTGACACATTGGTGCTAGTTCAAGTCGACATCTCGATATGTTTTCTCTTACTGACAACAAGCTTATGGCCTTAAAATGTTTTAAATATAAACTAGTAAGCTAACCTAAACAGTACTGCATGACTTTTATTATTTTGCTATTGATTACGTGAATTTCTTGACAAATAGTATACATGCTGACTTCCCCAGAATAACTAGTCCCGATTAATGTGTTACTAAAGTAAACAAAGCCAGAAAGTTGTGTTGTCAGGTGCTGTAGTTGATAAATTAGTGGTTTTCCTGTTAGATCTTTTTATCACCATAATAATTCCGTCTACTACATTTGGAATAATGCCGGGGAACAGTACTATACCTTTGTTCTAAGTTCTAAAATAGGAAATAAGAAACAGGATTTGAATGAACCAATCAAATTTCTATTGTTGTACCTATTATTAATTTGGAACCTAAAAGGTTTCTATTTGTGGCTTCATAAAATACCTATGTTTAATTTATAATTTATCAACTTAAGGTACATTGTATATAAAATATCAACTTAAAAATATATCCTGTTTCTTGACATAAATTGAAGCAATAATTCAATCCACACAAAGAAATAAGGGGAATAATTGAGGAACATCAACTTTAAGGAGGGATCAGATTTTAATTTTTTTTTATTTTATAGTCATTTGTCAGTGAAATATTTACTAGTTTTAATATCAATCAGAAAAAAATTAAAATTGTAGCTGATTATTAAATTCATGTCAATAGATGAAATCTGAGTCAACAGACACTAGGTTAACGACCTACATTAATCAAACATCATCAATACCCTTTTTTCAAAACCACTTTCTTCCAAATCACCCCCAATAACACAGTAGCTGACAGACAGGAGTGGATGATTCACACACTAACCACATCTGCATCATCCATTAGTAGTTTAATGTGACTAAAAACAATGGAATGAAAGCAGGAAAAGTCCACTTTCAAAGTCCATGGGATAATCTGAGATTGTAAACAATCATCTCTTTGTTTACATTTGTTTACACAGCTGATTTTAATGGTTAAAATATCTGTCAATAATACCGAGTGTTATGCAGATCATTGGTCAAATGTTACATTGTTCGGCCATGAACATGCTGCAATTATGTATTTGACCAACAGACATTTTAGGATATCCAACTGCTGTTTGTTCCAGCTGTCAGCAACACATATAGGAATGGGAAACAGACAGTTGTTACACCATAGGCATAGCTATGAACAACTAAGTAGGCCATTGAATATGCAAATAGTAGTTTTTATATTCCATGAAGTGTTCTTTTTATATCTTAATAAAATTAACATAATGGATTTTACACCATTAGAGTCCAAAATTTTGGCCTTTTCACAGTCTCGTAACTGTTCTACTCCTAATTATGTTCCAAAAAATGCATTAATTTGACCCAAATGCTTTCATATTATTCTAAGTTATTCCAATTGAAGAAGTAGACTTGTGGTTCCCACATTAAAATAATAAATTATTTAATCTTCTTGTCAACATTGCAACATAAATTACAACTAACTCTATAAAACAGCCATTGTTCTCACTTAATTACTTTGCATAAATTTAAAACACATGCTGGAAACAACTGTAGAAAGAACGGTGACCCAAATATATGTCAAAAAGTTGGTTCTCTTATATTTTGTTGGGGGGTGGGGGTTGCAGTGGGGAACATGGAACTGAATTCAGCAACAAATAAATAAATAAAACAAAAATCTAGTGTCATTATAATTTAAAGGGGAGGTTTATTTGAACATTTCCTTATAATTTATTGATAGTTTTGAATCCTTCAACTTTCCATATGTTGTATGAATGTCTTTTAAGCAAAATATACTAGTAGTTGAAAAAAGTCCTTTTTTTTCCCTTATTGAATGTGTGGTAATCAAATCTGATGTCAGTTGAAAACATGACAGAAACAAATCTCTGCATGTACATGTAAGTGGAAGTAATTTCTCCTAATACCTTGGAGTGTGTTTGGGAACATACAAACAGGTAACATGATGCAACCACATGTCAAAGTAACTATATAATAAGATATATAACATGTAAGGTCACGGGTCCTGATATAAACATTTAAGGTCAAATGGTATCTGCTTAACTTGCACAAATTTATATTAAGTAAATGAAATATTTATTTTTTTATTCTCATACTGTATGACCCATGAAACTTTCTGTTTATCTGTTTAACCACATGTTTGTGACATTACAAACCAGTAAATGGAACTACAATATATCATTACATTTATGTACAGTATGCACTTCTGAATTTTGTTCTTTTAAAAAAACTTCTCTTTAGTTCTTTAGTTACATTGTGCTATTTGTATGCTTTGACCAGCATGGGTATTATTTGTAAAAGTTTTATCATTTGTTTTTTCCTTGTATATACAGTAAGATAGCATTTAAAAACTATTACTACCATATGAATTCCTGATTTCTGCATTCTTTATGACTTAAACGGTAATTTAAACTGCACATCTTAAGCATAGTTTTGCCAAGTTTCTACAGAACAAGGAAGTCCGTAAGTAAAATTTCTTGGGAATGAACAAATAGGAAAAATTATTATTATGAAACCACTTGTACACCTTCAAAAATAACACCGGATTTGAACATCTGTAAATTTAAAAATTTACATTGAAACTTTATTAAATTTCAGTTTGATACAGTTTTGACGGATAAAATCTCTCATCCGTGACTGACAGAGATGGGCGTGTTACTACAAATTTCAAACCATATGGAAATTCATCAAGTTTATGTAAAAGTTTAACTAAATAAAACCTGTAAAACAATAATCCAATAAAATGAAACTTCAAAATATAATAGAAAAATAATAATTTTTAACGTTTTTACAGGTGTCATACACTAACTGATTCAAATACATGTAGCCCATATGGATAGAAGAAGAGCCTTACCATTGAAGAGGGGGAGTGAAAAGCCTCATTGTCCAATATGTCACACATGTGCTCTTCCATTTCGCCGAGTTTTTGATCACTTTCGTAAAGCAAGTCCATGGTCGGGAGTCCCGGGAGGTGTCCTAGAATACCTCGGGGGATGGGTCGTTTTCCGTGGGTCAGCCGCCTGTTAAATGTTTACTCGCCTCTCCTCTAGCCAGAGCTGTCTGAAAATTAGCTAAACAACCGAACAACAAACCACGTGAATCATTCCACCAATAAAATTAGTTTTCTGTGTTCAATTTAAAACAGAATAAACATCAAGCTGTTACGAGTCTTTAAAATCCATACATTGAAAAAATATGACGTACATTTGAGTAGATAAATGTGTATTGATTTTTTAGTTTGTATATATATTAACAGTAGGAACCATATGTAACTTTAAAATGCGAATGGATATTCTTAACGTGAACCCAGGGTCAATCTGATAAATAGCTCGTCATCCTTCAATTGGCCAATCAAAACTGTACTCTAAAAATAATTAGGGGACAACCGGAATAAAACCACCTGTTAACCACGTGCGTAACGGTATTTGATAAGATTAATTAGAGTAATTTTCAGTAAAAAAGATTATAAATGATGAAACTACTTCTCTAAAAATCAACAAATAAGAAATATAATATAGGTATTTTGGGGTTGGTAAGGTTCAATTGTTGGTAAAAAGCTTAACAACTAATGTTTTTATATGATTTTGAACTAACTTTAAATACAGTTAATTTCTTGTCTTGTACTTTGCTCCTAGAAATATCAGGAACATAATACTAGTCCAGGAATGAACAACTTCCAAAAATTATATAGAGCTAAAATAATCATAAAATCTAAAGAAAGCTGCATCAAAACAAAATATATAAGAAAACTGTTTACTAAACATATTTTTAAACTTCAACAAAAGTTACAAATATAAAAAATCGTCGGGTTGTCCAAAATAAAAAAAAGGTCGGAAGGTATACAAATATACACGAGCAACAGAGAGTATATAACATATGTAAAATGATATATAATGAAAATCATTCCTTTTTTACTCGTAGTTTTGATGTTAGTAATGGTACGATTTATTCGTTCTAGTTAAATGGGGATGATTATAGTAAGTGTAATGTAGTCAACCATTAGAAAAGGAACTGCACATTTTAGACTTTACAATATACACTATGTATGCAATAATCATACGCTTTGTATCTACATTAAATGCATGTAGAGCGCTACACTAAGAGTCAATATTTGAAGCTCTCTCCAAATCTGCTATTACGTATCTCGACATCGTGGATATGTCAGTAGAATGCTAGAAATTACTGCGGCCAACCTTTTGTAAATTGATGATGATGAGGATGATGGATTTTTAACGTCCAACACGGGTAAATCAGTACCCTCGGTCAAACAGTTGTTAGTCGTTAGTATTCCATGGACTCTACGATGGGGGTTTTGTCGAAGCCCGGCCTTCGTGATACCTGGTCGAAGAACTTGGCAGCATATGTTCTATTAGCGGCCGAGCTGCTCCGGTGTAACGTTGGCCTACTCCAATACCCCACATGGGTAGAAGTGTTTCCCCACTCTGACCGTCTTGGAGGTCTTACATCTGCAGAGTGTTGTAAATAGAGACCAATCATGCGCTCTTATTATAACATGAAATATACAGATCAACTCGATACATATGTTTTTAATGCGTGGCTTAATTGAAAAATACCGGTGTCGTTTCTGACCTTGAAATGAAATGAAGAAATCTTGACTTCAGGGGCGTAGCTGGACTAGTTACATTGCAGATTCACACAATAACTACCGAGGGTTCTGGGCGCATTTTGAAAACTAGGGTGCAAATTGATGCATATTGGAGAGTTCTAAGGTGCTTTATTTAGTACCGAAAATGGACAGTATATTGAAATGGTCATAACTGAAAGTATAGCAAACTGCTTGATTTCAACCAACATGTAGTACGTTGTTTAATAACTGCTAGATTCTTACCGCACGGAAAAATAAAATCCACTTGTTGCCGTATCTAAGTGGCGTACACGAGTGGAAAAAAGATATTCCGCATGAACAAAAGTTTTTCGTTTGAGCTACCATATTGCATAAAGGAAATGTCCGAATTATGTAAAAATTGTATCAAACTGCATTTTTAACGCAAATGAATCTATAAAATGGGGATCAACACCACATCAAGTCATTCTGCAGTTAAACCGGCGACACCTACACA
Source organism: Limnoperna fortunei (assembly GCA_944474755.1). Classification (NCBI taxonomy): domain Eukaryota; kingdom Metazoa; phylum Mollusca; class Bivalvia; order Mytilida; family Modiolidae; genus Limnoperna; species Limnoperna fortunei. Next base: position 8,780,600 of record OX104118.1, on the reverse strand, counting down.
CACCATGGTCAAGTAACTATACACATCAAAAATAGATACTAACCATGGCCACGATGTCCTCCCAGTCCATTGCAAACATGATTCCAGACTACAGACCTTTACGCAATAGATATTCCTAGAAGTGTATTACATGTTTCGTTTCTCAGTAAACTGTTGTCACACGATACGGATTCAACCATCATTACATATAAAGACAAAGATTTATGGTTTGTAAATGCTGTAGCTGACTTTACATTAGCCAGTTTTGTCGAATCATTAAATGAATCTCTTAAAATTGTGATCGTTCTCCTGATCAAGACACAAAATTAATGTTTAATGACTATACGGTGTTTTGGGATAATTCTTGGCCTGATATTTCAGAGAAGCTTTGGTTGCCGAGTGGTTAAGGTATTTAGTCATCTACCATTGATCACGTGGTCTGTAAACACTGAGGTTGCGGGTTCGAGTCTCACTGCGGGCAGGGTGTACTCGACTCCAATCTTGATTTACAAGGATTTCCAGTTTTCCTAACGCAGGTGGAAAGGGGGGGGGGAGTTCTTCGGTTATTCTGGCTTCCTCTCCCAATAGAAACTGGCCGCCATGATGTAGCTGAACAATTGCTGAAAGTGGCGTTAAACACCATCCTAACAAACAAACAAGCGGATAGTTAATATTCTGGTGGACATCAGGGCTATATAACAATACCCAACATTTCACTAACTAGTATAATGAATTGTTTCAGATACATATCAAGGTTAAACTATTGGTAACTGATCTTTTTTCTATGAACGATAATTAACAAATGTGATACAACAGACACAACCAGAAATAAGCAGAATTTCCTTGTTATATATAGATAATTCTAACAATATCAGTGTGTATATTTTTTTTCATTTAATATAGATTTCAGTTAAGACAAGTTGAAGCATTTAGAAAATTGTGAAAGGGGAAATCATAGCATTTAAAATACACAATCTGAATAGTTTCTCTGTTCTTGTGGTCATTTTAAATTTCTGAAATAAACATTAATACGTCCTGAAAAAAACGGTCAAGCTGGGTGAAGTTTGTACTCGCAAAGAATTGTAGCGATCATGGGTCAAATAATAAACCAACAAAAAATCTTAAAATCACATGTTCCCATTCTCCTTCCTTTTGGTGGCAACTGTTAAGATCTTCTAAGATTGTAATTTATATTTACAATACATGTGCCTTTAGTAGACATAGACTATTCCAGCAACGATCAATATGAATGTAGATAAACCAATATTATAGACTTCTTTGTTGGTTTCAATGAAAGGAAATTCATTCCAACATTATCCAAACATGAACCAATATTTTTACCATAGACATGGGTTTGTATTGTTACAATTGTTCATAAAAGAGCAGCTTGGGGTTAATGTTTCTATCAATTTGAAGACAAATACAGACTGTGTAAAGATGTATAACATCAACATTTCATTACAGGAGTACGGTATCAAAATTACAACTAACTTTAATGTTTGATCATAATATTCCATAACAGAAGTTGTGTTCATGAGGCCAAGATGTCACAAGCAACTGCTAATAACTTGCCCCATATTATTTATTTATTGTGCAAATATTTGTCAGGATGCAAAAATTATTTTGCCTTCCCCATTCAAATATCAAATCCATACCTCTTCCACACAGGATAATTATAACTCTACAAAATAAAATGGAAAATATTACCTCAATACTAGTGAGTTTAAGTTATTGCAGCAAAATGTCTGCTCCCCCAAAGCAAAGATACCAGTGTCTAAATAGGCCTGTCACAAGTCTTGTTTCAGGTTTATGATGCTTTCAACAATTTGTCGGCTATATAATGTCTAACTTTTATTTTGGGAGAAATCCAGAGTACCAGTTGAACACAGCTGATCACAAGGAGAAAGCCAGAGTACCAGTTGAACACAGCTGATCACAAGGAGAAAGCCAGAGTAACGCTGAATACAGCTCATCACAAGGAGAAAGCCAGATTCCCAGTTGAACACAGTTCATCACAAGGAGAAAGCCAGAGTAAAGCTGAATACAGCTCAGCACAAGGAGAAAGCCAGAGTACCAGTTGAACACAGCTCAGCACAGGAAGAAAGCCAAAGTACCAGTTGAACACAACCACAAGTACCAGTTGAACACAGCTCAGCACAAGGAGAAAGACAGAGTACCAGTTCAACACAACTCATCACAAGGAGAAAGAGAGAGTACCAGTTGAACACAGCTCAGCACAAGGAGAAAGAAAGAGTACCAGTTGAACACAGCTGATCACAAGGAGAAAGAAAGAGTACCAGTTGAACACAGCTGATCACAAGGAGAAAGACAGAGTACCAGTTGAACACAGCTGATCACAAGGAGAAAGACAGAGTACCAGTTGAACACAGCTGATCGCAAGGAGAAAGAAAGAGTACCAGTTGAACACAGCTGATCACAAGGAGAAAGACAGAGTACCAGTTGAACACAGCTGATCACAGGGATTAAGACAGAGTACCAGTTGAACACAGCTGATCGCAAGGAGAAAGAAAGAGTACCAGTTGAACACAGCCGATCACAAGGAGAAAGAAAGAGTACCAGTTGAACACTACTGATCACAAGGAGAAAGACAGAGTACCAGTTGAACACAGCTGATCACAAGGAGAGAGAAAGAGCACCAGTTGAATACAGCTCATCATAAGTGTTTTACTCTTGAAGCAGACTATTTGTATATCTGGTTGTGAACAAAGTGCTGTTAAGAAAAAAACTCAGAATTTGCTCAATTAAAATAAATGGCCTGGAAGACCTAATTATTTAGCTAGTTGGCCACCTATTATTGATCACAGACATGTCAACACTGCTATCAGAGGTGCCCGATTCCAACTTCTACTGATAAGGAATGCCAGTTTGTCGAAGGTTGGTGGTTTTCACCAAGTACAATGGCATCCTCCTCCCAAAATAAAAACTGTATATCATCATTAAGCTGAAAAATTGCTGAAAGTCAGTGGCATTAAACTTCATTCAAACAATATTATAAAGTGTCTGAAATCAGGAAGGAAGCAAGATTTGATAAACATATTTCAATAATATTAATATGGATAAAGAACATAGACAATAAACACTAAGGTTGCCAAACTTTTATTTGTTAACAAAATAAATAATTTAAATTATGTCAATATAAAAGTACCTGTATCTGTTTTATTGTAATCAGTTTTCTTGTGGTAATAGTACAACAATAACAAGTGTATAAACGACACAAGGACGGAATAAAAAATATGGGGTTTTCTCTGCATGTTGCAAAATACAAAATAAAAAAAAATTAACTGGACGGAGATTTGTGTAAATATCACCACAAATGCTTTACTCAAACTTTTAGAAAACAATTATATAATATCTGACTGTATAAATTATTTTTATTTTCACCCACAAGACATTTGAACTGTCTCTTTGTCTTGTATTTATATTGTATTTATAAACTTGACAATAAAACCAAATAGAAAAAAAAATTAATATGTATGTAAAAGAAAACATTTAAATATCACAGCAGTAAGTAAATCATTAAGGCAAACGTGCTTTACTTGCACCAAAATATAAAATGTATAAGTTTTGATATAATTGAAGTATTCAACTATAAAACAAATTATCTTGTTATTGTTTCAATTAAAACATTACATAATATCACTACATATGTGATAGTCGCTGCAGGTTGTAAAAGTTCTATGTTTAAAACTTATTTTAGTTTATAATTTCTTCACACAATTTGACACAATTCCTGGCAGTGTCAATGAAATAGCCAATCATTTTCTAGTAGTACATAGTTAATGTTAAGAGTTCTGATGTTTAGTAGTTAAGAGCACACAGCATGGCCACACCACGTTTTATCCAGTGCTTCTGGTCCTTGTCTGTTGGCATCTCCACGGAGAACACGAAGTTTGTAGAATGACCAGTTGTTGACAATGTTCCTAAAAAAAAAAAAACGGAACATGCAATTTTTTTTAAACCTTTGCTATCATGAATTATTAAATACAGTAATAAAATTGATACAATTTCAAGATAAAATGGTTGCTAAAGAAGAAATGCTCAGGAAAGAACTCTGCTAGATCATGATTTCTATGCTATAAAAGATTATAGTGTTTGAGGACCAGTATATAAACATCATTTTAATGCAACGAAAGGTAACAAGTTAAAAACAAAACTGGCTGTTGTATATTTAGAAGTACCTTAAAAAGGCATTACTACCGATATTAGTACAAAAATAGCTCTTTCAGTTATAAGGCAGCCCTACAACTTGCCACAAATAGCTGACCTATTGCAGACGTGGGCATTCAACATCAATAAATCACTCCCTCATCTTACAGGCTTGTCTGCCTTAGGAAACACAAGAGATAAAATAATGCACAGGAGAGAAATCATTTATAGCTAAAATACTGCTGAAACAACATTTAATAATAAATCACTAGGCATATTTAAATGAGACCAGCTGTGTCCAATTACCCAAACACAATGTATACATGGGAGAAAAAATCTATAAACATCATGTGACAGACGGAGCAGATCGTGTATCCTAGTATATATGCAGGAAGTTTTGTCATGTAAACTAAAATAAAATGTCCATAAAACCTGTCTGTTTTGCAGATAATCATTAAGAATTGTTCAAATTAGTAACCACATTGTGTATTAAATAATTCATGATTCATACACCCTTTCTGTCTCAAAATTCACGACTTTTTAAGGGCCTTGTGACCATTTGCTATGACCGATTCTAGCGTGACCATGTCATCGACACATAAAATTTTCAAGAATATGAGATATTGGTGCAGTAGAAACGTTTTGCTTGAAACTTTGTTGTTATTTTTTTAATTAAGTTGTCTGCATCCAAATTATAAAACTTGTTGACTATGCTAAAATCTGACAGTAATGTTTGTTATACACATGTACAGGAATTTCATTACTTTTAGGTAACTTTCATAATACATGTAATTCTGGGATTCCATGACTTTTCAAGGCACTGAATTTCATTGTTCAGACAGAATGACAGGCAAGAATGAACCAGGCCAGGCAAACATATATTTACTAGAATTTGTTCACTCGATGATGACATCTTTTTAACAAATCTTTAAAGTTTACCTGATAATGTTGGTAAATATTATGTGTGTCAAATTAAAAGTCACACTGATTATGGGTCCATGAAATTTGGTATTTGAATTAAATAAAGCAGTGCTGCTGTGAGAAAATAAAATGAGCACCCATCCATAGATCTAACATAATTGTACCAGCTCTTGTAAAATGAAATAAGCACTGCCCATAGATGTAAAATACCAGCTCTGGTACCCTGCCCATAGATGTATTATAACAGCTCTGGTACCCTGCCCATAGATTTAACATACCAGCTCTGGTAAGAGTCTTATATACTGGACAGTCGTAGACACCCTTAACTTGAACCTTTCTGTTGGACTCTGGTTGTAACCAGATAACAGGCATCTCTGTATACAATTCCTTAGGTCGGGACTCCCCCAGCATGTGTCGTGTATAGTCCCAGCGGCATCCCTCGGCATACAATCCATAGATATAACAACCGTCCTTTGGACTCTCCTTCAATTCCTCCTTACTTTCTTTCTGAACCTTAAAATAAAGATATATATTTTATTGGTACTTGTAACTGTTACCAGCAGTAATTTTAAAGGTGCAATGAAAAATTGTTTGAAGTAGAATCACAACTGTTTTAGCCATATACAATTACAGAAGCTCAGGATTTTGTTTCTTTCTATATGCATGATTGAATGATTGGTGCAATGTCACTGGCATTATTTAAGAAATACTGAAAGGATTTATTAAAAGTACAAAATGTGTGGTATTCCAAGAATTACTCATCTTAATAATAAAAAGTTTATAAAGCATTTCCTCATGGCTACATCAAAATTTATATAACAATAAAAGTATCATTTTCAGAATTGAAAGGGAAATATTTAATTTCTAATATAGATACTATATGAAAAATTTCCAAATAATCTACTAAGTTTTATCAAGTAAATAGTAACAGATCAGATGTACTATATATGTACTATCAAGGTTCAAGGCTCTTATGTTACATCAGTGTTAATTTAAAATCAGTCATTACTTTAACAGGTGTTTTTTATTTTAATTTGATGAATTTGCACCATAATAGACAATATATACTGCTTCACTTAACACATAAACCAAGGCCTAATAATATGTTTGTTTTCTGTTATTTTTAAAATACACCATGCTGTTTTATACTAGGGGAAAAAGCTGCAAAACCCAGTGGCTGGTACCTTAGGGTTTTGAGCCAAAGACATCTTGTCACATCATTACAACAGATACCCACAACACCAATGTTGACACAGTGCTAATCAACAGTGTTTGTGCACTTGAAGAGTCCATGTGCAGTCAGCTTATTGGAGTAAAGTGTGTGAAGACCTGGGACCAGAGTTGTTATTTTCATTATTTATTTCAGAAAAAGACCCAATTAAAACTTCTAAAATTAATGTCACTAGGAATTCTCAACAAAGCCTGTTTCTGTCTGGTTTTATTCCATGGATGAAGGAGCTGGGGTATTTTTACAGTACAGTAGATATGAATATAAAACATATCTTAAGAATATGAAGAAATAATGGAAATAACAATAAAACATATTGATCTATACTGTAGGTAACAGCTGGTCTGAGATTATTATATCATTTAATCAATTTTGTCCTACAAAAGGCAGTTGACGGGACAACCATGATGAACACTCTCTATAGTTCTCAATAGATTATTTTATTTATATATAAATGAATAAACCTAAAGCAGATATTTATCAAGAAAACGGTCCCTGGTGTCAGCTGTGAAAAAATGCACTATGACCACATGACATAGATTTTTGTAATTTTAAGGATTTTGGACTAAAAAATGTTGCATTTTTGACTAGTAATGAAGAAATATAAACAAAAAATATACAAAACATTTTAGATGTATTTATATTTATATGAAATATAAAATAAGCTGTTTTTTCTAAATTTTACTGAGGGCAACTTATAAGAAAGATAATTGCTAACTTGTTTGTTTTACTTAAGAATTGATTGCATTCTTTTGAAGTTTCATTGAGTATGACAGCATTCAATGAAGCACATTTAGTAGCGCTTCATGTTGGAAATGTGTTCATACATCAATGAAACTTCAAAAGAATGCATTCAATTCTCATATTTTCATTTTATTTCATTAAAATAATGTTAGGATCCTGATTTTAATCATGCCAATGTATTTTCGTTGATTTAAGTTACTCAAGTTGTTTGTTTAAGGAAGGGCATGCTCTTCATAGCTACAGGTTTCATTGAGAAATGCAAAGAATAATTTTATGTCATCTGTAATGGTTTTAACCAATAGAAATCCAGGATATTGATGAAAGACATACATAATGTAAATACAAGATTTTTATTTTCATAAATTTAGAAGTATAGATACTAGTTTACACTGTAAACTCTTTTACAGGTAAAGTTCACAGAGAAGAAGGAATATCGGGCCTAATTGTAAACTAAAATAAAAACTTTACAAGATTATAACGAAAATAAAAATCTTTTAAAGCATACAAGTTAGAAACTATCTTTCATTTAAGTTGCCCACACAAAAGCTGAAACAGTAAAATTTAGAAAAAAAGCTGATTTTATATTTCATATACCAACATGCATCATCATTACAACAGTATTAGACCTGTTGATTTTATAACTGAAGCTGATTATAGGAGGACTTCCTTCAGTACAACATCTTGTACATTTCATACTACTTCCTTTTAGTATATGTTACTATTTCCTGTATAAGAAGTAAGCATGCAATATTTATGATGATACAAGTGTGCATTATCAATTAAAATAGATGATCTTATTATAAAATTATGGGACCGGGTTTACGTGTCCTAGAATATTTTGATTGCACCCAAAAGCCTGTGCAATATCAGATAAATGTATTGCATTAGTGCAATATTATCTGATAAAGAAATCTTGTTGGGCCATACTTAAGGTGAATGTATTGCATTAGTGCAATATTATCTGACAAAGAATACTTATTGGACCATAACATAAGGTAAATGTATTGCATTAGTGCAATATTATCTGACAAAGAATACTTGTTGGGCCATACTTAAGGTGAATGTATTGCATTAGTGCAATATTATCTGACAAAGAATACTTGTTGGGCTATACTTAAGGTGAATGTATTGCATTAGTGCAATATTATCTGACAAAGAATACTTGTTGGGCTATACTTAAGGTAAATGTATTGCATTAGTGCAATATTATCTGCTAAAGAATACTTGTTGGACCATACTTAAGGTCTGTCTAGTTATTACATAAATTAAGTCTGTCTACTGCAGTTTCAATCCTACGGTGACTTGCTCTAATGAGTGCTTTATGTTGGCCTCAGTATGAGATGTTACACTTAACTGCTTACTTAATTATTAATTATTATTCCTACACTGTTTTATATAACAGAGAACATAACAAGTCTATACACTAGCCTAGAAACATAATTCTTGTTACACTAGAGACAGTTTACAATCAGGCTTGATATTCCTACTTCTATTTGAACTTTACCTATAAAATGTAAACAAGTGTCTATACTCCTACATTTACACAAACTCTAATGGACCATTTAAAATCTAGAAAACAATATTTTTTCAGAGCAGATAAGTTTTTCTGTTATTTACAAGTGAGAGCCATTGTATAGTCTTTGATACTACCTGGATTAAAAGTCTCAGGGACAAGTACAAACGAATAAGTAGTTCAAGTAAAGTATCTGCTTGCAATAAAATGTGAAAAAGTGCAGATCTTTTATTACATTACGGGTTAATATGATATGCAATAAAATTTGTTATACAAGTAAAAATGACTTAATTATAGATATGTAATGATACAGTAGACTGGTTCAATTCATATACTGTCTTCAAGGCCACAAACAAAGGTCACGGACATGCACTGTTAGTTCATATATTGCTTCGCATTTTATTAAAATCAATATTATATATGAAAATTGTATGCGAAATAACAAACAAAATTTGAACTCCCTTGGGCATTAAAATCCTGACACGCAAACTAACATAGAATAGTGTAAAGGATCACTTCTATTTACCCAATATTATTTATTAAAAGTTTATTTTAAAACATTAATCGTGACATTGAACAATTAAAAATAAGAATTCATGATTTAAACATTATTCTTGCAACTCAAATAACCTTTTTCTTCCCACACTATTTACCCAAACATCAGTTTTTGGTTTACAGTTTTTTTATCATTTTACTGTTAACTCTAAAACATGGGATTTATCTGACATTTAAATTTTGAATATTCTTATAAAAATGCAATATCATGTTATAGGATACAATACACCGGTAATGCGTACAATCTCAAGGACAACCTGGTCAAGGATACATCCTGATACCAGGTCACAACCTTGCAGCCTCGGCAATGTACTGTTGACAAATTATCTTTAAAGATGTTTAATACTAAAAGTATTGCACAGTTTTATTTTTTATTATTTATACAGACACAAACTTTATTAGGACATGACATATTGTCTGTGTCTTATACAAAACATATAATTTCCATTTACAAAACACATATTTATAAATGGTGTAGAGATATCTGGGGGAAATTTTAACTGTAATTGATTAATAGATAGACATTCAGTGGGTAGAATATTAAGGATCAACTAAATATAGGATCTGTGTTGGATTCATTTGACTGCTCTTGACTTTTTTCGCAACTTTCAAAATATTAATAAATTAAGGCAGAGAAATTTTGATGAGAAATTCTGTTATAAAGCCCTTATACACTTGACAAAGTAGAAAAGAGTAAAATTAGATGTAATCTATAACTGCATGATACAGGCGAAAATTAACATTAACAGTGTGTATGGTTAGACTGTGAGAAACTGAACAATATCACGATCAGTGACAAAATTACATAATAACTTAAATTTCCAGACACATTTGTGTGGTTTGAAATACGGTCAATGACCACAAATATTTCCTCAACTTCTGAAACTTTTAATTATTAAACTAGCTCACTACACATTTTTTTCTTAAGTGATTTGTTCTTACAAGAACAAACAGTCTAGATATTTGTAAATTATTAAAAATTTTAATGATTGTTAAGGATGACTGATTTTTATGATCATACATGACTATTTGTTTCCAATTCAAGAAACCTAAAAAATAACTGATGCTAAAACCTAATAAAATATATAAGTGATGATAAAAAATAACTGATGCTAAAATTAATAAAATATAAAAGTGACGATATATTTAATAAATAGTATAATGTAAAAAAAGAGGAGAAAATGGGAATACAATTGAATTGGTAATACCCTCAAAATAAAGGAACAACATACTTCAGTTCAAAAATATGATTGTTTTTAATTAAATCTGACAAAGATAATGATATGATAAATTAAAAGTAAATATATGGAAATATGACACAATATTAGAATGATTATCTACACTGTAACAGATTACCGACTGATTAAGAATGTCCTAAAGGTACAAAAACATGTCAGAGAAATGTCAACAATACAAAAAGATTTGGTTCAATGCCTTTCTCTGGGCCAAAAGAACAGAGAAAACAATAAAATTTAGGGACTAAATGACTAAATTTGATGAATAAATCAACAGATAAATTATTACACAACAATTAGAGCCCTTTTGAAAATCTTTGAGGATTTCCATTGATGTTACAATTTACCTATTATTTCTGAATGTTTTTTGTATGTAAATTTTTAGTTCCAATTAGGGGAGTTTGTGTCAACATGACATACCTTCATAAATATTAATGAAGGAGAATTTATAGTACAGGTATGAGGAAACTTACACATATAGCAGGAAGCTTATACCATAATTACAATCTAGTAGTCACAGACAAACCGTCTGTTTCTGTTCTTAAAGTACAATGTATAAAGTCTCTTTGGAAGTCTGCAGACAGAAAACCCAGTTATTTTATCAAAAATAGCTCTAAAATATAAATATAACAACATTTGTCAGTTTTTGGAGAAAAGTTCAGTGTATCTTCTTAGGGATTGAAAAAAAATATTTCCAAAGATGAAATCTAGACCTTACACCCCCAACCATGTTGAGAAAATGAATTGTCCATTGTTTTATAAAAACACTAAGTGAAAAAACTTACAGATAAAAACACCATCTGTCCTTAGATGGTTCATAAATCCCAGCCCCTCCGTTCCCTCCCCGTTATGACAATGAATGAGACCTTATTTTATTTTAAAAATCTAAAACTTTTTTATGTTATCAATTAATTACCAACAACAAAAATTCACCGTTTTATTACTTACTAAAAAATATCTATATATAAAACCAAAATTAATGGAGTAGTTAAAAAACATGAAGCGTGTCATTCTCTTAGCACATTAGTGTACCAGTATGTATGGACATGTAAATCAACATGTCACACAATTCAGGGTTTAAAGGTCATACATTGAGAAAACAAATCAATTATCTGCAAAATTTGTAAACAATTTTTGACTAAATCAACAAAAGGGCAAATAACTCTTTGATGTAAGATTTCTGGTATAATGCATTAAATTTATAATTTTAAATAGTCAATTCAATTTAAATATCCTTTGAGTAAACAACTTTTACATGAAAGAAAAAACCTATTTAAATGTAGTTCCAATATAATTCTTGGTATATATTACTTATGCACTAAACAACAATAGAAAATCATTTAAGAAAACTGTGTGTGACTAGGAATGAAACCATGAGCAAGTTTAAAGTAAAATAAATGTTTGTTTGTTTGTTTGATGGTGTTTAATGCCACTTTCAGCAATTTTTCAGCTATATTTATTGGGGGTGGAAGCCGGAGTACCCAGAGAAAACCCCCGACCTAAGGTAGGAAAACTGGCAATCCTTGTCAATTAAGATTGCAGTTGAGTACACCCTGCCCGCAGTGAGAATCGAACCCGCAATCTCAGTGTTGACAGACCATGTGATCAATAGTAGACGAACTACCTTGACCACTTGTCCACCAAGGCCCCTTAAGTGAAATAAACAATGATTGAATAGAATGGAGAACCTTTGTACAGTTGATTGCTACAGGACTTAAAATGGTTCTTCTTAGGGACACTTAGACTGAAAATAATTTGTCATTGAATTTTCTTTAAACTTGCCATAAAGTTAGTTTTATAATACAAAAAATCATAATTCAAAATAAAAAATAGCGTTTCAGAGCATATTTTTGAGGGCAGTTAAATTTCTAAAAGATTGTACAGAAAAAACCACTAAAATAATTGTTTTACAAAATTCTGTCCTATGAATTTTTTTTACTTATTTTATATAATATCAAGCAATTGGGATACATTTTAGTGATGAAACGAAAAAATAGGAGGTTTCTAAATTAAATGTTTGTCTCTTGGAAAATAACTACTAATCAAAAAGTAAATTGGTCTTTTTTGGTCAAAATTACCTCCCTGTTAAAAATTTCCTTTTCATTATTTTTGCATATACCAAACTTGTTTATTAAAAAAAACTATGTAAGTAAACCATTAATAAACAGATGTAATAGAAGTCTTTCATTATTAATTTTAATTTTATGAAAATTTAGAGTTAATAATGAAGGAAATTATTTTAATTTTACAGTAAATGTGGTTATCTATTTAGCGATGGCAGATGGTGTCCTGTATCCCCTTAAGATCATTTTTCACATCGTAATTACTACATGTATTTACATCCTGTTTTGTGGTATATTCTTCATTAAAGAACAAATATTTAAATGACAACTGTGCAGTGCCATTAATCTGACATTGCAGGAATCTCCAAAGTGACTCATAAGAAATAAAACTAAAAGCAAATGATATATATATACATCATTTCTACTTGAATACAATATCTTTCAAAATCAGAAAATCATCTTAGATAATAAATAATAAAAAATATTACAAAAAACATCTACACAAGGAGAATAAAGAATACTTTAGCTAAGATAATATTCTGATATATGAAGACATACCAGACTGCTGCTGACACTAAGACTTATATAAATACAATGCATGCATATTGTGTAGTGAAGTCAACCTTGAAACCTGCAGAACAACCCAAGCGTAAAGTGTTGATATATAACCCACTGTATGTACTGTACACTATCATGCTTTCTATTACCTTAGGTATAATCTAAAAATAAGTCAAAAAGATATTTAATATCTTAACATTAGACATTTCCATGGCTTAATACAAGGCAACGACCTGATATATATGTTGTTAATAACTACTAATTTATTTTGTAGTCCAATTCTGACAGGCTCTCCACAGCTACAGGGGTGATAATGTAGGACATTCTGAACTGGATTGTCAGTTAGGGTTAGGGTTAGGGTCATGTACCACGACATTCTAAACTGGACTGTCATGTACCACGACATTCTGAACTGGACTGTCAGGTACCACGACATTCTGAACTGGACTGTCACGTAACACAACATTCTGAACTGGACTGTCACAGACCACGACATTCTAAACTGGACTGTCACGTACCACAACATTCTGAACTGGACTGTCACATACCACGACATTCTGAACTGGACTGTCACAGACCACGACATTCTGAACTGGACTGTCATGTACCACGACATTCTGAACTGGACTGTCAGGAACCACGACATTCTGAACTGGACTGTCACGTACCACAACATTCTGAACTGGACTGTCACAGACCACGACATTCTAAACTGGACTGTCACGTACCACAACATTCTGAACTGGACTGTCACATACCACGACATTCTGAACTGGACTGTCACAGACCACGACATTCTGAACTGGACTGTCATGTACCACGACATTCTGAACTGGACTGTCATGTACCACGACATTCTGAACTGGACTGTCACATACCACGACATTCTGAACTGGACTGTCACATACCACGACATTCTGAACTGGACTGTCACATACCATGACATTCTGAACTGGACTGTCACAGACCACGACATTCTAAACTGGACTGTCATGTACCACGATATTCTGAACTGGACTGCCAAGTTAACTTTCCAAACTGTTTACTGAAAACAGCTCATATAGCAGTCCCAAGTTTATGCCCCAAACTGTCAGCTGGAAACAGCCAATATAGCAGTCCCAAGTTAACCTCCAAAACTGTCTAATGGAAACTGTCCATACAGCAGTCCCAATATAATATCACAAACTGTCAACTGAAAACAGGCAATATAGTAGTCCCAAGGTAATCTCCCAAAAAGTCAACTGAAAACAGCCCATACAGCAGTTAACCTCCCAATCAATCTACTAGAAACAGCCCATATAGCAGTTAACCTCCCAATCAATCTACTAGAAACAGTTCATATAGCAGTTCCAAGTTAACTACCAAACTTTTCACATGGAAACAGCTCATATAGCAGTTTCAAGTTAACCTCCCAATCAATCTACTAGAAACAGTTCATATAGCAGTTCCAAGTTAACTCCCAAACTTTTCACATGAAAACAGCTCGTATAGCAGTTTCAAGTTAACCTCCCAATCAATCTACTAGAAACAGTTCATATAGCAGTTCCAAGTTAACTCCCAAACTTTTCACATGAAAACAGCTCATATAGCAGTTTCAAGTTAACCTCCCAATCAATCTACTAGAAACAGTTCATATAGCAGTTCCAAATTAACTCCCAAACTTTTCACATGAAAACAGCTCATAAAGCAGTCCCAAGTTAACCTCCAAAACTGTCTAACAGAAACAACCCATAAATCACTCCTAAGGGGCTTGATTTCATTTTTTACAAATACAATTTTAGAGAAATACCCATATACCTAAAAAATTTACAAAAAGCTGAAAAGAACAAAACTTTATGTCTATATAGGGGGTTTTTACAGAAGCCACACAACACAGAATTAACGGTGCAGAATAACACTACTTAAATACCTTGAATCCAAATGAAATAGTGTCTATGGAGATGACTTTACTTCTGGCATAGTTCTGTAGGGTACCAGTCAAGAAGGCTTGAGGGAAGAAAAATCCAGATATCCAGTAACACTGAAATATAAAGTAAAAAATAATAATAAATCTGGATATCCAATAACACTGAAAAATAACGTATATAAATCATCAGAAATGCAGATATCCAGTAACATTAAAATATAAAGTATAGAAATCATCAGAAATCCAGATATCCAGTAACATAGAAAAAAAATTTTTTAAATGACAAAAAAACCAGATATCTAGTAAACACAGATATATAAAGTATACTAGTCATCAGAAAATCCAGATATCCAGTAACATGGAAATATCGTTAACTTGGAAATATAATCTTAAATGAACATGACCATAATACCATTTACCACAAACACTAGAAATAAAACATTTATTTAAATAATAATTATTAAATCACTTGAAATAGAATTTTAATATTCAAGGTAGATTACTACACCATCTCTGTTCTTAGTGAGTAGTTTTTTGTAATACCATGTGAATAATTTTCCTATTACTTGGTCATCATGGTCACGTAGCTAGTTCAATGACTCCATACTACTCAGACATAGTTCACAATCTTTGACCAATTCCTGCTATTTATTCTATACCATATTTTTAATAAGCATGCATGAAGATAAAAAAAAATAATTTGAAAAATTAAAACTTATTTCTATTTGAGTAAATTTACAAATTTACCATGATTAATCTAGTTATTGCAAACTTACCGATGGTATGCCATGACTGATTTAGTTATTGCAAACTTACCGATGGTATTCCATGGTCTATCCACTTCTGAATAAATTCCATTCTCATCTCTAGATCTGTTACCCACTGAGCTAAAGGTTTTAATGATGGGTAGGCCTACAAAAGGTAAGATCCAGTTAGAAACATGCTACACATCAAATATAACTAGAAAAAGCTGATCTAGCAATCACTGATACCCGTTAAGTATTGCAGAATCTTTTAGTTTAATTTCTAATGCTTTGTCGACTGGTGACCTTGACCTTTGAAGGAATTCCTCCAGCATCATTAGGGTCCTTATCCACCTGATATGTAACAATATTCTAAAGTTTCAATGAAATCAAATATACACTTTTTGAATTATTGTCTGGAAACATATTTTTTGTAAAAATTTCATTTTTTGGCAATTGTGACACTGAAATTTGACAGATTTCCCCCAAAATCGTTAGGCTTCTGATCCACCTAAAAAGAAACTATATACCAAAGTTTCATTGAAATAATATAAAACTTTTTGCTTTATTGTCTGGAAACTTTTTTTTTTTTTTAAATTTCGTCGACTGAGGCCTTGACTTTTGACAGAATTCCTCCAGCATCAATAGGCTTCTTACCAACCTGATATGTAACAATATCCCATAATTTTCTTTTAATAAGCTTTTTTAATTATCAGCTGGAAAGCAAATTTGGAAGAAATCAACGGACCCATGGAAGGACAATGGTATATTAATATGTCCCCCAAATATTTTGCACGGGGCGTAAAAAGCTTCAATGCAGATGTATACCTAGGGTTGGCAAGACAGATGGACCAAAGGACAAAAACTATCATTGGTGGTACATAAAAACTATACATGTTGTCGTGTTTAAAATAAAGGTTACAATTTTTGTGTTTTCCCTTTATTTTATAACCTACCTTTTTAGCCCACATGGCTGGAACACTGTTATCATAAAGACTGTTGGACATCCTTTCCAGCTCCTGGGACAACACCACCAGACCTTTCAGGGCTTTAAGGAGATCTTGCAAACTCTTATGTATAACTTTTAACAAGTTATTATACCTGTAATAATGATGAGAGCACATTATCGCTGATCTAGACAACAAATGTTATACCTGTAAAAATGAAGAGAGCACATTATCGCTGATCTAGACAACAAAAAACATGTTATACCTGTAACAAGAAAACATACTGCAATGAGACTGATCTATTTCTTCTGTTGTTTCTATTTGCCAACAGACTGAGATGGGATTAATAAATACTATTTCTTATGTTGTTTCCCTTTGCAAATCTACATAGTTTACATAAATATGTCAGATATTTGTTAATACTGTACTGGAGAAACATGTATTATTATGGATCTTCATAGGGTATTAGGGATTATATTCATTGTCTGTATTTATATTCTTTGTTTGTCTGAATGTTGTTTAACATCACTTTCAGCAATTTTGCAGCTATATCATGGTGTCCAGTTTTTATTGGGAAAGAGCTGTATTTATATCCCTTGAGACATCTGACAAAGACTCTGAACAAGAATTATCTTTATATTCTATTCAAATGTCCTTGAACACAAACCATTTTGCTCTTTCTTCAAAGCTGATAAATATAGATTATCACCATTTGTAGGTTTTAAAGCAGATAAATAAAGATAATCACCATTAGTAGGTTTTAAAGCAGATAAATATAGATTATCACCATTTCTACCTACCTAATGACTTCCTGTGTTAATACAGTGTTCATTGATTGTTCATATAACACTGGGTATTTCTCTATGACATCATTGATGTTTATTGGTTTTGGAACTCTTTCCAGGATGTCTTTAGCACTTTCTTCCATTACCTAGTAAAAAAAATCTTTCTATTAGCTAAAGCAATTGTTCTAAAAGTAAACAGCTAAAGATGATTTTTACTTTGATTTAAATTATATAAAATCCATCAAAGACAG
The DNA here is from genome assembly GCA_944474755.1 of Limnoperna fortunei. Lineage (NCBI taxonomy): Eukaryota > Metazoa > Mollusca > Bivalvia > Mytilida > Modiolidae > Limnoperna > Limnoperna fortunei. The sequence continues at coordinate 8,763,005 of OX104118.1, read as the reverse complement.
AAATGGATGGAGTTCGTTAAACAGGAAGTAGGTGAGGGACAGATATTAAATTGACTCCCACGTTATGGGAAGTCATGGTGATGCTGCAAACGAAATTTCAAGAGGCTGTGATTAGTAGTTGCTGAGAAAACTGTTACCAAAATATTTTCCCCGCCTGCCCACCACCAGCCATACATTCCCCATTTTATTACCCGGATTTTCACTCCGTCAAATCCGGCCAAAAATTGTGTATGCTTTTAAAAGCAGAAGGTTCCTGAAGCCATTAAAACAACTGTCCTCAAGCTACCTTGACTAGGTGGGTATAACTGATAAAACTATCTCAAGTCCATCAAAAACTTGACAAAATCAAAAATGATTGTTTCCCCTCTCAAAAGGTAACAACAAGCCTATCAAATTTGACAGTTTATTTTGTAGTTTTCACAATATTACCAGTAGCCCTAAAAGGATCCTTTCAGGATAAAACTCATAAAGAGTCAATTTTAATCATGTAACATATTTGTAGATGTTGTCTAGTTTTTAATGTTTAAACTTTCTCTTTATCTACAACAGTTTTAAATGTAAAGCCAAAAAAAAAACACAAAAAACAAACAAAGCAAAACAAAAATAGTCATTAAAGGGGAATAACTTACTATAAAGTTGAACTGAGAATTTTGGTAATGTTGATTAACTTTTAATTTTAACAAAAAAATTCTCAAACATTTCCAGGTTTTTTTTCTTTACCACAAATCATCCCTGGTGCTAAAGTATGTATACTTCAAGTTAATAAATACTTTATTAATTTATCAAATTACAAACCAATGTCATTATGTCAATATTCAATTTTTTTATAAAACACAAGATCAAAACTTGAACTTCAAACAGAACAAGTCAAAAAGAAGATAACAAAACAACTTCTCACCTCTTCCCTGGATTTTCCAGCACCTGAGGCCGTCTTTGGTTGTAACTTCAGTAAAGATTTCAGCATTGTATAAGTCTCATTCTGAGCAAAGGTTATGTTGGCGTTGTCATGTAAACCGAATACTTCTGGTGTGTCATTAATTGGCAAAGAACGTATGTATGCCATATATCCCTGTTAATTATACTACAGTTAGTAATAAGGGGCAATTACTCCTATAATTTTACTATAAACATGTTAAATTCCTTGTATTTTATGACCTTTTTACTCCATAATCTATAAATGAACTTAAAACAATTATATTCAATAAAATAATTAAACCTTAAAGTTTGTTTTTTTATAATTTTAATTACACCAACTTTGACAAAGTAACATACTATATAGTTAAATTCAGATAATAAAATAAATGGTTTTATTAAGTAAAATGCTCTCAATGTGTCAACACTAGATTTCCTGAGTGCAACTCTTAAAAGCAATGTTGGCATTAAAGTGAAGAATTTTATTTGTCACATATTGTGGATTCTTCAAATATCATGGATACTAAATTTCATGGTTTAAGACAGGCCTGTCAACTTTTAAAAATCTCCATGGGGGGTTTTTTATGCGCCAAAAAAAAAATTGCGCGCGAAAGTCTTTTCTTTTACAGATACATGTTCATTATTGTACAGCCAGCTGTGAAGGGATAAATATTTAACATATACATGTAGTTTGTTTTGCAATAAACTGTTCAATTCCTGTTTAAATTTGCAACTGAAGCAAAAAGGCAAAGAAATAAGGCTTGAAGGTGTCACACTTTATTAACACAAAGTCCATGAAGTCACTGGCAGTAGCTGCATGCTTTGCAACATCATTAATACCCCCATGATCAACTTTGAAATCTTTATTACATAATTTACAATATGCATGTGAGTCACCCTGATGGGATTTACTCAGCCACGTACTGTACTTAGAATCGTTCAACCATTTCTCTAGAAAACGGCACGAGGACCGTTTTTTCTTACTCGGAGGAGTGACAACCATGCTTAATTGAACTCATCTAAAACTGATGATATTTTGTGAAATGCCCATATATATATACGAAACAGAAAAAATGAATACATTTCACGGTATCAAAACAGCATCCAAGCAGACATCTTTAAACCCGTTCCGCCCATTCAAGTTTTTTTCATTAACCCTTTTGATCTTTTTGATTGAGTAATTAAAAACCCCAATTAGGAATGTAGTTAATAATGGTTAAAATTAATTATTTTTTACCAAAGACTAATAAAATTACCATAATCCCATTACGACAACAACACCCAAGCTCCGAATTTCAATTTAACTAATCATCCTATTAGGAACAAATTACTCATAATTATGTATCACTCGACTTTTGTATACAACAAGAAAAACAATAAAAATGTCGGCTTTAATTAACTCTACGCCACCAGGTCAATTGGTCTTTAGATGAAGCGTAAAATTAGCCGACATCGTTATGAAACGAATAATTTGATTGGATGTTGTGGACAGTTGCTTCCCATGGTTGAAAATCGTGATTTTCCAAATTTTATTGGTAGGCATTGTTCAAAATCGGGTTTTTTATCCATTTTAGAAACCCGATATCGGGTTTCGGGTTTTCACAAAATCAAGACCCGAAAATCGGGAAAACCCGCGAAAATCGGGAAAGTTGACAGGCCTGGTTTAAGATAGTTACATAATTTAAAGGGACAGAGAAATTGTACTTTGTTGAGAACATGTAGTTAAATTACTGGTTTGACTTTCCTTTCCAAAATCCACAAAAGTAGGTATCCATGAATATTTCTGAATCTACAAAAATATTCTGTAGAAAGCCAAAGCAAAATAAAAGGCTAATAACATATAATATTATTGGAAAACAAACAGTATGTAGAAATCATTTCCTGATAAACTGTGTCAAAGTTCAAGACTTTAAATCAATAAAACTTCATACAACACTGCACAAGTAAATTGTCAAAATAAAGAACATAAATAAATATATTTAATCCTTTCTTGAACAAAACAACTATTTTTACAAGTATTTAAATTTCTATGTGGACTTGTTATTCCTATTATAAGTTTTCTGTACAACTAAAAAGCAAATCATTTAACTTATTTTATTCTGTGATATTTACAAGGTCTGGAATATTTAATCTTGTCTTTAATGTTGATAAATAGTGAATATTATATCTTTTATCAGGTCCTGATATATCTCAAAAGCTATTGTTTTTTGGGGTTAAAGAATTCCTTAATAATAATTATGTTGTTAGTATTTGAAATTCTCTTCATATATTTATATTAATGTTTTCATCTGTGACTAAGGATCTGTTCAAATTTGCAATACTGACTGTATAATTTGTCACAGATCCATTGTAAAATCATTTCTTATCACTTATTTCATTCCATTTTATTGCCTACTTAGTATACTTTCCAAGACTAATGTTAAATAATGTATATAAGAAGAATAAAATCTAAGTGAATCTATCGAAGCTCATTAAAGTGCAGTCTAAAATATTTAGTAAGAGTGACATGCAGACAGAGAGAAGGCAGTACAGTATTCTATATAGTCTCTATTGATAAAAGTCTGAAACAGTCTACAAGTAAATGACATCTTCAGGTTAGTAATAAATATTCTACAAATGTTGGTCAAGCATTCAAAAGTAATAAATTATCATGTACATATCTCTACATTGGTCTCATCAACGAAATTTAATCCTCTTACACTATAGCAAATTAGGGAATTTCTTTTTTATTTAAATTTTACTCAAGCTCTATTTGTTACAGAAACATTGTTTGGTATAGTGTACTTCAAAAATTACCAACTTTTATCATTTATATCTCATTATCCTAAAACTTTATTTGTATAATAATTCTAAGAAAATGTAATTTCATTTGCACTTGAGTTATTTCCCCTGTATGTGTGACCAACAGCTATCAATAAAAGCAGATTTAGAAAGCACTTTCACACCTTTCCAAACATATGCTTCTGCCAATATTACACATGGGATAAAGTTCATATGTAATCATGGCTTATTCTATAAAATATCTGGCACCAGCTATTTTTAAATTTAAAATTAAGTTAATTTTTATTTAGATTTATGGGCATTATATTAAAAATTTCAAAGTTTACTGTAAATTATTGATATCTAAATATATAAAGTAAATCTAAATATATAAAGTAATAATATATTGATTGTTTCAGAAATGAACTATTTCAATTAAAAAAATTCCCAATGACACCTAATTTGTCCATAAAATATAGAGCAATTGTTTTAAATGAATAGAGATGTTTTATTAAACAGTGTATATTTATTCTATTATTTTGAATAATTAAAATCTTAATACACATTTCCATAAAATGACAAAAAAAGCACCAAACAAACAAACAAACAACACGAAGAGGATCTCTCTCACACCCATGTCCATAAGATAATCGTGATACACAGAACTACGGAGAGGTAGTACTATTGTATTGGTCATGCATCACATAATTACATTATGGTCATTGGTCGTGGGGATCTGGTAGTACACTCCCGACTCAGAATACTTATGACTCTCCTTCACCACTTCCAGGCTGTAGAAGTCGGCCAGAACACTCATCATACATCTCCTGTCCCAGTCGTCTGTCACACGACCTCCATAGTTGATATGTCCACCTGTGTATTGCAACACCTACAAAACAATTAAATGAAAACTGTTTCTGATTAAATTTTGTACATGAATGTAAAAGTAATGCATATGGTACGAGAAGCTCATCTTTGGACAATTAATATAATACAAGGTGCATAATTGTAGTAGAACTATAGTAGATATTGTTCTCACTGAAGCATAACACATTCCCAGGACAAATTTCATTGCGGTCTAAAGGTCACCCTTGTCATATGTTAATTGGACCATTCAAACACAATGTAGCTGAAAAATTGTTGAAAGTGGCATTAAACTTCATTCAAAAAAACAAACCTTTATCACTGAATTGCTCTAAGAACATCTTACCTTGAATGGAATATCACTAGTTCATGTAAGAACATCTTACCTTGAGAAGAATATATGTGTATTCATCTTACCTTAAGTAGAACATCAGTGTATTCCTGTAGGAACATCTTACCTTAAGTGGAATATCACTGTATTCCTGTAGGAACATCTTACCTTAGGTAGAACATCAGTGTATTCCTGTAGGAACATCTTACCTTAAGTGGAATATCACTGTATTCCTGTAGGAACATCTTACCTTAAGTAGAACATCAGTGTATTCCTGTAGGAACATCTTACCTTAAGTGGAATATCACTGTATTCCTGTAGGAACATCTTACCTTAAGTAGAACATCAGTGTATTCCTGTAGGAACATCTTACCTTAAGTGGAATATCACTGTATTCCTGTAGGAACATCTTACCTTAAGTAGAACATCAGTGTATTCCTGTAGGAACATCTTACCTTAAGTGGAATATCACTGTATTCCTGTAGGAACATCTTACCTTAAGTAGAACATCAGTGTATTCCTGTAGGAACATCTTACCTTAAGTGGAATATCACTGTATTCCTGTAGGAACATCTTACCTTAAGTAGAACATCAGTGTATTCTTGTAGGAACATCTTACCTTAAGTGGAATATCACTGTATTCCTGTAGGAACATCTTACCTTAAGTAGAACATCAGTGTATTCCTGTAGGAACATCTTACCTTAAGTGGAATATCACTGTATTCCTGTAGGAACATCTTACCTTAAGTAGAACATCAGTGTATTCCTGTAGGAACATCTTACCTTAAGTGGAATATCACTGTATTCCTGTAGGAACATCTTATCTTAAGTAGAACATCAGTGTATTCTTGTAGGAACATCTTACCTTAAGTGGAATATCACTGTATTTCTGTAGGAACATCTTACCTTAAGTAGAACATCAGTGTATTCCTGTAGGAACATCTTACCTTAAGTGGAATATCACTGTATTCCTGTAGGAACATCTTTAGCTGACTAACACAGATACGTAGATCACCATCAGTAAATTCATATGGAATATTGAAACCTAAGGCACCAAACTTTCTCCTTTCCAGGAGAACACCATGGAACAAACACAATGAAAACAGAAGTGATTTAAAATCGTGGGTCTGAAAAATATAAATATTACAAGTAATATAAACTAAGTCATAATACTGTCCATACGCAAAAACATTGCATAAAATTAGGGGTTTAATGAGTTCCTTTCATGACAAGTCAAAACACGATTCTAACCTAATGATCTGATCCATATCTTGATACTTATTATCTGGTTGGTGTGATGTAGAAACACGATTCTAGCCTAATGCTCTGATCCATATCTTGATACTTATTATCTGGTTGATGTGAGGGAAATCATTCTTTATTGATATGCAGAAACAAATATTATTCTTATTTTAGAATTATTTTTGTGTGTGCAGTTAATCATAAGTATTTATACCTCAACTCTTAAGGTAGAGCAACAAGTTTATTTGCCATAACACTTCGTTATTTTTGTATTTCCTATTATGGTTAAGCTTTTTGAAGAATCAGAACAGAATCATTACACCAGTTCCAATATAGATTTCCAGATCTTACATGAAACAGTTGTGATACACCAATGCACCACTAATAAAAATCTTCCAGTGATATGGAAAGGAAAACATAGTGTTTTTATTACAGCAATTTGTCTTATAACAAAACAACAATGTGTTATATTTAAAAATATTTTGTCCATTCTAGACATAAAGTACACATATATTTACCCTATTTTCACAAGAGTTGAGGAAATCATCATTAAATCCAGTATAAGACTTGAGTAAGTTGGCTTTAATTCCTCTGGGGGGTTCCACTGTCATCTTAGAGCCGTTCTGCAGGATAAACACTGGGAACTGGTTACTGGGCATGCTCGTCAACCATAATCTGAAATCTCTGTGTACCTACAACATATCGTTTATGTAATAATACCTGTATTGAAAAATAGTACAGATAGAACACATAGAATACTTATTTAATCCAATATAAACTAGAGTAAAAACACCTGTGAGCAATGCTCACCATTGATACCCCCCGCTTCACAATTACTTTGAAAATTCAGGTGTTCTTAATTATGAAATTGAAACTTTATCTAGTTAAACGTGAAGGCGAAATTGCAGATAATACATGTAACCCTCCCCAATACCCCAAAGAATGGCATCCCCTATGTCAATGACAAAGTCCATGTTTTTCTATGGAGAACCTCCAATAATATTCTGATCAAAATGTTTAATATCCAATGCACAATGGCAATATGTGATCAAGATTATGTATAAGTTTCAACAAATTCCATTCAGTGGTGTAGGAGGAATTGCAAATAAAAGATGGGTATCCCATTATGTCCATTACAAACTCCATGTTTTTCTATTTGAAACCCCAAATATCATTCCGATCAAAATGTTAAATATCTCCTGCACAATGGCACTATGTGACATGGATTCTGTGTAAGTTTCAACAAATTTCATTCAGTGGTGTAGGAATGAGTTGCACATCAGATGGGTATCCCTTATGTCCATGACAAAGTCCATGTTTTTCTATGGGAAACCCCAAATATCATTCCAATCGAAATGTTATATATCTAGTGCACAATGGCAATATGTGACAACATTCTGTGTAGGTTTCATCAAATTCCATTTAGTGATGTAGGAGGAGTCACACATAAGAAATGGGTATCCCCTTATGTCAATGACAGTCCGTGTTGTTCTATGGGAAACCCCAAATATCATTCCGATCAAAATGTTTAATATCTCCTGCACAATGGCACTATGTGACAAGGATTCTGTGTAAGTTTCAACAAATTCCATTCAGTGGTGTAGGAGGAGTTGCACATAAGACATGAGGACCCGCTTAGGTCAATGACAATGTCCATGTTTTTCTATGGGAAACCCCAAATATCGATCCGATCAAAATGTTTAATATCTCCTGCACAATGGCACTATGTGACAAGGATGCTGTGTAAGTTTCTTTAAATTCCATTCAGTGGTGTAGGAGGAGTTGCACATAAGAGATGAGGACCCCCTTAGGTCAATGACAATGTCCATGTTTTTCTATGGGAAACCCCAAATATCGATCCGATCAAAATGTTTAATATCTCCTGCACAATGGCACTATGTGACAAGCATTCTGTGTAAGTTTCATTAAATTCCATTCAGTCGTGTAGGAGGAGTTGCACATAAGAGATAGGGACCCCCTTAGGTCAATGACAAAGTCCATGTTTTTCTATGGGAAACCCCAAATATAATTCCGATCAAAATGTTAAATATCTCCTGCACAATGGCACTATGAGACAAAGATTCTGTGTAAGTTTCATCAAATTCCTTTCAGTGGTGTAGGAGGAGTTGCAAATAATAGAAAGTGTAACGGACGGACGGAAGGACGGACGGACACCATGAACACTATATACCCCCCGCTTTTCAAGCGGGGGGTATAATAATACATTTGTGAGCTAATGCGAGTGATACCCCTATTAAAAAAAAAAATTCAGTAAACAGGAAGTTGATGAAAAAGAAGCATAAAATAGCTATACACAATATGGTACCATAGGATAAAGCAATATGCAAATTATCAGGCTTCTACATGCAATAGTTGCCTAGATAACTGCGAAAATTTTTGTTACAGAGAGATGCACAATTGAAATGAACAGGTCGGTATGATAGAAACATCCTTAAGACTTTCTCTATCAGGGTCTATCTGTTCTGCAACAGATAGAATAATTAAAAACATCCTTAAGACTTAATTTTTCAGTGTCTATCTGTTCTGCAACAGATAGAATAATAAAAACATCCTTAAGACTTAATTTTTCAGTGTCTATCTGTTCTACAACAAATAGAATAATAAAAACATCCTTATGACTTACTTTATCAGGGTCTATCTGTTCTACGACAAATAGAATTATTAAAAACATCCTTAAGACTTACTTTTTCAGTGTCTAACTGTTCTACGACAAATAGAATAATAAAAACATCCTTAAGACTTAATTATTAAGTGTCTATCTATTCTACGACAGATGGAACAAGAGGCTCTCTAGAGCCTGTATCGCTCACCTGATTTATATAGGCAAAGAAGATGGCATATCCACATTGTCAAACTAAGTCCTGTAACTTTAAATTTTTTACTGTTATAAATAACATGATCTTTGAGACCATCCAATGAATCCTGCTGTTTGGTTTCAATTGATTCAATAGCTTCAGACATTTTTCCTATATATAGGTTTGCATGTAAACTACATGTAGGTTTAACCCAAAGATGATTTTGGACAGACAACCATAGGGACCAGAACAATACACCATAAAGCAGAAAATTTTCATGAGGTTCTAATTTTCCCTTTATTCGCGAGGTGTGAGGAATTGCTACAATGAAAGATCAGTAATTATAGTCCAGGAATTTCACAGTTATTACCCATTATTATTCTGAAAACATGAAAAATTTAAGACCGCTAAAATCAAACACCACTTTTTGATACAAATCCTGAAATTTGCAACTGCTAAAACTACCCGATATATGGTATCGTTTGTTCAGTGCTTCTTTGGTTTCTTTGTTTTGAAAATTGTGTACATGTAATTAACAGTTGTGGATTTTCTACAGTTTAATTTTAAAAATCTGTCAAAGTCAAAATGGCCAGATTTAGTTAAACTGGAAGTAGGTGAGCCACAGACCTGAAATCGAATCCCTAGGTATGGGGCCCCATGCTGATGCTGCATACTAAATTATCAAGAGGTTTAAAATGTTTTTAAGAAAACTGTTACAAAATTTATTATCCTGCCTGCACGACGTTCATCATTTTATAACCCAGATTTATCACTTCATTGCAATATGACCAAAAATGACAACAATAATATGCCAAGTCTGCTTTTACGAGACTTTTACATATGATTTTCACAGTTATTAATATATAAATAATGAAACTATTTGTAGAGACTTTTTTCACCCTTTTCTGCTTTTAATAGTTACATGTATTTTTTCAAAGTCAGATCATTTACATTGTAAGTTTTATTCTCCAGGTCACAGTGAGGTTTCTTTGACCATTTTCGTTAACTGAAATGCGTAATTGTATTTACTTGCAATATATACTGTATGTCTAATATTTTATGTGTACTTTATTCAAATCAATTACTCGTAAATGTTTATTATTTCATTGATTATACCGCTCAGCTTTTGGCACCAATAATTGGTTAATTAAATTATCTGTATCTGATTTAAATTTAACAATGGGTTACACCAAGTCGTGCTGAGGATACTCCCATTGAACCATCCAGACAATTGGTTGCAGTAAGTCATGCTAAGGAGTAAATGACTGGCTGACCTGGAAAGGTGAGGCATGTTACAACGCATTGCTAAAGCTGTGTACTAAATTTGAAGGCAAGAAATCTGTTACGAAAAAATGTCTATTTTTGAACCTGAAAAAGTTTAAGTCGTCTCAGAAAACAGAAGTAGATGACTGACTGACCTGGGAAAGGGAGGCACTCATCATGCTAAAGTTGTACACCAAATTTGAAACTAATCCCTTCAGAAGAAATTGAGAAATCTGTTACAAAAGTTTGTTCCGGACGGACAGACGGTCTAATTGCAATATAGCCCCCCCCCCCCTCTTTTATGAGTGGGGGTATAAAAACTGGAAGTAGATGCCCAACTGGCGATTATATTCATAGAGAAAAATATCTACAGAAGTGATTTATATATAGTTTAACTGGACGAAAATGTTTGTTAACAAATGTAAACGATGAAATTTGCCGACCCAGACCTGTGTCGCAAAATCCGCTGTTTTGCTTATGGAGAGCTTTCTGACGTCCCACGCAAAAAAAAAAGAAAAAGCGTTGGACGGTAGAGGATTCTCGGACTACTTCCTTGTGTTTTTTTCCTATGGCACATTGACTCTAACAAAATATTGACAGACGGGAGGAAGTCCCTGTGAATTTGAAACTTGAATGTTATTCGGTACATGCACATATACATGATATAGGTAAAATTAGTTGGCTCATGGTTTTTAATGATGCACATGTATGCTCAAGTAAACAAATTGTGTTGTCATTTTGTTGTGATGTGTGTTTTCTTTTATTTATTATTTTTTTCTGTCACAACAGTTAATTCATCTCAAAGACTTTCACGATATCTGTATTGTAAAGTGAATTTGAGGACAATATTACATTGCAATATAGCCCAACTTTTTATCAAATGCCCCTATCTAGTTTTTTACCAATGCTTTATGCTGAGGAAGTAAGATTTTTAAAAAGACAGTATTCAAAAAAAAAAAAAATCAAAAATAAATACATGGGAGAACTGTCATAACTGTTGAACGAAGCCATAATTTGTTTTCATCTACAGCATCAACATAATTTCTACATCTCACAAGGATCTAAAAGTGCAGAGGGCAATAAATGATCTTATTCAAAATTAACCTCTTAAACTAAATTCAATGTTAAATAGATCAAATATGGATAATATTAACATATTAGGTCTATATTTTGCAATTAAATTCCTCTGCTTCTTTTTTTCTTCTTCTACTTACATCACGAGTCTCGTTTTAAAAGAGAAAGTAAATTAAGGATAACACCAAAACGAGGAATTTAATCCTGGTCATGTCGAAATCTGGCAATCAAAATGGAGTGCAAATAAATATTTTCTTTCTATAAATTATGCAAAGAATTTTATACCATTACAGTAAAAACTGCAAATTCTATTTATTTTAAATTATATCATAATATATATATCTTTTTGCAAAATGATTTCTGATATTATTCAAAACAGCTTTTGGTACTCAAGCAAAATATTTCAGCAAGCAAAGGCTTATGGATTTAATTTCAATGATGCAAAGAAAAAATATAAAAAAATATATAATATATATAGGTAAGCAAAAGCGTTTCTCTGTTTGCAATAGTTTGCATTTCACTAACCAAATCTTAAAATAAACACTATTTTATACATACCCTATTAAGTTCACATGACAACTTCAATCATAAGAAAACACAAGTAGAGCACCTTTACTCGTGTGAGCTAAAACACTTTGTTGATCTTTAAGGGGCTATAACTAATTTAAGGAATTATCCGACTACATCAATCCAATGAAGACTATTGTTTACATTTATTAAAGGGCCATAACCCCTATAAGGGGTCATCTGACAATTTCAATCCAATGGACAATTTTGTAGAGCTCAATTAGCTGAACATTTAAGCAAGCAAAACCTTTTCCCTATCTTCTATCGTTCACAATCTATAAGGGTAAAAAAACTATTTCTGCAATTTAAGGGGCCATAGCCCCTATAAGGGGTCATCTGACATTCTTCAAAATTTCAGGGTAGGTAGATCTTGACGTGCTGATCACTTTTACCCTGTGCCAGAATTTTGATATCTGTCAACGTTTTTGAGTTATTTGCAAAAATCTGCTGATTTACCCCCCTGTTCTATTTTTAGCAACGGCGGCCATGTTTTTTATCGGATCAATTTAAAATGAGGATCGTTTGTAGCCAACATGTCATTTATAATTCCTATCAAGTTTCAGTCAAATTAGTTCAGTAGTTTCAGACAAGAAGATTTTTGAAATTGTTAACGGACGGTTCGCAATCTATAAGGGTAAAACCACTATTTCTGGCATTTAAGAGGCCATAGCCCCTATAAGGGGTCATCTGACATTTTCAACCCAATGACAATTTTGTAGAGCTTACTTAGCTGAACAATATGCAATTGAAATAACTTCAATATCTTATATAGTTCTTGAGATATAAGACAAAATTAGTGCAAAACTCAGAAAAAATCAAGAAAAGGGGCAATAACTCCCACATGGTTTGTTGGAATTTCTTCAAAATTTCAGGGTAGGTAGATTTTCACGTGCTGATCACTTTTACCCTCTGCCAGAATTTTGATATCTGTCACCGTTTTTGAGTTATTTGCAAATAACTGCTGTTTTACCCCCCTGTTCTATTTTTAGCAATGGCGGCCATGTTTTTTATAGGATCAATTTAAAATGAGGATCGTTTGTAGCCAACATGTCATTTATCATTCCTATCAAGTTTCAGTCAAATTGGTTCAGTAGTTTCAGACAAGAAGATTTTTGAAATTGTTAACGGACGACGACGGACGACGGACGACGACAGACGCATAGTGATGGCATAAGCTCACATGGCCTTCGGCCAGGTGAGCTAATAATTAATAACATCCTTAAGACTTAGTTTTTAGGTGTCTATCTGTTCGACGACAAATAGAATAATAAAAACATCCTGAAGACTTACTTTATCAGGGTCTATCTGTTCTACAAGTCTCTCTAGAGTTGGCATGAAGCTGGGAGCCAAGTGACAGTTCTGGAAGAACACCCACTTTCCTCTTTCCATGGCACTTCTCATCATAGCTTCTGCTCTGGGTCCCTGTTCAAAGACATCATAACTATGTTATCACACAAATTTGGATATCAATGATAACACACTTTAATTTTTTCAGATTTACACATACCCACAATATCAAGGAATGTATTGAAAAGTTTATTTGTATTGGGAAAGTTTAATTCTCATAATAATAGTGTGTTTATTACAGATTTGTGATGGGAACATTAAATTCTCAGGTCAAATTGTCATAGAAAATAATAGTGTGTTTATTACAGATTTGTGATGGGAACATTAAATTCTCAGGTCAAATTGTCATAGAAAATAATAGTGTGTTTATTACAGATTTGTGATGGGAACATTAAATTCTCAGGGCAATATTGCATAGAAAATAATAGTGTGTTTATTACAGATTTGTGATGGGAACATTAAATTCTCAGGTCAATATTGCATAGAAAATAATAGTGTGTTTATTACAGATTTGTGATGGGAACATTAAATTCTCAGGTCAAATTGTCATAGAAAATAATAGTGTGTTTATTACAGATTTGTGATGGGAACATTAAATTCTCAGGTCAAATTGTCATAGAAAATAATAGTGTGTTTATTACAGATTTGTGATGGGAACATTAAATTCTCAGGGCAATATTGCATAGAAAATAATAGTGTGTTTATTACAGATTTGTGATGGGAACATTAAATTCTCAGGGCAATATTGCATAGAAAATAATAGTGTGTTTATTACAGATTTGTGATGGGAACATTAAATTCTCAGGTCAATATTGCATAGAAAATAATAGTGTGTTTATTACAGATTTGTGATGGGAACATTAAATTCTCAGGTCAAATTGTCATAGAAAATAATAGTGTGTTTATTACAGATTTGTGATGGGAACATTAAATTCTCAGGGCAATATTGCATAGAAAATAATAGTGTGTTCATTAAGGATTTGTGATGGGAACATTAGTAATATCGCCCCGTGCGGGATCCGGGTGGCTAAAAGAATAGACCGCAGTCGCGCTAGCTTGTCGTAAAAGGCGACTAAATAGCGCCCAGTACCCTGACCGGCGTGTCAGGTCGGTTTGCCTAAAGACCGACTGGGATGTGTGCCCCAGGTGGTTGAATGGGGTACCCCTGGCAAGCTGGGGTTGTCAGGCCATAATACGGAAAACCTGACCGCAAACCATATTAGTGCACCGTGTTGGGAAAAATGCCACGTTCCTCGCACGTTAAAGAACGCTGCTGTAGTATTCGCTATGAGTAGGGATTTCGATCCCGCTACAGGAGGCTAAATTGCCCGACCCTATCCATCCTCCCATTTGCCAGTGGCAATCTAAAATTCGTTACCCCTATTTTTCCTTGTGTCCCATCCCATTTTCATTCATCATCATGTCATGTTCATTTTATCATCCATTTCATGTTCATCGCCTGAATATAGCTGAAATATTGCTGCTCGGGCGTTAAACACCATTAATCAATCAATCAATCATTAGTAATATCAATGTATCATGGATGGTTATACAAAGCAACTGACAATACGTTTTCATATCATACTTTTAGCTGGAACTCATTACTGATGCACAGAAATAAGCAGTAAGAAAATGTTTTACAGGGCTATTTTAGACCAGATTCAATGAGAAAATGCAAAGTGCATTCCATAAAATAGACAGATTATTTGATGTTATTATTGTCCTTTACAACTGGAACCAAATTTTAATCTTCACTTTAACAACTTTCAAAGACCTTTATTTTTAATATTAAATTCTAAAGCACTCACCTGTCCTTGACCTAAAGAAATGGCATTCAACTTCTTTGAGAATCGTAATTTATCAGCAAATTTATACAAGTCAGCAGCTGGATCTGTACCTGCCGACAGGACGAAGATCAAGGGAATTGTGGGAGAGGAATCCTTAAAGACCAGGTCTAAATCAGCAGTCTGTGGTTCAATGAACCTTTGTCCCAGGTGATGGGCCACATAGTCCTGCATAGCATCAGTAACTTTGTCTGGTCTTAAACATTTTAAGACAATCATTTTCTGAAAGTCATCTAAACTGTCTTTCCAAGATCCAGGTAAATCCTCCCTGTAGGAAAGAAAGGAATTAATTATTAAAAAAAACATGAACCAGCACTAAGTCGTGCTAAGTATACCCCCACTCGACCATTTTTTGGCTCGGAAAACAGGAAGTAGATAATTGACTGACGTGGAAAGGGGAAGCTAGGTTCAACTCATCATGCTAAAGCTGTGCACTAAATTTGAAATGAATCCCTTTAGTAGAAGCCGAGAAATCTGTTACAAAAGTTTGCACCAGATGGACAGACAGACAGACAGACAAGGTGATTGCAATATAGCCCCCTCTCTTACGAGTGGGGGTATAATAATCTAAAATATTTGATTTCTGTACAATACAAGTTAGTCAGAGCATAATAGTTATGTGTATATGAAGCTTAAAATTGTTTTTCATGAATTTGTTGTCTACATTGGAATGATTTATTAGATTTATGTTGGGTTGATCTCCCGTATTTTTAATCAGTAACAATGTTAATGTACCAGTATATACAATCTATTGGAACATATGGAATATTCATTAAATTATCCTTAAAATAAAGAATATTAAATAAATAAATAAATAAATAAATAAATAAATAAATAAATAAATAAATAAATAAATAAATAAATAAATAAATAAATAAATAAATAAATAAATAAATAAATAAATAAATAAATAAATAAATAAATAAATAAATAAATAAATAAATAACTTTTATTTAGAGTCGGCATATATTATACAACAAGAGAACATAAGCACTAATGTGCTTTTGACCGACATAAATCGAAAATAAAACCAGACATAGTTTGAATATTTTTAAACACGTTTTCCAGCAATTTTTCAGCTATATCTTGGCATCCAGTTTTAATTGGCATAGAATCCAGAGTATGAGTTGAAAACCTCCCTGAACTTTTCACAGGAAAACTGAAAATCCTTGTCAATTAAGGTTGAATTCGAGCACACTCCCCACAGTAATCTCAATCTCAGAAACACATCCTCATTGTTACAGGCATGTGATCAATAGGAGATGGCTAACTAACTTTACCTCTGTGCCACCAAGGCCTCCTTACAGATGTTTGAAGATTTAACAATCCAGTACTCATAAAATAAGAATCTGAAACATTTTTTTTATTATACTAATTGCGCTAAAAGCAGAAAAAGGATCTAGCTGTAACACATAAATCTACAATAAGATACCTGTGTGGAGTTGTACTGTCAAATATTTTTTTATAAACATCCAAATGATTTTTGAAGTCTTCTGATAACTTGGCAAATTTTCCGAGAACCTGTGAAGTTGTGATTTCTAGCCAGGATCTTCCCGAAATCCATTCTGGTGCAGGGTTTGGCAATTCTTTATGAACATGTGTTCCTCCTGCCAACATGAAACGCCATTCATCCTGTTAGCAACAAAAAATTGTAAAATGTGAATTTGGACAAGCAATAACATATATATGTATTATTTTGATACTGTACAATTCAAAATATTTAAAACTTTTTAAATAAAAACAATGTAAAGTGAACATTGGATGTGAACAACAGTGAAAATTACATTATGCAAAAATTTTCCCCACTCGAAAAAATAACACTTATATGGTAAGTAGGATAAACTGTTCAAGAAAGATAAACACTTTTTGTAAGGAAATAATATGTAGAGAAAGAAAACATTGTTTGTGTTTGTTGGGGTCTGTATATATTTACCAACAGAATGGAAATAATATGTAGAGAAAGAAAACATTGTTTGTGTTTGTTGGGGTCTGTATATATTTACCAACAGAATGTTGGTAAATATATACAGACCCCAACAAACACAAACAATGTTTTCTTTCTCTACATATTATTTCCTTACAAAAAGTGTTTATCTTTCTTGAACAGTTTATCCTACTTACCATATAAGTGTTATTTTTTCGAGTGGGGAAAATTTTTTGCATAATGTAATTTTCACTGTCCGTAATCAGAATGAATAACTCCATTGTTTTCCTAATATTTTCACATTTCAACTTTTACAGTGAATATAGCAAAAAATTTTTAAATCACGCAAAAAAAAACCAATTTAATGCGGTAAGTAAATTTAAGGATTAAATAGGACCCCAAATTCTATTTATTAACAAATGCTCCATTTTTGCACCACAAATATGGAGACCACAATTGTGTATTTACCATGTTGATTTCTCCTTTATGCATCTTCATTCTGGTACAAAGAAGGAATGCAAACAGAAGTTTATCTTTCTCAAACAGAGATCGACAGACGTTGGAATACAGACTAAATGTAAAAAAGTTGTTGATGTTCAACACACGCTGTGGAATGTTATCTGAAACATAAAATCAAAGGTCTGAAAACACTGTTAGAAAACATAATATAGACTCATGATATTTATATGTATT
The DNA here is from genome assembly GCA_944474755.1 of Limnoperna fortunei. NCBI lineage: Eukaryota > Metazoa > Mollusca > Bivalvia > Mytilida > Modiolidae > Limnoperna > Limnoperna fortunei. The sequence goes on along the minus strand of OX104118.1, from coordinate 8,745,368 downwards.
TCTTTTGTGAGTTATTTCTATGCTTACAATGATAAAATAATATAATTTATTGTATTCATGTAATGGACATAAAACTGCATCATAAACTTTTTACATAATTAATTTAAAACATTTTATAGTTAATAATCTGAATTTGTGAATTTAAAAACATTCAAAATATCCTTAGTTAAAATTCCTAATTAGACTGGATTGCACTGAATTAATAAAATCTCTACATATTTCTCGTTAATGTGGAGACCAGTATCTTTTATTGGTAAAGGCAACCATAGCATATAGATGGTCTACCAATGGTAAGTAACTGATACACTTAAAAATGTTAATGTCTTGTAATTGTTTTCATTCATAACAATGATTGGATGTTAAAGTGAATAATCATTCAGAGTAATTGATGTTGATTTGTACTTTATATATAAATAGTTACCCGCTCTTTCTGCCTGTGAAATACCACCAAGGAAAATGGAGATAAACCACTCCAGAGAATACTGGTACATAGGGTCGATGTTACCCATATCTGATACACAGAAAAATAAAATCTGTGTGTTAATAGCCACAGGGATGTACTGAGATCTAGTCTGGTCAATGTCCTTCTCTGTCTGTTCTGCCACCAATACTTTGGCCTAAAAAAATTTACATACATGTATTCTAAAACATTAATTTTCATGATGCATGAATTTTCAGATGCAAAAGTTTAAATAAGACAATAAAAATAGTCTACTGTCGCAAACATTAAAACAAGCAATTAAAAAATGAAAAAAATATAATAAGTAAAGTTTATCTCATTAGTCTGAGTAATCTACAATAAAAGTTGTATTAAAAAAACTAAAATGACATTAATAATGAATATATGAAATGCTAGAACTATTCCAGAGAAATGATGACATATTTTACAATAAACCTTGAACAAGTGTATCTGTGAGCTATTGCTCACTAGCAGTACCCCCTGCCAAAAAGTATTCAGTAAACAGGAAGTAGATGACCAAGGAGCATGAAATCGCTATACACCATATGGCACTATAGGATAAGGCAATACGATAAATATCAGGCATCTGCATGCTATAGTTGCTTAGAAAACTGTCACAGAAAATTTTGTTATGGATGGACGAACGGATGGACAAGGGTAAAACAGTTTACCACTCTTCTTTGAAGCAGGGGTATAATAAAAGATTAAAAGCTACTTTTGATACCGAAACTTGTGTCTGATCCATCCCACCCCCCAAATTCTATCATCGTTTGAGAAAAATACCTCCTTCAATAATTGAATAGCAATCTTCATATGATAGGGAGCAATCATGAAAATGTTCAAGTAATTCCCATTTTAAATGTAGGAGGTTTACAAACATTCTGAGGACAGAGTCAAAGTAAACACAGACAATAACTGAAAATTGTAAAAAGATACAATAACCTCTGTATGATAATAAACAAGAAGCCCAATTTTTGAGGAATTTCTATTCAAAATGTAGGATATGCATGTACAAACATTTGTCACAAGTGGAGAGACATAAGAGTCAAGACATATTAAAGGAAGTCAAATATTGCACCAGACACCAAGATTAGCATAAACAAACCTGAATTTCCATAGACTTGATTTTTGAGGCATCCAATGTGTTAATCAGATCTATATCGTCAACCGGGCTACCTTCTGAAGAACTCAATCTGAGGAGGATTCTGTCCTCTATCTCCTTCAGCTCCTGCTTCATCTTAGCATTACTTATAATCAGCTGGTTCTTAGCTTCCTCCAGATCTGGACGCTCTTCTGCCACCACGATACCCAACATCTGATCTTCTAGGCCACTATAACAATAAAGGATAAAATGCAGTGCAAGTTAAATTTGTGGCAGCTCAAGTTTTTAGATTTCCTTCAAAATGGAAGATCAATAATCTTGTATAGTTAGCAAAAATATTTCATGGCATTTTATTTTTGTAGATTAATGATGACCGTGAAAGAAGTAAAAAAAGAAATCCACAAATAAAAACAAATTTACATTGTATAATACTCACAATCTGATCTATAACAATTAAGTCATCATATACATTTATCTATATATTAAAAATATTAAAATAGTGCATTTCAGTATCAAAAAAATATCCACAAACAATTTATAAATCATTTGAAGATATTTTAATGTTATTGTGTATATGCTTAACCTGAATGGTTTTATTTGTCAGATACTAATTCTCATGGGTTTTTTAAGAAACAGTGAAGCACAAATTTCAAATTAAACTAATTACTAATATATCACTTTATCTGGTGACCATGTTAAGTTGACATCACTGAAGTGTAGCTTTGATTAGGTAGTTTTATGGTGGTTACTTCCCTTGATGACAAGAGTGGCTTTAGTTGACACCTCTGGAGTGTAGTGTGGATTGGGTAGTTTTATGATGGTTACTTAACTTGGTGACAAGAGTGACTTTAGTTAACACCTCTAGTGTAGTGTGGATTGGGTAGTTTTATGATGGTTACCTACCTTGTTGACAAGAGTGACTTTAGTTGACACCTCTGGACAATCCGACCACCTCGATTATTTCCACCTATGGTCGGAAAGTAATCTCGGAGGTAAGTGTATGGATATGAACCAAAAATTGTTCCATATGTTATACCGTTAGCCTGTTTACCCCACAACATAATTTTAGTACGAGGAAATAGATTTACCTTTAATTACAGATCTTATTGGATAGATTATTTTATTTTTTAAACTTTAATTCGCTAACACTGCCAAAAAATTTCTTCTCCTATAACATTTAAATGGATAAGTATTAGTTTAAAATCTGACGTCATCAGTAAAAATGAACTAACCTGTAATGACATGCCAATCAAGTGAGTGAACTGAAACGTCACAAACAAACTTGTGACGTAACAGATTGTTTGAAACGACTGAAAATAGTTCAAAATGGAGATCATTTACCTCCAAAGTCACTTTCCCGACCCTTGACAGAAATGGATGATTGACCTCGGGAGTGTAGTGAGGATTGGGTAGTTTCATGGTGGTTACCTACCTTGGTGACAGCGTGAAGTTGACAAGAGTGACTTTGGTTGACACCTCAGGAGTGTAGTGTGGATTGGGTAGTTTAGTGGTAATATAGAACTTAAAGTCCTGATGGTATGGAATGACAGCATCTCCAAGCTTGATTACCAAACTTCCTTGTTGTTTGAATGTCTGAAATTAAGATATAAATAAGCAGTTATCTATTTAAGACAATAAACAACCAGAAACGTGGCCATGCAAGGAAACCATGTTTTAAACAATTTAGCAATTAATTTCAGTAGTAGACTAAGCGGAAACTGTTTTTCTATTTTTAGTAACAGTGACCTTAACCTGACTGGCCCCATATCCAATCCAAAACTAGGTCTTCATGTAAGCTTGCTATATCCAAAGTTTCAGCAAGATTGGTGTATCCAAACTGATGTTATTGACCCTAAACTATTTTTTTTAGTAACAGTGACCTTGACCTTGACCCAACTGGCCCCAAATCCAATCCCAAGCTAGGTCTTCATTCTGTTTGATGCCGCCTGCTCGCTCTTCAGACACCAATCTAATAATCAGGTTTTTTCGTTGTAAACCTGGTTAATAAACAATCCATTAGTACTCTATTAGAGGCTGAAAATGTAATCATGAATCAAATATGTACCTGATCAAAGGCCTATGTTCTCCTATTTGGTCCCATAGTAAACAGATCATTTACAAAGTTTACCACTAACTGATGGATATCTTATGTGATTTTGAAAGCCTGACAGGCTTGAAAATATTACTAAACATGAATAGTTTGTTTTTTCACAAATTTTGAATACTGAAGACCTAGATCAGTACTTTTCTCAATGACTACTGAAAAAGACCTGGGCTAGTCTGTTCAGTCAGAAAATTGCAAGAGCTGAAATGGATTCTAAAGCATGTTCATTTGGTCCATGACCAACATGTTAGTCTTGTTAAGCCTGTTCAGTTTGGCCCCACGACTAGTATTGTTAAGTGTTCAGTTTGGTCACATGTCTAGTATTGTTAAGTGTTCAGTTTGGTCACATGACTTGTATTGTTAAGTGTTCAGTTTGGTCACATGACTAGTATTGTTAAGTGTTCAGTTTTGTCACATGACTAGTATTGTTAAGTGTTCAGTTTGGTCCCACGACTAGTATTGTTAAGTGTTCAAGTTGGTCACATGACTAGTATTGTTAAGTGTTCAAGTTGGTCACATGACTAGTATTGTTAAGTGTTCAGTTTTGTCACATGACTAGAACTGTTAAGTGTTCAGTTTGGTCACATGAATAGTATTGTTAAGTGTTCAGTTGGTCCCACGACTAGTATTGTTAAGTGTTCAGTTTTGTCACATGACTAGAACTGTTAAGTGTTCAGTTTTGGTCACATGACTAGTATTGTTAAGTGTTCAGTTTGGTCACATGACTAGTATTGTTAAGTGTTCAGTTTTGTCACATGACTAGTATTGTTAAGAGTTCAGTTTGGTCACATGACTAGTATTGTTCAGTGTTCATTTTTGTTACATGACTAGTATTGTTAAGTGTTCAGTTTGGTCCCACGACTAGTATTTTTAAGCCTGTTTAGTTTGGTCCCACGACTAGTATTGTTAAGTGTTCAGTTTGGTCACATGACTAGTTTGTTAAGTGTTCAGTTTGGTCCCACGACTAGTATTGTTAAGTGTTCAGTTTTGTCACATGACTATACTAAATGTTAAGCCCCGCTTCGCTAGGTGTTTTGCTTGCATTTTTTTATTATTCCATATTGTTCCTTTGTAGTGTTAAAATCCAATTTAAAACATTTCTACACGATAACACTTCCATATTTTATATTATGCCTTTGTTGTTGACAAGTTCCAAATCGTCCTTGGCATTTGCTACGGGAATTTTACATATGAAGTCTGCCATTTGAGTTTCTACAGGGACCTAGCGTTGTTTTCAAAAAGATCGTTTGCTTTCGTAACGTTCAGTGGTATTCGGACAAACCGTGAGGATTTTCCCGCCTTAACTGCAGAGGATATTACCTGAAGGATTTCGAACAGACTACAATGGACTCTTCCAAACATACACTTCCTATGTAATTTAGGTCAAACTTTACTATAGAAAATTGCTCTATCACATTGAAAAATACGCCACATTTCAAAACGCTAAATAACTGTGGAAAATAAAGTGATGAATTCAATTTACACATTTATTGATCTACAAAATGAGCGTAAGCTGGACCATACACGGTAAGTAGTTTTCATTTGTCACGCAAAAACAATAACAAAAATATGTCAACATTTAGTATAGTATTGTTAAGTGTTCAGTTTTGTCACATGACTAGTATTGTTAAGTGTTCAGTTTGGTCACATGACTAGTATTGTTAAGTGTTCAGTTTTGTCATATGACTAGTATTGTTTAGTGTTCAGTTTTGTCACATGACTAGTATTGTTAAGTGTTCAGTTTGGTCCCACCACTAGTATTGTTAAGTGTTCAATTTTGTCACATGACTAGTATTGTTTAGTGTTCAGTTTTGTCACATGACTAGTATTGTTAAGTGTTCAGTTTGGTCCCACCACTAGTATTGTTAAGTGTTCAGTTTTGTCACATGACTAGTATTTTTAAGCCTGTTTAGTTTCGTCCCACGACTGGTATTGTTAAGTGTTCAGTTTGGTCACATGACTAGTTGTTCAATACTAACTTGTTTCAGCAGTATAGGTTCTAAAGCAGGATCCAACTCTACACCGATGTTCTCCAGTAGACATGGTTTACCAAATCTGACAGCATTCTCCAGGGATCTAAGGAAATCCTTGTCTGACAACTTGATGACATCTAAACCAGCATCTCTCTCCTATAATATCAAAGGAGACCAAATTTTAACATGAACTGTTCTTCATAGCAATGTTTACGTCACTTTTGTGACTTAAAGGAGTAAAAAATTAATGACCATTTTAGAAGCAACAGAAACACACTTCAACAGAGCTGAGTATTTTGACAGCAAAATGTTAAAATCACTAGTATACAATTTATGATTTAACCACTGAGAAAGTCCACAGGTAATTATCATCTTAAATTAAATATTAATATTCTGACAAAAAATTTCACTTCCAAATTTTCAGCCAGTTTTCTCATATTCAGACAATTACATTACTTAAGTTCTCTACAGTTTTTGTATTTAAGATTCACAAAACAAAACAGAAGACTCAATATTTTTGGAAAATATAATACATACCATGTTTTTGACCCATTTATTTGCTTGACCCTGAGGATCAATGAACAATGGCCACCTTCTTGAATACTGTACAATGACACCATTTTCTACAGACAAGTTGTCTTTGGGTAGTCCTGCTATTTGCCAGCTACGGACCTTTACCGGGTCACTCATGGTGGATACCAATGACGGATCATCCGTACGTGGGACCTTGTGTGTATCTAAAGCCTTGACCCAATCTTCAAACATCTTCTGTCTAAAGGAGCCCTATGAATAGTAATACATGTGGTCAAATTACATTCTCAAAAAAATGTCTAATGAAGACATGTCAATAGTAAAACGTGGTTAAATTTAATTACAAAATCATGTACTGTTTAACAAGTGTCTAAAGGAGCCAAGTCAATAGATAGTAATATATGTCATAAAATTACAGGAAAAAAATCATTTGTTCTTTTCTTATAAGTTACTCAATCAACAAGTAAAGAATACATGTTGATTGGAAAACTATAAAGTTGTTTATGATTTTTAATTGGTTTATGCTAAATATTTGTAATTCTGTGTAATTGTTTTACTATTCCAGAAAAGTAAGTAATATTTTTCAGACATTAGGTCAGACACATAGTCCTTAAAGTATAGGGACCTAGACAAGCTACAGTCCATTGGACCTATAGTCCAGAAAAAAGAAAATAACTTACAGTGAATGGACCAAGATAAGCTATATAGCCAGATGATATCAATACATCTCCCACATAATTATTTATAACTTTTTCTAATTTTTCTACTGATTCTTTCCATCTTTCCTTTTCATCTGCCAATCCTCCAATGAGCTAAAAATAGAAAATACAATGTAACTGATGATGCATTCAATGTTAAAGATAAAGCAAAAGTCTTATATTTTGTGCATTTTTAGCATGTGATTTTAAGATTCATTCAGCACAATTTCAAACAATTCTCATAATGGTTTACTTAATAACTACTTTATGCAGAATTAAAGACTTAATTAACAGTTTATTCCTTTCGAAAATGGTATTTAGGAGCGTGTAATCTCCTTAACAGCCCAAACTTGATGGAATCTATATGATTCTTTGAACTATGCTTGTTTATTTTTCTGACAAATTTATGACTGACTTAACTATAAATAAATCATGTCCAAATCTGTACTGGCAGGCATCCTTATTTTTGCCAAGTACTGATTCTATGAGATCAGCAAATTTCTTACGAAAAACTTGAAATCATAAGATTTGATACCTGACACGATACGGTGACGATCCAGACTAGAAGTACTACAGCGAAAATCATATTCTACAAATAACACAGTACCTTGTCAGCTCTGATAAGACGTTCCTCACACTCTCGACATTTATGTTCCAGTTCGTCCTTCTTCCTCACAACATCTTCATATTTCTCCTGAAGTGTAGCGATACCTTCTGTCACTTCCTGAAGTCTCTTCCTGGCTGCATCCAAAATTCGCTGAGTCTCTGCCAACTCCTCTGTAGCTATACGTAACTTCTCTCTCTTTGGTGCTACACCTCTTGCTACAAAGTGGTACTTGTGCATAGCTCTTGCCCACATGCAAATGGATGTGCAGGCTTTTGACACCTGGAAACAGTATTAGCATTTGGAATATACCCCTATTAATACTATTTATATTTTGATAAATATGAATGCATGTCAACAATAGTTAATTTAAACAAGGTTTAAACACTTAAGTACCTGTTACAAAGTTTCATACTATTGGAAACTTTTTAAAAGAAGGGAGCGTATAAGTGATTCAAGAAGCAAGAAAACAACAAACAATTTACTTACCTTAGCGATAGCCGCAGGTGTAAACGCTTCATCATCAATATACGGCTGGATCCTCTTGATGACATCATCAGGGATGTTGTCTTTGTCATATTTAAACAAGCTTTCCAAGAACTTGCCAGGATCAACTAACTGTGCTTTACCAACTTCCCAGTAGTCATCAATCTTCTGTCCTGGCTGAAAATAAATAACAACATGTTATCACCACTGACATAACTTTTACATAATTTATCTTGATCAACCATTATTTACTCTGTATTACTTTTGGAAGAATCAATCTTTATTGAGGATCATGACAACAGGTACCACAAACTTAACTTTATACCAATATCAGACTTACCATAGGAAGGGTAATATTTACCTAATCTCCTGCAATTTTCTTCGGTTTTATTCCCTTCATAATACACACAGCCTCAATGACCATCCTTACTCCCTGTAGGCAATATTTACCTTATCTCCTGCAATTTTCATTAGTTTTTATTCCCTTCATAATACACACAGCCTCAATGACCATCCTTACTCCCTGTAGGCAATATTTACCTAATCTCCTGCAATTTTCATTAGTTTTTATTCCCTTCATAATACACACAGCCTCAATGACCATCCTTACTCTCTGTAGGCAATATTTACCTAATCTCCTGCAATTTTCATTAGTTTTTATTCCCTTCATAATACACACAGCCTCAATGACCATCCTTACTCTCTGTAGGCAATATTTACCTAATCTCCTGCAATTTTCATTAGTTTTTATTCCCTTCATAATACACACAGCTTCAATGACCATCCTTACTCCCTGTAGGCAATATTTACCTTATCTCCTGCAATTTTCATTAGTTTTTATTCCCTTCATAATACACACAGCTTCAATGACCATCCTTACTCCCTGTAGGCAATATTTACCTTATCTCCTGCAATTTTCATTAGTTTTTATTCCCTTCATAATACACACAGCTTCAATGACCATCCTTACTCCCTGTAGGCAATATTTACCTTATCTCCTGCAATTTTCATTAGTTTTTATTCCCTTCATAATACACACAGCCTCAATGACCATCCTTACTCCCTGTAGGCAATATTTACCTTATCTCCTGCAATTTTCATTAGTTTTTATTCCCTTCATAATACACACAGCCTCAATGACCATCCTTACTCTCTGTAGGCAATATTTACCTTATCTCCTGCAATTTTCTTTGGTTTTATTCCCTTCATAATACACACAGCTTCAATGACCATCCTTACTCCCTGTAGGCAATATTTACCTTATCTCCTGCAATTTTCTTCGGTTTTATTCCCTTCATAATACACACAGCTTCAATGACCATCCTTACTCCCTGTAGGCAATATTTACCTTATCTCCTGCAATTTTCTTCGGTTTTATTCCCTTCATAATACACACAGCTTCAATGACCATCCTTACTCCCTGTAGGCAATATTTACCTTATCTCCTGCAATTTTCATTAGTTTTTATTCCCTTCATAATACACACAGCTTCAATGACCATCCTTACTCCCTGTAGGCAATATTTACTTTATCTCCTGCAATTTTCATTAGTTTTTATTCCCTTCATAATACACACAGCTTCAATGACCATCCTTACTCCCTGTAGGCAATATTTACCTTATCTCCTGCAATTTTCTTCGGTTTTATTCCCTTCATAATACACACAGCCTCAATGACCATCCTTACTCCCTGTAGGCAATATTTACCTTATCTCCTGCAATTTTCTTTGGTTTTATTCCCTTCATAATACACACAGCCTCAATGACCATCCTTACTCCCTGTGGTGGATTATTCAGAGATTTCACTTCAACTACATCTGTTTTAGACAAAGACTTCAAACTGGCAACTGCAGCATCCTAGAAAACAAAATTCTAGTTTTGGAGTAAGGTATTGATGTATAAGATCCAGTATACAATATTTCATCTATATTAAGAATTATCTAGTTATGCATAATTTAAGCAAATTCTAGTATTGGAACACATTAATATTAATTATGTTAATTTGAGGTAGATTTTATTTGCGTCACACTTGCTCAATACACTGTAAACCAAATCGTGTGTAAACCAAACACAAATTCTGTCACAAAAGGGTTCAGGCAGGGTTCACTGTTTTATCTACATGTATTAATTCATCCATTGCTAATCTTCTAAAACAGGACAGTTAAAACATCTGCAATAAACATGGCAGATTATGGCTGTTCATGTTGAAATAGAATAGGTATTTTTCTGGACTTAGTTTTATAAAACTTCTTAAATTGAGTTTTCCTCAAATTTGAATTTACCAGCAATCTGATTGGTCAATATTTGAGTTGAGGAAATCCTCAAATTTGAGATGTTTTATGATACCGGGCACAGAACTGTTCTCATTTTATTTTGTTGTGTTCATAATCTGGTTGCAATAAACAGCTACAGACTAGATCAGACTTGCTTGGACAGTCCTGACCACAGATGACCTCCCAGCAGCACAAGTAACATGTTCTATATGACTACTAACCAAGGCAGGTAGAGCTTCATTGAGATCTCTCTGTGCATCATCAGCTATAGCCTGGGTCTCTTTGGCTTTTACTGAAGCTGATGCTTCTTCCTTCTGTACTATTTCTTTGGTTTCATTTGCTACTTTCTACAAAATAAAACATCTTAATGGTATAGCAGTGTAATATGTCCTGTATCTAAAACTAAGCATGCAGTATTCCTTAATATTACATATGGTTTATGATTCTTACATTTTCATTGGATTATTTAGTCACGTGGTCCCCCAAAATATTCTGTGTATATATTCTTTTTCTAAAGCATATTTAAGGCTTGTTACTATTTTTAAAGCATATTTAAGGCATGTTACTATTTATAAAGCATATTTAAGGCTTGTTTCTAAAAATAGATCCAGATAAGTTACTATTTATAAAGCATATTTAAGGCTTGTTTCTAAAAATAGATCCGGATATACTCTTCCGACTCATTATTCTAAATTTAAATAAATAGAGAAAAATTCATATGTAATATAACAATTAAGGACTTTTTACTCTGTCAATACGTAGTTATATGGACCTGTAGAAAAATATTGACCTCGGACTTCGTCCTCGGTCAATATTATCCTCCACGGTCCATATAACTACGTATTGACCTCGTAAAAAGTCCATATTTGATAAGTATTGCATATGGTATGTTGTATAATTACGATTGGCTAAGCAGAATATATTGTGTATTTTCACAATCAAAGGCATTCTGGACACCTTATTCCTACTTTTATGTATATTCAAGGCATGTTATTAAATATAAACCCAGATATATGAGGCATATTACTAAGCATAGATCAGAACATTCCTTCCTTTTCAATGTCAGTTTACAATATTTATATAAAATATGGAGGGTTTACAGACAAAAAAATATATAATATATTGCAATGTCAGATATGATTTTCATATGTAATATAACCATTAAAGACTTTTAATTTGGTCAATATGCTTTATATGGACCTCTTCAAAAGTTGATAATTAAATAATATTGTATAGATTGAGTCCAACATTAGTTCAAAACCATGACATTATTGATATGTTAGTATACTGATCTGTTATACAATAGTGGGGTAATTGCACAAGGATTGTTGAATGTTGTTACTAGATATACTGAACTTGCATATTCATGTGCATGCTTATCTCGTGTTGTTTTATTATCTTAATGATGCTTATACAGTATGAAGACTTTATGACATCTGTTTATCTTCTCTTGTGAATTTCATTAAAATTCACTCAAAAATGAGTCATCCTTTTTATTGCTATAGAAATTGTAAGACATTAAAGAGAACTTACTGTGTCTTTTGAAATCTGTTCCATGGTTGACACTGATTCTTTGACAGCCTCTTCCAATAGTGGTCTCATGGTGGCCAGTTCATCCTGTAACTTAGCTACTTCCTCTGCCGTTGTCAGCAACTGAAATGATCACATAGCCAATATTTATTGTTAACCATTTATTGTTGATTTTTTTCTCTAAGTTGTGATTCCTGTCTTTTACAACACATAGTAAATAATTTTAGTTGATTATTTTCCTTCTTTTATGAGACATAAGAATAAGAAAGGCCAAAAAGTATCTGAAGACTTAAGAAGATTTAATTCCTGCATTATGGGCACCACCATGGACTTTTATAAAATATGTTTTCAGGGCTTCAGATATTGGTTTTACCATAAACCATTGATAATAAACAATGCTTTCCCAGATCATTCTAATTAAAGAAGACTGAAGGTTGCAGATTTCCATAAATTACATTTACTTTTATGTACATCCTCATGTTGCCAAATTAGTTATAATTCTCACTTGTAAGTAATTAAAAACTGTGTTCAATCATATCATTAAACAAAATAAATTGCATGCATTGTAAACTCCAATACCCTATCTACATGTTTGTAATGTGGTAATCATGGTTATCATGGTAATCACTGTTTCCACACATATCTAACCCACTGTTATATTATTGTTGACAGAATTATCTAAATGTAGATACTTATTTACCAAACCAGACTGTACTGCAATAGTTATTACCTTATCCAAACCTGTCTTCAGTCTGTTTTTAGCTGTGTTCAGTTCTGTTTTCTTTAATCCAACCAAACGGGAGAAAATACCCAGAAGTTCCAAGTAGCTGGTGGGAGTGACATAATTATGTCGGTTTAACTCAGCCAAGAATCTTTCTGTATATTTAAATACTGATATCTGAATTTCTTGACACATGACCACCTGCAAAGGAGACATGTATTCTCTGAAATGACTGATGCTTAAAATTTTGTATTATAAGTAAAACTTTAGAATTGGATGCTGCAACATAATTAGGCTAAAGCATGTTAAGAAAACATCTTCATGTATATGCTGTTTTATTTACAACTTCTGGTGAAAACTAGAAATCATACCATATTTAACATTCTGTTTCTGAAACTACATGTACTATTTTTTAAAAAGGTTTTAGATACATTCTAAAACACCATACATATTTTTCCTTGCCATATTTCTGTACACTTACCAAGCCTTCCATGACCTGATCCGTACAGTCCAGTTCTGGGATATCATTCAGGAACCTCATGGCCACAGACCTCAGGGCATCAGCTGGCCATTCACTGAACCAATCAATGGTGCAACAGTTAACCAAAGCTGGGAACTGACGAAGTCTGGCACGGAAAATCTCCCCTAGAGGACTCATGGTGATGACAGTATGGAGATTACTTCTCACTCTCTTGGTGTAGGCTGAGAACAGATTTGTTTTAGTTGGTGGCAGACCTATATCTTGTACTATAGGTTTCATTGCTGTATAGATTTGTTCTAAATCATCAAATCCATAAATGTTTGGAACATCACCAGCATTAAGAATGTTATTAATATCCTCTAAGAATGATTCACTTTTAATTTGTGTGTCACTGAACAAGAAGACCATTGGTTTGTTTTCCAATCCAGCTTTCATCATAACTTTTCTCAAATCTTCTTTCCATTCATTAACACCATAGTTCTTGGCCAATTCAACCTGGAAGCAATCAAACTCGGCAATGTGAGCGGACAGCCTGGTCAAGCTTTGCCTACCACTTCCTCCCATTCCTAGCAGTAAGGCATTACCAAGTGGCTGCCTTATCACACGGCTAATTCTACTGATGTGCTGGACAGCATCCATAAATAACACAAGTTTCATCTGTGCGGTGTTGATCTGGTTGTAATCATCTAAACTGTCATCGAGGACTTTCACCATCTTCTCATGGTCGTCAATCTCAATATAAGGTTTATTGTCCCCCCCACTAGATGACATAAAGTCTCCGTAGATGACAGGAGTCTTTTTGACAACTTCCTCAAACTCCATGTTAAAGTCTTTCTTCATTTTACCTTTAATTAATCCAAGGAACCAATCCCTGTCCTCATCATTGACCAGACGATCTTGGAATACTCTACAACTTTCATGGTACCAGAGTCTCAACAAGCTTGGTAAACCCTGAAATCAGTAGTCAAATCATTTAGTAAAAAATAAACAGGTAGCGTTCTTTAGGTTTATTGGTATAATGTTGATTTTATTTGAATGGTGTTTAATGCCACTTTCAGCAATTTTGTTCAGCTATATCATGGTGTCAAGTTTTCATTGGGGGAGGAAGCAAGAGTGCCTGGAGAAAACCCCAACTTTCAGTAGGAAAACTGGCAATCCTTGTCAATTACGACTGGAGTCGAGTGCACCCTGCTTGCAGTGGGACTTGACCACGTGATCAATCGTAGACAAACTACCTTAACCAGTCAGCAACAGAGACCTGGTATGATGTTAAAACCACTTGATTGCTTATTCTTAAATTGGACAATCATCCAAATTAATCTGCTATTTACAATTCATTGTTCTGTCTTGATAGGTTTTGTGACACCAAGATAGTGGTTGCTAGACATTAATGTAAAGTCATATATGAGAAACATGACATGATATCTATTGCTTCAACATTACGTCAAAATTGTAAACAATGTAAAGAAGAATCTATTGAAAACAACATAATTCTTTCACACTAAAGATGTAGATAATCTGCCAAGCTAATTACATCTATCTTTGATGGATCAACCATCAACATTCCTTGGAAAACTTTGGACAAATCTCTCAAGTTGAAGGTATAGTGAGACTTGACTGGTGTTGGTAGAAGTTGGGTGGTTATAGTGTTGTACACAGCTATACATGTATCGACCATTTGGTCTACGTGCTGCATCATGGAGGGTACTACAATTATATTAAATATTATTACTCACAAGCCAATAAAATACTTAAATAAGAAATCATCATTCCATTCAACAAAAAAAAAAAAAAATATATATATATATATATATATATATTTCCATTTTCACTTACGATGAAGTCAATTCAGCAAATTTATAATTCAAATAAAACATTAAATACACATATAATTAAAACTCACCAATCATATGCTGTAAGTAAAACTATCAATTACTACATGTATGACCTTCCCCAACCAAGAAAACCTATCAATTACTACCTGTATGACCTTCCCCAACCAAGAAAACCTATCAATTACTACCTGTATGACCTTCCCGAACCAAGAAAACCTATCAATTACTACCTGTATGACCTTCCCCAACCAAGTAAAACTATCAATTACTACCTGTATGACCTTCCCCAACCAAGTAAAACTATCAATTACTACCTGTATGACCTTCCCCAACCAAGTAAAACTATCAATTACTACCTGTATGACCTTCCCCAACCAAGAAAACCTATCAATTACTACCTGTATGACCTTCCCCAACCAAGAAAACCTATCAATTACTACCTGTATGACCTTCCCCAACCAAGTAAAACTATCAATTACTACCTGTATGACCTTCCCCAACCAAGAAAACCTATCAATTACTACCTGTATGACCTTCCCCAACCAAGTAAAACTATCAATTACTACCTGTATGACCTTCCCCAACCAAGTAAAACTATCAATTACTACCTGTATGACCTTCCCCAACCAAGTAAAACTATCAATTACTACCTGTATGACCTTCCCCAACCAAGAAAACCTATCAATTACTACCTGTATGACCTTCCCCAACCAAGAAAACCTATCAATTACTACCTGTATGACCTTCCCCAACCAAGTAAAACTATCAATTACTACCTGTATGACCTTCCCCAACCAAGAAAACCTATCAATTACTACCTGTATGACCTTCCCCAACCAAGTAAAACTATCAATTACTACCTGTATGACCTTCCCCAACCAAGAAAACCTATCAATTACTACCTGTATGACCTTCCCCAACCAAGAAAACCTATCAATTACTACCTGTATGACCTTCCCCAACCAAGTAAAACTATCAATTACTACCTGTATGACCTTCCCCAACCAAATAAACTGTCAATTACTACCTGTATGACCTTAACCAACCAAGAAAACCTATCAATTACTACCTGTATGACCTTACCCAACCAAGTAAAACTATCAATTACTACCTGTATGACCTTCCCCAACCAAGTAAAACTATCAATTACTACCTGTATGACCTTCCCCAACCAAGTAAAACTATCAATTACTACCTGTATGACCTTACCCAACCAAGTAAAACTATCAATTACTACCTGTATGACCTTCCCCAACCAAGAAAACCTATCAATTACTACCTGTATGACCTTCCCCAACCAAGTAAAACTATCAATTACTACCTGTATGACCTTCCCCAACCAAGTAAAACTATCAATTACTACCTGTATGACCTTCCCCAACCAAGTAAAACTATCAATTACTACCTGTATGACCTTCCCCAACCAAGTAAAACTATCAATTACTACCTGTATGACCTTACCCAACCAAGAAAACCTATCAATTACTACCTGTATGACCTTACCCAACCAAGTAAAACTATCAATTACTACCTGTATGACCTTACCCAACCGAGTAAAACTATCAATTACTACCTGTATGACATTCCCCAACCAAGTAAAACTGTCAATTACTACCTGTATGACCTTCCCCAACCAAGAAAACCTATCAATTACTACCTGTATGACCTTACCCAACCAAGTAAAACTATCAATTACTACCTGTATGACCTTACCCAACCGAGTAAAACTATCAATTACTACCTGTATGACCTTACCCAACCAAGTAAAACTATCAATTACTACCTGTATGACCTTCCCCAACCAAGTAAAACTATCAATTACTACCTGTATGACCTTACCCAACCAAGTAAAACTATCAATTACTACCTGTATGACCTTCCCCAACCAAGAAAACCTATCAATTACTACCTGTATGACCTTCCCCAACCAAGTAAAACTATCAATTACTACCTGTATGACCTTCCCCAACCAAGTAAAACTATCAATTACTACCTGTATGACCTTACCCAACCAAGAAAACCTATCAATTACTACCTGTATGACCTTACCCAACCGAGTAAAACTATCAATTACAACCTGTAAACCTGTCCCCCCTTTGGTCTAAGTTAAACTGTCAAATACTACCTGTATGACCCCATAAAACTACCCGTCCCCACCCTTAGTCTAAGATAACTCCTCTGTTAATATAGTTAACGTATAAACTATCATTCACCACTTATTTGACTATGGAAGTTTACTAAAAATAATAAAAATCTTACAGTCATACGGATGTTCTCCTGAAAAGACCCAATGTTTTAGTCATAAAACTGAATCTTCTTAAAATGTATTGGTACATTTAGAAAGGTGTGAACACCCTTAATTATACCTAAATACATCCTTTTAAAAATAGACTTAAATTTTTAGAACTGCATTAAGTAGAATTTTAAAATCAAATATTTCATTTTTTAATCTTTTCTTATGACAAAGTCATATTCTGAAATAATATTTTTTCCTTTCATAAACAACACCTAGTCTAAAGAAAATAAGACACCAAAACGAAGAAAAAGATATAGAACAAAGAACAACAGGTACAGAAAAGTGTGTAGAATAAACTAAATGTATAAGCTTATTACACTAAAGATACTAAGTATAAATTTTTATGCATTATTTTCTAAAACAGTAAACTAGTGCAGCGTTACATGTACCTTTATTAATCTACAGAATATTATGTACCCTAGGGTAGGCATTATAAATTGACAGCATATCTTGATCTTAAATTCTACTGGTAATTTGGCTTCATAAAAACATGACTGAGAACAGATAACATTCATGCAGTCGACACATGCTTTGACGATAGGTTTTTACTGAAAGGTACAGTCAACCCTACCCAAAAGACTACTCTGTATTAAGCTAAAATATGTCTTACAAGACTGCAATGTGTAGGTCCAATGATAGTAAATTTGATAAAACTGAACTTGTATTAAAACAGCCCCTTTAAGGAGACCTATTTGATTTGTTTTGTTTGACTAATTGCTTAATACAAGTTTGACTTTCAATAGAATATAAAAGTCTGAATTAACAGACCTCAGTTTCACACTTGTTTGTTTCCACTCAGATTTTAATGCAGTAAGAGAATTACAGCTGTGATTTCATGCAAAAAATGAAACAGAAAAACAAAAGAGGACCGTCTATAATAATGAGCTAAAGTTTGATGATAAAGGTTTAGATCACTGGCTGAGAGAGTCTACAGATCTGGCTAGACAAACCTTCATTTATCAAACCAAGTAACTCAGTATCTAAAATAAAATGTAACTTAATTATCAACACAGTAATACCACGAGGATGTCAATAAAATAACTTGGTATAACAACGATGTCTTACCACAATTTAAACCTTAAATTATAGTAAATAAACAATGATATCATAGAATAAATATATTAATATGTACTATCCACATAGCTTTAAACTGCTTAAACATCAATTGTAGCTAGACCTTAAAAACAAAACAGAATTTAACAGCAACTTATATAGGGCTAAACAGAGAATTAAATCTTTCCACGACCCATTCTCCCCAAACTGATCAAACACAAATGTTATTTGGAATGGCTTGATCTAAATATCTTTTAATTTGAGAACCTATTTAGTTAAAATTGTATTATAAAATGATTATGTAGTTATACATCAATCCTCAGAATACTTACCGACCCACGATCTAAAAATACTTCCAAAGATCTTGCGTTTGCTGGAGTCTTCCATTTCTGTGAAGGTAATGAAGTTGTAATGTCTCAGCAGTCTGGCAGAGACAGGATTTCTACCTCCTCCCGGTGGCCCCATGGCACAACAGAAATTGACATCTACCAAGTTACGGAAATCACCTGCAAATAAAAATGATCATATCCTGAATGTAAAACATTGTAACAATGGATACTGTCAAGGCACCTAACACAAATAAAACACAAAAATAGTCATGAGATCAAAAATTTGTTTTTTTTTTTCTGGCATATTAATATTCTGTTTTTTCTGGTATATCACTAGTCTTGATACCATCTGCTATATCAGACATTCTCCATTCCTTGTGGAATATTGGGGTTCTTCAGTCCATCGGTAACATTAGAAATTTCTACATCTGGTATATGAGAAATTTTCATCCACAAGTTTAGCTTTTCTAAAAAGCTAACCGTCTCTTAGCTGCATTACAAAATTTATGGATTTATTAAAGTATCTGGTTTTTTTGTAATTTATATGTAGGATATGTAAACAATGTTCGTATACCTTGTAAGGACATTGTTTACGCTAAACTATTATCCAATGGTGCTTGAGAGATTTAAATGCCTGTTGTCACTTCACACGTGCTTTTTAAAAAAATAGTTAAACAAAAGTTGACTCCCTAAACAAATGTTTAAAATGAGCGGTAAAATATGTTTTGTTAAATTTGCATCAATATCAGAACGAAAATAAAGATTCGGAACATATAATTATTTCATAACCCAAACAGCTTTAAAAAGTAGGGAGATTTTAGTACAATTTTTACCTTTCAATTGTTCACTGACCAATGCATTGAATGAAATAGAAGTCAATATGTGGAACGTAACATTACTACACTAAAATACTGATTAACGAAAATAAAGATATAGAACATATATTTTTTTCCAAAACAGTTTTATAAAGTAGGGAGATTTTGGTACAATGCATGAATGAAATAGAAGTCAATATGTGGAACGTAACATTACTACACTAAAATACTGATTACAACCCCGATTCAACCTAAGAATATATCGAAATTTCAGTACACATACTAGTGCAATCCTGACGTAAACCAATGAAATGACAAAAATATTTATAGATTTAGTAAACCACCCAATCAAGTAACAGAGAGTCATTTACTCCGAAGACTGATCGTCATTTGACTATGTATACCGTCTCCCATGGGAGACGGTAATAACTTTTTTTTTACCTGATCCACCTCATATGAAACTTATCTGTGTGGAACCGTAAATACAACATACCGATCTGTTTTCTGTCATACCACCCTTTAAAATCCATCCATTGTCTGATTAACTCAATAGGAGGCTGAGCACCATACTCCTCTAATGCTGGCATGTTCAAATCATCAATAAAGAAGATGAAATATTTCCCAAGAGGAGGTCCAAACACACCTTTACGTCTGAAATAAATACCTATTTATACTTCTCAAACACTGGTAGTTTAAATAAACAATCAAAGATTAAAAACATACCTTGTATCTGTCAAATGGTTATTTAGGGTAAATCTCACTCTGTCAAACGGTTAGTTAGGGTAAATCTCACTCTTTTTTTTTCAAATTTAGGGACTCACAAATCTCAAATCTTACAACACAGTTAAAAAACTTACTCATAAAGTTTAAGAATGAATGAAACACTCCATGAGAAAATTTAAATTGCATAAAACTGACTTGCTTCAGGAAAAGGAATATTTCAAGATAAAATTCCAACCTCTTGTCAAGTTTTCCATCAATCAAGTCTTGTGTTTGATTAGCACTTGTTTTGGCAGAGAACACCATGAATTCAGGAATGTACTCTTTTGGCATTTTTGTACCAAGTTTGTCAGCAATAGTCAGGGTCTTTCCTGTACCAGTTGGTCCAACACACAAAACCTGGAGAACAGAAGACAAACAATTTTCAAAACATTTACAAACACCGAAGAGGGTACATTCATTTGATCATATGACTGAATCAAAACATAAATTATAATTCAATAGAAACATGTTTCGATAAAAGTCATTGTTTTACACAAGAGGAAGTACTCTAAGAAGTCTTAGTCTATAAGAAATCTGCTTTTCTTGACTTAAATACATGAGTAATAAACTCAGTTCTTTCATAATCATTCACTTCAATTCCATAAATTTTATTTATTCAACTCAAATTTTCAACAACAACAAAAATTAACAAAACTTACAGATCTTTTGTTGGTGAGCAACATCTCTAGAACAAATGAACTTCTTATATTGTCTATTGTTGGTACAATGATGTCGGAGAACTTTGTCTCCTGTGTAATGGAAAAATCTGGTGCACCGATCAACCAATTCTTCCATCCGACCTTAAAATAAAACATCAATAATGTTCTACAACAGTTGTTTGTTATTACTTAATACCTTACAAGTTTGAATTTCCTAAGAAAAGTGGGGGAGTTTTCCTCTGGTACACCAGCTTCCTCCCCCAATAAAAACTGGACACCACAGTATAGCTGAAAAATGGCTGATGGTGACATTAAACACTATTCAAACAAACAAAAAATCCAAATATGTCAGATACTATTGTCAATAAACAATAGTTAAATATGCATAATGGATGACTATTTCAAATCAGATTCCCAAAATCCCTTTTCAATTTACATTTATGTAAGACTTAAGTGCGATATATATTAAAGATGTTAATGAAAACAACTTTATACTAGTATATGAGGATCATAGTATCTGAAATAAACTAATGGGACAGTATAAATCCTCAACGTAAAGGAAAAGGTTAATATTAGGATAAAACTGAAAATCAAGCTTGCTAGTAATGCAACAAATATTAATTAGCATTAAGCAAATGAACAACAGCTTACGTTTAAAATATTACCCAGTCATTTACCCGTCAAGATGTACCATAAAATGATATATGTTTTGTTTGGCTTAAGACCAAAAAAACTGACCAAATTAACAGTGAACACATTGGTCTGTTTCAAACAGAGCAAGTGTTCACTGTGTTTACATTTTTGAGCTAACTGCTTATTTTGTTTTGAAAAGACGAGCCAATGAAATAATTAAATGATTAACAGTCAACATTTCTTGATGTAAAATGTAATCTAATAGATGGAGCTGTGGACAGTTTTTGTGTAAATATCAAAATAAGACCAGAGGCTCTTGAGAGCCTGTACCAATCACCTGATTTTATAGGGATTAAGATGGCATTTTCCTGATGTTAAACTAAGTCCTGTAATTTTCAATAAACTTTTATGAGGACCATCCAAACAATATTGCTAGTAAGTTGTGTTTCCATTGGTTAAGCGGTTTTAGAGAAGAAGACTTTTAAACAAAATTGCCCATAGGGTCCTATGTTAAACTAAGTCCTGCTGTAGTGGCCATTTTGAAATTCCAATTGGCAATAAAAAAAAAAACATAAATTTAAAAAAAAGACCATCCAAACCATATTGCCAGTAAGTTTTGTTCCCATTCAGTTTCAGAGAAGAAGCCTTTTAAAACTTTTTCCCATAGGGTCCTATGTTAAAGTAAGTCCTGCTGTGGCGGCCATTTTGAAATTCCAATTGGCAATAGAAAACAAAAACTTTAAAGAAGACCATCCAAACAGTATTGCCAATAAGTTTTGTTTCCATTGGTTAATTGGTTTCAGAGTAGAAGCCTTTTTAAACTTTTTCTCATAGGGTCCTATGTTAAACTAAGTCCTGTGGTGGTGGCCATTTTGATTTTCCGATTGGCATAAAAAACACAAACTTTAAAGAAGACCATCCAAACATTATTGCCAGTAGGTTTTGTTTCCATTGGTTAATCGGTTTCAGAGAAGAAGCCTTTTAAAAATTTTTTCCCATTGGGTTCAATGTTAAACCAAGTCCTGTGGTGGTGGCCATTTTGAATTTCCGATTGGGCTAAAAAACACAAACTTTATAGAGGACCATCCAAACAATATTGCTAGTAAGTTTTGTTTCTATTGGTTAACCCGTTTCAGAGAAGAAGCCTTTTAAAACATTTTCCCATAGTGTCCTATGTTAAACTAAGTCCTTCGGTGGTGGCCATTTTGAATTTCCAATTGGTTTTTTTGTTTGTTTGAATATTGTTTAACGCCTCTTTCAACAATTTTTCAGCTATATCATGGGGTCCAGTTTTTAATGGGGGAGGAAGCCGGAGTACCCGTAGAGAACCCCTGACATGCGGTAGGAAAACTGGCAATCCTTGTCAATTAAGATTGGAGTCGAGTCCACCCTGCCTGCAGAATCGAACCCGCAATCTCAGAGTTGACAGACCACGTGTTAAATAGTAGACGAACTACCTTAACGACTCTGCCACTGAGGTCCCTTGAATTTCCAATTGGCATAGAAAACATAAACTTTATAAAGGACCATCCAAACAATATTGCTAGTGAGTTTATTTTTGATTGGTTAACCGGTTTCTGAGTAGACAACATTTTAAACTTTTTTCCCATAGGGTCCTGTGTTAAATTAAGTCTTGCAGTGGTGGCCATCTTACTTTTCCAATCCAAATAAAAAACACAAACTTGGTTAGGTCCATCCAATGCACATTATGGCCAAGTTTGGTTTCAATTGGCCAAGTGGTTTCAGAGAAGAAGATAAAAATGTAAAATGTTTACAGACGCCAAAGACGACGATGACAGACGCAGGGTGATGACAATAGCTCACCTGACCCTTTGGGTCAGGTGAGCTAATAAATGAGTAGCATATACAGTTATGGCTGACAATGTGACATTTATTAAACCCTGTCTATACTGTAAATTGAAGATCAACATCAAACAAAACATTAACACATAAATACAACACAACGAGTCTTCAGGTATAAAAACTCACCCCTCCTTTTTTCTTTCAAATAAAAAGTAGAAAATTGATAAATAATATCAAATTTACCGTTTCTAAAACATTGAAATTTCATTCTTTTTCAATGCAATTTTAAATCTCATAAAACAACACATGCACTACTGGTCAGTTAAATCATCAATCCTGTTTGTATCTTCTGAACATTTATTTTATAAATAAACAAGTGTGGACTGTGAGCAAGCTCACAAAGTGATACCCCCTGCTTCCCTTTCAAGTCCAATGATCTCCCCTTAATGATATCTGAGGTCAATAAAAATCCTTCATGCACACCTTCATATAACGTACCTCCTTTATGCTAAGTTTCATTAAATTTCATAAAGCCGTTTAAGAGGAGTTGCGCTTACAAGGGATGTGGAAAGACGGACAGAGAGACAAGGTGATTCCTATATAACCCCCTAACAAGTTTGCGGTGGGGTATAAAAATCACTTTGCTGTATGAATCAGTTTATTAAATTGTACTTACCCAGTGTACAAGGGATAGAGACAAAACATTGACAGTAAAATCGGTTCTTGTAGTATAAAGGAAGTGGAGAAAAAGGACTAAGTCTCACTGTGGACTTCATTGTTAAAAGACTACAAATCATTTAGATGGTCCAACAGTATACATAACATCAGGACCATCATATAGCAGAAATATTGCTTCTTACTTTGAATACACTTCAAGTTAGTAACCACCTTCCATTGGTGTTTCCAGTATTCCCATGCTGTAAAAACATGTTTTAAGTAATAAGTGTATGCTAGTAAGCACTGCTTTTATATTTGGCTAAGAGATGAGTCATACCTCTTTCCTGTCAGCTGCTTCATCGTCTATTAACTCATCACTTTTACTGCTACTAATACCAGCATCATCGAGTCTGTAATCATACACCATTCCTTCTGCAGGGAAGGGAATTTTAAACTGAAAGATAAATACATGAATAGGTAACTTACATCAGGTGAACAGCTGCCATTTGATCATATACTGTCTTGCGCTACTCCTATGCAGTTCAGACATTACCTCATTTCTTCAATATATTCCTCACGCTAAAAAATGTCTCATTCAATAGATTATTTTTCATTGATTTTTCAACCAATTTTTGTTCAATCCAGTTTGGTTACTTACATTCAAGTCTTTAATCTTGATAGCAATTAACAACAATTTGTCAGTCCCCAATTTGTGACCAGTAGCTTACCTTCATTTCCACCATCTTTTCTTTGACCCAGTTGGAGAATTTGATCCAGCTGTCATTGTCACCTGTACATCCTATAGACCAGATCATAGAGAAGATAAACCAAGGTTCTATCAGTTCAGCTATCCTGTCTAGACGTTCTTGTGGAATCGGTTTCTCACCCTGTAAATAACACAATCTCATATTAGAATTGGTTTATTTAAATTTTATCTAGTTAATCTGACATTAATAGGTAAAAACAGACCAATTGAAAAAAATCTTGGTAAATGAATCAAGAAACAAAATATCAAATAGTTTCTATCCAACAATAACTTTTAACAAATCCTCACAAAATATTTCAACTTGTTACTTAAATTTAAAAAAGTGGAAATATGTACATAGAAATGGACATCATTGTTTTGAAAAAGAACATAAAATAGATAATAGGAAAAAAATTATGTCATATGTATATGTAAATATAAAACATCTGACAAATAGATTAACATGGAAATTAAAAATTAATACAGAAATCATCCAATAACAGATAGAATTCCACAATAAAAAAAACTGTCTACATTGTTTCAACATTGTAGATGCATGCAAAAAAAATGTCAATGAACTTTTAACAAATCTGTTCTGATTTAAGCAGACTGGTTACATGAAACACCATCTTGTAATGAATCAGATAAAATTCAGGTGAACAAATTGGAAGCCTATTAAAGGACTTGGATTTTTAATACATTGTATTAGGAATGAGATTAGGCCTAGTCTCCAGCCCACTAAAGCAGAACAGAAGAGACTTACAGCTGTAGAACCGTCCTCATCGCCAAGCATAAGAACCTAAAGATTCACAATCAGGCAGTCAACTAATACAAATATATACAAAAAAATGCTTGCTTGCAACCACAGTGACCTTTATACATTTACCTTGTGAGTGATGTGTATTAATGTGACTATATAAATCTGATACATCACCAAAATGTTTGGTAGCTATGTGTATCAACATGGTTAATTCACCTTAGATTCCAGCCAGACTGATTGAAAATTTAAATGGAAACACATTTTAATCTGTCTACTAAAGATCTTTAGCAACAACTAAATCAGTTGTAACAAAATATTTAGACACATGGCCTTCAGTATTTCATCCAGTATTTTGTGATCCAAATCCATTTAAATTTAGATTTCAAATCACTAATATGCATTTTCAATATCAAAGACTTTTAATGTTCATTGTGGAACCATTCAAATATACTGCCAGATTGAAATAAACCCTGATTAAACTTGATGTCAACTGTTCAGAAAACATCAAAGAAGGTCAACATCGGCTACTACTGTTTAACTAGCCAACACAGTAACACCAATACCTGTATAATAACAGTGCTTACTTCAATATAATGACTTTGGTTAGTAATAAGCATACTGTTCTAGCCTGAAGCTAAATATATAACATGTTATGTAATCTAACTCTAACTCTAACACGGCAATGATGAAAGACCATAGATGTCACTTCTGTCTGGTGTTGTACACTCTGAGTATTAAAAGTATGGTAGACCACAGATGTCACTTCTGTCTGGTGTTGTACAGTCTGAGTATTAAGTATGGTAGACCATAGATGTCAATTCTGTCTGGTGTTGTACACTCTGAGTATTAAGTTTGGTGGACCATACTTAATGTCAATAGATGTCAATAGATGAGTATTAGATATGTTAGCCCATAAATGTCACTTCTGTCTGGTGGTGTCAATAGTTTGAGTATTACATATTAGTATGGTAGACCATAGATGTCACTTTTGTCTGGTGGTGTCAATAGTTTGAGTATTACATATTAGTATGGTAGACCATAAATATCACTTCTGTCTGGTGGTGTCAATAGTTTGAGTATTACATATAAGTATGGTAGACCATAGATGTCACTTTTGTCTGGTGGTGTCAATAGTTTGAGTATTACATATTAGTATGGTAGACCATAGATGTCACTTTTGTCTGGTGGTGTCAATAGTTTGAGTATTACATATTAGTATGGTAGACCATAGATGTCACTTCTGTCTGGTGGTGTCAATAGTTTGAGTATTACATATAAGTATGGTAGACCATAGATGTCACTTTTGTCTGGTGGTGTCAACAGTTTGAGTATTACATATAAGTATGGTAGACCATAGATGTCACTTCTGTCTGGTGGTGTCAATAGTTTGAGTATTACATATAAGTATGGTACACCATAGATGTCACTTTTGTTTTTGTGGTGTCAATAGTTTGAGTATTACATATAAGTATGGTAGACCATAGATGTCACTTCTGTCTGGTGGTGTCAATAGTTTGAGTATTACATATAAGTATGGTAGACCATAGATGTCACTTCTGTCTGGTGGTGTCAATAGTTTGAGTATTACATATAAGTATGGTACACCATAGATGTCACTTTTGTTTTTGTGGTGTCAATAGTTTGAGTATTACATATAAGTATGGTAGACCATAGATGTCACTTCTGTCTGGTGGTGTCAATAGTTTGAGTATTACATATAAGTATGGTAGACCATAGATGTCACTTTTGTCTGGTGGTGTCAATAGTTTGAGTATAAAGTATAGTAGACCATAAATATCACTTCTGTCTGATGATGTCAACAGTCTGAGTATTAAGTATGGCAGACCATAAATGCCACTTCTGTCTGATGATGTCAACAGTCTGAGTATTAAGTATGGTAGCACATAAATGCCACTTCTGTCTGGTGATGTCAAATAGTTTGAGTATTACATATAAGTATGGTAGACCATAGATGTCACTTTTGTCTGGTGGTGTCAATAGTTTGAGTATAAAGTATAGTAGACCATAAATATCACTTCTGTCTGATGATGTCAACAGTCTGAGTATTAAGTATGGTAGCACATAAATGTCACTTCTGTCTGGTGATGTCAAATAGTTTGAGTGGTATGGTAGCACATAAATGCCACTTCTGTCTTGTGATGTCAATAGATGAGTATTGAGTATGGTGGCCTATAAATGCCACTTCTGTCTGGTGATGTCAAATAGTTTGAGTGGTATGGTAGCACATAAATGCCACTTCTGTCTTGTGATGTCAATAGATGAGTATTGAGTATGGTGGCTTATAAATGCCACTTCTGTCTGGTGATGTCAAATAGTTTGAGTGGTATGGTAGCACATAAATGCCACTTCTGTCTTGTGATGTCAAAAGATGAGTATTGAGTATGGTGGCTTATAAATGCCACTTCTGTCTGGTGATGTCAAATAGTTTGAGTGGTATGGTAGCACATAAATGCCACTTCTGTCTTGTGATGTCAATAGATGAGTATTGAGTATGGTGGCCTATAAATGCCACTTCTGTCTGGTGATGTTGACAGTTTGAGTCTAAAGTATAGTAGACCATAAATGTCACTTCTGTCTGATGATGTCAACAGTCTGAGTATTAAGTATGGTAGACCATAAATGCCACTTCTGTCTGGTGATGTCAACAGTCTGAGTATGAATTATGGTAGACCATAAATGTCACTTCTGTCTGGTGATGTCAACAGTCTGAGTATGAATTATGGTAGACCATAAATGTCACTTCTGTCTGGTGATGTCAATAGTCTGAGTATTGACTATGGTAGACCGTAAATGTCACTTCTGTCTGGTGATGTTAATAGTTTGAGAATTAAGTATGGTATACCACAGATGTCAGTTCTGTATGGTGATGTCAACAGTCTGTGTATTAAGTATGGTATACCACATGTCACTTCTGTCTGATGATGTCAACAGTCTGAGTATTTAGTATGGTATACCACAGAAGTCAGTTCTGTATGGTGATATCAACAGTCTGTGTATTAAGTATGGTATACCACATGTCACTTCTGTCTGATGATGTCAACAGTCTGAGTATTAAGTATGGTATACCACAGATGTCAGTTCTGTGTGGTAATGTCAACAGTCTGAGTATTAAGTATGGTATATTATAGATGTCACTTTTATCTGATGATGTCAACAGTCTGAGTATTAAGTATGGTATACCACATGTCACTTCTGTCTGATGATGTCAACAGTCTGAGTATTAAGTATGGTATACCACATGTCACTTCTGTCTGATGATGTCAACAGTCTGAGTATTAAGTATGGTATACCACATGTCACTTCTGTCTGATGATGTCAACAATCTGAGTATTAAGTATGGTATACCACAGATGTCAGTTCTGTCTGATGATGTCAACAGTCTCAGTATTAAGTATGGTATACCACAGATGTCAGTTCTGTATGGTGATATCACCAGTCTGAGTATTAAGAATGGTATACCACAGATGTCAGTTCTGTGTGGTGATATCAACAGTCTGAGTATTAAGTATGGTATACCACAGATGTCAGTTCTGTGTGGTAATGTCAACAGTCTGAGTATTAAGTATGGTATACCATAGATGTCACTTCTGTCTGATGATGTCAACAGTCTGAGTATTAAGTATGGTATACCACATGTCACTTCTGTCTGATGATGTCAACAGTCTGAGTATTAAGTATGGTATACCACATGTCACTTCTGTCTGATGATGTCAACAGTCTGAGTATTAAGTATGGTATACCACATGTCACTTCTGTCTGATGATGTCAACAATCTGAGTATTAAGTATGGCATACCACAGATGTCAGTTCTGTCTGATGATGTCAACAGTCTGAGTATTAAATCTTTGAGGAATGCTTCCTGAAACTTTTGGACTCTTTAATGCCTATAAATGCCACTTCTGTCTGGTGATGTTGACAGTTTGAGTCTAAAGTATAGTAGACCATAAATGTCACTTCTGTCTGATGATGTCAACAGTCTGAGTATTAAGTATAGTAGACCATAAATGTCACTTCTGTCTGATGATGTCAACAGTCTGAGTATTAAGTATGGTAGACCATAAATGTCACTTCTGTCTGGTGGTGTCAATAGTTTGAGTATTACATATAAGTATGGTAGACCATAGATGTCACTTCTGTCTGGTGGTGTCAATAGTTTGAGTATTACATATAAGTATGGTAGACCATAGATGTCACTTTTGTCTGGTGGTGTCAATAGTTTGAGTCTAAAGTATAGTAGACCATAAATGTCACTTCTGTCTGATGATGTCAACAGTCTGAGTATTAAGTATGGTAGACCATAAATGTCACTTCTGTCTGATGATGTGAACAGTCTGAGTATTAAGTATGGTAGACCATAAATGTCACTTCTGTCTGATGATGTCAACAGTCTGAGTATTAAGTATGGTAGACCATAAATGCCACTTCTGTCTGATGATATCACCAGTCTGAGTATTAAGAATGGTATACCACAGATGTCAGTTCTGTGTGGTGATATCAACAGTCTGAGTATTAAGTATGGTACACCACAGATGTCAGTTCTGTGTGGTGATATCAACAGTCTGAGTATTAAGTATGGTACACCATAGATGTCACTTCTGTCTGATGATGTCAACAGTCTGAGTATTAAGTATGGTACACCATAGATGTCACTTCTGTCTGATGATGTCAACAGTCTGAGTATTAAGTATGGTATACCACATGTCACTTCTGTCTGATGATGTCAACAGTCTGAGTATTAAGTATGGTATACCACATGTCACTTCTGTCTGATGATGTCAACAGTCTGAGTATTAAGTATGGTAGACCATAAATGTCACTTCTGTCTGATGATGTCAACAGTCTGAGTATTAAGTATGGTAGACCATAAATGTCACTTCTGTCTGATGATGTCAACAGTCTGAGTATTAAGTATGGTAGACCATAAATGCCACTTCTGTCTGATGATATCACCAGTCTGAGTATTAAGAATGGTATACCACAGATGTCAGTTCTGTGTGGTGATATCAACAGTCTGAGTATTAAGTATGGTACACCACAGATGTCAGTTCTGTGTGGTGATATCAACAGTCTGAGTATTAAGTATGGTACACCATAGATGTCAGTTCTGTCTGATGATGTCAACAGTCTGAGTATTAAGTATGGTACACCATAGATGTCACTTCTGTCTGATGATGTCAACAGTCTGAGTATTAAGTATGGTATACCACATGTCACTTCTGTCTGATGATGTCAACAGTCTGAGTATTAAGTATGGTATACCACATGTCACTTCTGTCTGATGATGTCAACAGTCTGAGTATTAAGTATGGTATACCACATGTCACTTCTGTCTGATGATGTCAACAGTCTGAGTATTAAGTATGGTATACCACAGATGTCAGTTCTGTGTGGTAATGTCAACAGTCTGAGTATTAAATCTTTGAGGAATTCTTCCTGAAACTTTTGGACTCTTTAATGCCTATAAATGCCACTTCTGTCTGGTGATGTCAACAGTCTGAGTATTAAGTATGGTAGACCATAAATGTCACTTCTGTCTGGTGGTGTCAATAGTTTGAGTATTACATATAAGTATGGTAGACCATAGATGTCACTTCTGTCTGGTGGTGTCAATAGTTTGAGTATTACAAATAAGTATGGTAGACCATAGATGTCACTTTTGTCTGGTGGTGTCAATAGTTTTAGTCTAAAGTATAGTAGACCATTAATGTCACTTCTGTCTGATGATGTCAACAGTCTGAGTATTAAGTATGGTAGACCATAAATGTCACTTCTGTCTGATGATGTCAACAGTCTGAGTATTAAGTATGGTAGACCATAAATGTCACTTCTGTCTGGTGGTGTCAATAGTTTGAGTATTACATATTAGTATGGTAGACCATAGATGTCACTTTTGTCTGGTGGTGTCAATAGTTTGAGTCTAAAGTATAGTAGACCATAAATGTCACTTCTGTCTGATGATGTCAACAGTCTGAGTATTAAGTATGGTAGACCATAAATGTCACTTCTGTCTGATGATGTCAACAGTCTGAGTATTAAGTATGGTAGACCATAAATGTCACTTCTGTCTGATGATGTCAACAGTCTGAGTATTAAGTATGGTAGACCATAAATGCCACTTCTGTCTGATGATGTCAACAGTCTGAGTATTAAGTATGGTATACCACATGTCACTTCTGTCTGATGATGTCAACAGTCTGAGTATTAAGTATGGTATACAACAGATGTCAGTTCTGTGTGGTAATGTCAACAGTCTGAGTATTAAGTATGGTATACCATAGATGTCACTTCTGTCTGATGATGTCAACAGTCTGAGTATTAAGTATGGTATACCACATGTCACTTCTGTCTGATGATGTCAACAGTCTGAGTATTAAGTATGGTATACCACATGTCACTTCTGTCTGATGATGTCAACAGTCTGAGTATTAAGTATGGTATACCACAGATGTCAGTTCTGTATGGTGATATCAACAGTCTGAGTATTAAGTATGGTATACCACATGTCACTTCTGTCTGATGATGTCAACAGTCTGAGCATTAAGTATGGTATACCACACATGTCACTTTTGTCTGATGATGTCAACAGTCTGAGTATTAAGTATGGTAGACCACATGTCACTTCTGTCTGATGATGTCAACAGTCTGAGTATTAAGTATGGTATACCACATGTCACTTCTGTCTGATGATGTCAACAGTCTGAGTATTAAATCTTTGAGGAATGCTTCCTGAAACTTTTGGACTCTTTAATGCACTGTTATTAAGTATGGTCTTCACATTTATATCAGCTATTATCTAAATGCTTTTTTTACACTTCTTTAAATGACAACTTCATTTATAAATGTTTACCTGAAAGCCTAAAACCTACTACACGTATAACAATATTAAGGAAGCTTAAATCCAATTAAAATATCAATGTATGATAACTACATACATTTTGAAGTTTTGTATCTGTTTCTATTTATAAGGAGTTAATAAACAAAGAAAGCCTTCACCAATAAGCAAGTGACTGTGTTGCAATCTAAATTATAAAAAAAAACCTATAGAACATAAACCCAGATGACAATTGTCCTTCAAAACCAAGTGCTGTTGTCATATTCCCAGACTATTGTCTGATACTTACTGCTTTTGAGTAATACTTCTATTGACAAACAATTATTTCCATCAAATGGTAATTATATGTACATGTAAGTGAATATTGATAAAATTTAAATCTGGGTTTCTTGGTAACAGCAGCTCCCCATAATCAATTAAATCATAAACCAAGAAATACTCAATTAAATCATTCTCCAATTACTGAAAGTTTTTGTCCACCACTGTAAACATTGTTATTTTCCCACTGTGTTATTTTTGCTATTAGCTTGTTTAAACATTTTGGGTGGGAGTAATATTCATAACTGAGAAATATATCTCATTTCTACTAATAATCTAAAAATTGTTCATGTGGGGGAAATTTTTGCGCATATACCTTTATCGCAAAATAAGTCAAAATTACCCCCACACGAAAATGTCCATGTTTACAGATATTTCAAATTATGAGTACATTGTACTATGAAACACTTGCAGTACCAGTTAGATTCCCATCTTGAAAAAATAATTCTGATACAAATCTTGATCTCCATTGTGGACATGGTATTTATGACAGTAAAATACCTAAATCTAGCTACACAATGTATATATTTAAGCTGTGTATAAGTATAAAATATATATGTATATATAAACTTAGCAGAGTATTATATGTGTTCATGCAGAGTACAGTGTATGTACTATAGTCTTACCACACGAAGGCGACTGGCCTGTGTGTATAATTAGGGATTAATAGGATCACACAATGATATATATACAGAACCAAAAATTAATACAAAATTGCAGCACATTTTAGTGGTTTTAAAGCAAAGCCTAAAAAATGGGGAAAAAAATATGTTGCAAAAATGGAATCAGTTTAAGATAGCCAATGAATGATTTATTCAAGAGACACAAGAAAAAAATATTTGTTGCCTTTTTTAATGAATGAAAATATTTTCTTTAATTATTTAACCTAACTGAAGTATCCCTGTAAATAATAATTTAGCGTTGGTGAGATAATATAAGGATCCCTGTGATGCTTTGGGGTGCTTTCCATTATCCGGTACATACCAGTTGTACCCCCCAAAACTGAAATGGAACGCACCGTACCTATTGGAACGTCTGATTCGTAAATTTTTTGTTTCCAACTTTGATACAAGATGGCAGACACAGACGCGGAAAATGTGATGTGGAAATGAATTTTAAGCGTTGAACGAAAATCAAAAGATCAACCTCTGACATTGTGAAAATCTTTCAAAGGAGTAAAAGAGAGACGTTTTAAGACGTGTATGGTTATATATATATGGTATAATCTATGGATAAAATTCAAATCAGCCATTTTGAAACAAATCGTCTGCCATTGGAAGTTCTATTATCCCGAACCGATCCGGACGGTACGTACCGGATAATGGAATGCAAGCCTGATTTTTATCATAAATTAATAAACAAGAAGTCAAATTTTCATTGTTATCCTATTTGAAAAAAAAACAGTACAGCTTTACATTTGTTTTGCATTTTTTAAATGTATCATTTACAATTTTACAACTATACACAGTCCCTGTTTATTTTTGCATTTTTTATTGCTTAGTATTTTTTTTGTATTATCAGGTTCATTACTTTAAATATTGTCACTGTTAAAGGCAACCAAAAACCACTGAAATCAACAACATTAAATAAAAAAATAATAATATTAAAACAAATCAATGGCCAATAAAAGTTGGTTTCAAGTATTAAAACTTTCCTCAAAATTTTAACCTGCAGTAAAAGCAAAAATTATGGCATAAAACAAACATAACATAGCAGGTGTTAACGAAGGTTGTAAATAAAAACACACATGACATGGCAGGTGTAAATACATAGGTACTCAATTAAAAAAAAAAATAAAATAATAAAAGCGAGTGATCTGTATCACAAAAAGCAAGGGATGTAATTCACTGATATCTTTTCCTGACACATCAGATTGCTGATGGAACTTTTGTAACAGACTACTGATCTAAATGTCTGTTTAAGACTCATTTTATAGGAATAATTCTATACTGAAGAATCTTCCTTCATTGTAGATAAAGGTCAGAAAGCCAATGGGTCAACATGATTAAAAAACTAAAGGATAGGGACTTGGAGATTAAGACAAAGACAGGATCTTACCTCCTGTGGTACAAATGGTGTAAAGAAACACTCCAGTAACTTGAGCCAACTGAACACCAGATTACAGTCCACAGTCCCGACTACTTCCTTTACGTTTCTCCTCACAAACTTGACTACAGGCTGTTAATATAGAAAACGATGTCAGTATCCTAATGGTTGGTTTTAACCATGGATTATGTTTATGAAAGAATTATGTAGGTACATAAATTGTTCACATATGATTTTACTAACATTTAAAAATGCCCAGAAATGGCTGTGAAATTACAATGAAACAATAATGACACAAATCTAGATTAAAAAAACAAAACAAGTAAAATCAATGGGACTTATAAACTGATTGTTCACTAGGAGAAATATAATACATTAATTTAAAAGTAATGGTCATATATACTATGACATATGAATGTTTTATTCAGTAAGTGGAAAATTCCTGTACTATGACATATGTATGTTTTATGGAGTAAGTGGTAAATTCCTGTACTATGACATATGTATGTTTTATTCAGTAAGTGGAAAATTCCTGTACTATGACATATGTATGTTTTATTCAGTAAGTGGAAAATTCCTGTACTATGACATATGTATGTTTTATTCAGTAAGTGGAAAATTCCTGTACTATGACATATGTATGTTTTATGGAGTAAGTGGAAAATTCCTGTACTATGACATATGTATGTTTTATGGAGTAAGTGGAAAATTCCTGTACTATGACATATGTATGTTTTATGGAGTAAGTGGAAAATTCCTGTACTATGACATATGTATGTTTTATTCAGTAAGTGGAAAATTCCTGTACTATGACATATGTATGTTTTATGGAGTAAGTGGAAAATCCCTGTACTATAACATATGTATGTTTTATGGAGTAAGTGGAAAATCCCTGTACTATGACATATGTATGTTTTATTCAGTAAGTGGAAAATCCCTGTACTATGACATATGTATGTTTTATGGAGTAAGTGGAAAATCCCTGTACTTTGACATATGTATGTTTTATTCAGTAAGTGGAAAATTCCTGTACTATGACATATGTATGTTTTATGGAGTAAGTGGTAAATTCCTGTACTATGACATATGTATGTTTTATTCAGTAAGTGGAAAATTCCTGTACTATGACATATGTATGTTTTATGGAGTATGTGGAAAATTCCTGTACTATGACATATGTATGTTTTATGGAGTAAGTGGAAAATTCCTGTACTATGACATATGTATGTTTTATTCAGTAAGTGGAAAATTCCTGTACTATGACATATGTATGTTTTATGGAGTAAGTGGAAAATCCCTGTACTATGACATATGTATGTTTTATGGAGTAAGTGGAAAATCCCTGTACTATGACATATGTATGTTTTATTCAGTAAGTGGTAAATCCCTGTACTATGACATATGTATGTTTTATTCAGTAAGTGGAAAATCCCTG
Organism: Limnoperna fortunei; assembly: GCA_944474755.1. Taxonomy (NCBI): domain Eukaryota; kingdom Metazoa; phylum Mollusca; class Bivalvia; order Mytilida; family Modiolidae; genus Limnoperna; species Limnoperna fortunei. The sequence goes on along the minus strand of OX104118.1, from coordinate 8,709,407 downwards.
TACTATGACATATGTATGTTTTATTCAGTAAGTGGAAAATCCCTGTACTATGACATATGTATGTTTTATGGAGTAAGTGGAAAATCCCTGTACTATGACATATGTATGTTTTATGGAGTAAGTGGAAAATCCCTGTACTATGACATATGTATGTTTTATTCAGTAAGTGGAAAATCCCTGTACTATGACATATGTATGTTTTATTCAGTAAGTGGAAAATCCCTGTACTATGACATATGTATGTTTTATGGAGTAAGTGGAAAATCCCTGTACTATGACATATGTATGTTTAATGGAGTAAGTGGAAAATCCCTGTACTATGACATATGTATGTTTTATTCAGTAAGTGGAAAATCCCTGTACTATGACATATGTATGTTTTATTCAGTAAGTGGAAAATCCCTGTACTATGACATATGTATATTTTATGGAGTAAGTGGAAAATCCCTGTACTATGACATATGAATGTTTTATTCAGTAAGTGGAAAATCCCTGTACTATGACATATGTATGTTTTATTCAGTAAGTGGAAAATCCCTGTACTATGACATATGAATGTTTTATGGAGTAAGTGGAAAATCCCTGTACTATGACATATGTATGTTTTATGGAGTAAGTGGTAAATCCCTGTACTATGACATATGTATGTTTTATTCGGTAAGTGGTAAATCCCTGTACTATGACATATGAATGTTTTATTCAGTAAGTGGAAAATCCCTGTACTATGACATATGTATGTTTTATGGAGTAAGTGGAAAATCCCTGTACTATGACATATGAATGTTTTATTCAGTAAGTGGAAAATCCCTGTACTATGACATATGTATGTTTTATTCAGTAAGTGGAAAATCCCTGTACTATGACATATGAATGTTTTATGGAGTAAGTGGAAAATCCCTGTACTATGACATATGTATGTTTTATGGAGTAAGTGGTAAATCCCTGTACTATGACATATGTATGTTTTATTCAGTAAGTGGTAAATCCCTGTACTATGACATATGAATGTTTTATTCAGTAAGTGGAAAATTCCTGTACTATGACATATGTATGTTTTATTCAGTAAGTGGTAAATTCCTGTACTATGACATATGTATGTTTTATTCAGTAAGTGGTAAATTCATGTACTATGACATATGTATGTTTTATTCAGTAAGTGGTAAATTCCTGTACTATGACATATGTATGTTTTATTGAGTAAGTGGTAAATTCCTGTACTATGACATATGTATGTTTTATTCAGTAAGTGGTAAATTCCTGTACTATGACATATGTATGTTTTATTCAGTAAGTGGAAAATCCCTGTACTATGACATATATATGTTTTATGGAGTAAGTGGTAAATTCCTGTACTATGACATATGTATGTTTTATGGAGTAAGTGGTAAATTCCTGTACTATGACATATGTATGTTTTATGGAGTAAGTGGTAAATTCCTGTACTATGACATATGTATGTTTTATGGAGCAAGTGGAAAATTCCTGTACTATGACATATGAATGTTTTATTCAGTAAGTGGTAAATTCCTGTACTATGACATATGTATGTTTTATTCAGTAAGTGGTAAATTCCTGTACTATGACATATGTATGTTTTATTCAGTAAGTGGAAAATTCCTGTACTATGACATATGTATGTTTTATTCAGTAAGTGGAAAATTACTGTACTATGACAAATGTATGTTTTATTCAGTAAGTGGAAAATCCCTGTACTATGACATATGTATGTTTTATTCAGTAAGTGGAAAATCCCTGTACTATGTCATATGTATGTTTTATGGAGTAAGTGGTAAATTCCTGTACTATGACATATGTATGTTTTATTCAGTAAGTGGAAAATTCCTGTACTATGACATATGTATGTTTTATTCAGTAAGTGGAAAATTCCTGTACTATGACATATGTATATTTTATTCAGTAAGTGGAAAATTCCTGTACTATGACATATGTATGTTTTATGGAGTAAGTGGAAAATCCCTGTACTATGACATATGTATGTTTTATGGAGTAAGTGGAAAATCCCTGTACTATGACATATGTATGTTTTATTCAGTAAGTGGAAAATCCCTGTACTATGACATATGTATGTTTTATGGAGTAAGTGGAAAACCCTGTACTATGACATATGTATGTTTTATTCAGTAAGTGGAAAATCCCTGTACTATGACATATGAATGTTTTATGGAGTAAGTGGAAAATCCCTGTACTATGACATATGAATGTTTTATGGAGTAAGTGGAAAATCCATGTACTATGACATATGTATGTTTTATTCAGTAAGTGGAAAATTCCTGTACTATGACATATGTATGTTTTATGGAGTAAGTGGAAAATCCCTGTACTATAACATATGTATGTTTTATGGAGTAAGTGGAAAATCCCTGTACTATGACATATGTATGTTTTATTCAGTAAGTGGAAAATCCCTGTACTATGACATATGTATGTTTTATGGAGTAAGTGGAAAATCCCTGTACTTTGACATATGTATGTTTTATTCAGTAAGTGAAAAATCCCTGTACTATGACATATGTATGTTTTATTGAGTAAGTGGTAAATTCCTGTACTATGACATATGTATGTTTTATTCAGTAAGTGGTAAATTCCTGTACTATGACATATGTATGTTTTATTCAGTAAGTGGAAAATCCCTGTACTATGACATATATATGTTTTATGGAGTAAGTGGTAAATTCCTGTACTATGACATATGTATGTTTTATGGAGTAAGTGGTAAATTCCTGTACTATGACATATGTATGTTTTATGGAGTAAGTGGTAAATTCCTGTACTATGACATATGTATGTTTTATGGAGTAAGTGGTAAATTCCTGTACTATGACATATGTATGTTTTATTCAGTAAGTGGTAAATTCCTGTACTATGACATATGTATGTTTTATTCAGTAAGTGGTAAATTCCTGTACTATGACATATGTATGTTTTATTCAGTAAGTGGAAAATTCCTGTACTATGACATATGTATGTTTTATTCAGTAAGTGGAAAATTACTGTACTATGACAAATGTATGTTTTATTCAGTAAGTGGAAAATCCCTGTACTATGACATATGTATGTTTTATTCAGTAAGTGGAAAATCCCTGTACTATGTCATATGTATGTTTTATGGAGTAAGTGGTAAATTCCTGTACTATGACATATGTATGTTTTATTCAGTAAGTGGAAAATTCCTGTACTATGACATATGTATGTTTTATTCAGTAAGTGGAAAATTCCTGTACTATGACATATGTATGTTTTATGGAGTAAGTGGAAAATTACTGTACTATGACATATGAATGTTTTAGTCAGTAAGTGGAAAATTCCTGTACTATGACATATGTATGTTTTATTCAGTAAGTGGAAAATTCCTGTACTATGACAAATGTATGTTTTATGGAGTAAGTGGAAAATTACTGTACTATGACATATGAATGTTTTATTCAGTAAGTGGAAAATTCCTGTACTATGACATATGTATGTTTTATTCAGTAAGTGGAAAATTCCTGTACTATGACAAATGTATGTTTTATGGAGTAAGTGGAAAATTCCTGTACTATGACATATGTATGTTTTATGGAGTAAGTGGAAAATTACTGTACTATGACATATGAATGTTTTATTCAGTAAGTGGAAAATTCCTGTACTATGACAAATGTATGTTTTATGGAGTAAGTGGAAAATTCCTGTACTATGACAAATGTATGTTTTATGGAGTAAGTGGAAAATTACTGTACTATGACATATGAATGTTTTATTCAGTAAGTGGAAAATTCCTGTACTATGACATATGTATGTTTTATTCAGTAAGTGGAAAATTCCTGTACTATGACAAATGTATGTTTTATGGAGTAAGTGGAAAATTCCTGTACTATGACATATGTATGTTTTATGGAGTAAGTGGAAAATTACTGTACTATGACATATGTATGTTTTATGGAGTAAGTGGAAAATCCCTGTACTATGACATATGTATGTTTTATTCAGTAAGTGGAAAATCCCTGTACTATGACATATGTATGTTTTATGGAGTAAGTGGAAAATCCCTGTACTATGACATATGTATGTTTTATTCAGTAAGTGGAAAATCCCTGTACTATGACATATGAATGTTTTATGGAGTAAGTGGAAAATCCCTGTACTATGACATATGAATGTTTTATGGAGTAAGTGGAAAATTCCTGTACTATGACATATGTATGTTTTATTCAGTAAGTGGAAAATTCCTGTACTATGACATATGTATGTTTTATGGAGTAAGTGGAAAATCCCTGTACTATAACATATGTATGTTTTATGGAGTAAGTGGAAAATCCCTGTACTATGACATATGTATGTTTTATTCAGTAAGTGGAAAATCCCTGTACTATGACATATGTATGTTTTATGGAGTAAGTGGAAAATCCCTGTACTTTGACATATGTATGTTTTATTCAGTAAGTGAAAAATCCCTGTACTATGACATATGTATGTTTTATTGAGTAAGTGGTAAATTCCTGTACTATGACATATGTATGTTTTATTCAGTAAGTGGTAAATTCCTGTACTATGACATATGTATGTTTTATTCAGTAAGTGGAAAATCCCTGTACTATGACATATATATGTTTTATGGAGTAAGTGGTAAATTCCTGTACTATGACATATGTATGTTTTATGGAGTAAGTGGTAAATTCCTGTACTATGACATATGTATGTTTTATGGAGTAAGTGGTAAATTCCTGTACTATGACATATGTATGTTTTATGGAGTAAGTGGAAAATTCCTGTACTATGACATATGAATGTTTTATTCAGTAAGTGGTAAATTCCTGTACTATGACATATGTATGTTTTATTCAGTAAGTGGTAAATTCCTGTACTATGACATATGTATGTTTTATTCAGTAAGTGGAAAATTCCTGTACTATGACATATGTATGTTTTATTCAGTAAGTGGAAAATTCCTGTACTATGACATATGTATGTTTTATGGAGTAAGTGGAAAATCCCTGTACTATGACATATGTATGTTTTATGGAGTAAGTGGAAAATCCATGTACTATGACATATGTATGTTTTATTCAGTAAGTGGAAAATTCCTGTACTATGACATATGTATATTTTATTCAGTAAGTGGAAAATTCCTGTACTATGACATATGTATGTTTTATGGAGTAAGTGGAAAATCCCTGTACTATGACATATGTATGTTTTATGGAGTAAGTGGAAAATCCCTGTACTATGACAGATGTATGTTTTATTCAGTAAGTGGAAAATCCCTGTACTATGACATATGTATGTTTTATGGAGTAAGTGGAAAATCCCTGTACTATGACATATGTATGTTTTATTCAGTAAGTGGAAAATCCCTGTACTATGACATATGAATGTTTTATGGAGTAAGTGGAAAATCCCTGTACTATGACATATGAATGTTTTATGGAGTAAGTGGAAAATTCCTGTACTATGACATATGTATGTTTTATTCAGTAAGTGGAAAATTCCTGTACTATGACATATGTATGTTTTATGGAGTAAGTGGAAAATCCCTGTACTATAACATATGTATGTTTTATGGAGTAAGTGGAAAATCCCTGTACTATGACATATGTATGTTTTATTCAGTAAGTGGAAAATCCCTGTACTATGACATATGTATGTTTTATGGAGTAAGTGGAAAATCCCTGTACTTTGACATATGTATGTTTTATTCAGTAAGTGGAAAATTCCTGTACTATGACATATGTATGTTTTATGGAGTAAGTGGTAAATTCCTGTACTATGACATATGTATGTTTAATTCAGTAAGTGGAAAATTCCTGTACTATGACATATGTATGTTTTATGGAGTATGTGGAAAATTCCTGTACTATGACATATGTATGTTTTATTCAGTAAGTGGAAAATTCCTGTACTATGACATATGTATATTTTATTCAGTAAGTGGAAAATTCCTGTACTATGACATATGTATGTTTTATGGAGTAAGTGGAAAATCCCTGTACTATGACATATGTATGTTTTATGGAGTAAGTGGAAAATCCCTGTACTATGACATATGTATGTTTTATGGAGTAAGTGGAAAATCCCTGTACTATGACATATGTATGTTTTATTCAGTTAGTGAAAAATCCCTGTACTATGACATATGTATGTTTTATTGAGTAAGTGGTAAATTCCTGTACTATGACATATGTATGTTTTATTCAGTAAGTGGAAAATTCCTGTACTATGACATATGTATGTTTTATGGAGTAAGTGGAAAATCCCTGTACTATGACATATATATGTTTTATGGAGTAAGTGGTAAATTCCTGTACTATGACATATGTATGTTTTATGGAGTAAGTGGTAAATTCCTGTACTATGACATATGTATGTTTTATGGAGTAAGTGGTAAATTCCTGTACTATGACATATGTATGTTTTATGGAGTAAGTGGAAAATTCCTGTACTATGACATATGAATGTTTTATTCAGTAAGTGGTAAATTCCTGTACTATGACATATGTATGTTTTATTCAGTAAGTGGTAAATTCCTGTACTATGACATATGTATGTTTTATTCAGTAAGTGGAAAATTCCTGTACTATGACATATGTATGTTTTATTCAGTAAGTGGAAAATTCCTGTACTATGACATATGTATGTTTTATGGAGTAAGTGGAAAATCCCTGTACTATGACATATGTATGTTTTATGGAGTAAGTGGAAAATCCATGTACTATGACATATGTATGTTTTATTCAGTAAGTGGAAAATTCCTGTACTATGACATATGTATATTTTATTCAGTAAGTGGAAAATTCCTGTACTATGACATATGTATGTTTTATGGAGTAAGTGGAAAATCCCTGTACTATGACATATGTATGTTTTATGGAGTAAGTGGAAAATCCCTGTACTATGACATATGTATGTTTTATTCAGTAAGTGGAAAATCCCTGTACTATGACATATGTATGTTTTATGGAGTAAGTGGAAAATCCCTGTACTATGACATATGTATGTTTTATTCAGTAAGTGGAAAATCCCTGTACTATGACATATGAATGTTTTATGGAGTAAGTGGAAAATCCCTGTACTATGACATATGAATGTTTTATGGAGTAAGTGGAAAATTCCTGTACTATGACATATGTATGTTTTATTAAGTAAGTGGAAAATTCCTGTACTATGACATATGTATGTTTTATGGAGTAAGTGGAAAATCACTGTACTATAACATATGTATGTTTTATGGAGTAAGTGGAAAATCCCTGTACTATGACATATGTATGTTTTATTCAGTAAGTGGAAAATCCCTGTACTATGACATATGTATGTTTTATGGAGTAAGTGGAAAATCCCTGTACTATGACATATGTATGTTTTATGGAGTAAGTGGAAAATTCCTGTACTATGACATATGTATGTTTTATGGAGTAAGTGGTAAATTCCTGTAATATGACATATGTATGTTTTATTCAGTAAGTGGAAAATTCCTGTACTATGACATATGTATGTTTTATGGAGTATGTGGAAAATTCCTGTACTATGACATATGTATGTTTTATGGAGTAAGTGGAAAATTCCTGTACTATGACATATGTATGTTTTATTCAGTAAGTGGAAAATTCCTGTACTATGACATATGTATGTTTTATGGAGTAAGTGGAAAATCCCTGTACTATGACATATGTATGTTTTATGGAGTAAGTGGAAAATCCCTGTACTATGACATATGTATGTTTTATTCAGTAAGTGGAAAATCCCTGTACTATGACATATGTATGTTTTATTCAGTAAGTGGAAAATCCCTGTACTATGACATATGTATGTTTTATTCAGTAAGTGGAAAATCCCTGTACTATGACATATGTATGTTTTATGGAGTAAGTGGAAAATCCATGTACTATGACATATGTATGTTTTATTCAGTAAGTGGAAAATTCCTGTACTATGACATATGTATGTTTTATTCAGTAAGTGGAAAATCCCTGTACTATGACATATGTATATTTTATTCAGTAAGTGGAAAATTCCTGTACTATGACATATGTATGTTTTATGGAGTAAGTGGAAAATCCCTGTACTATGACATATGTATGTTTTATGGAGTAAGTGGAAAATCCCTGTACTATGACATATGTATGTTTTATGGAGTAAGTGGAAAATCCCTGTACTATGACATATGTATGTTTTATTCAGTAAGTGAAAAATCCCTGTACTATGACATATGTATGTTTTATTGAGTAAGTGGTAAATTCCTGTACTATGACATATGTATGTTTTATTCAGTAAGTGGTAAATTCCTGTACTATGACATATGTATGTTTTATTCAGTAAGTGGAAAATCCCTGTACTATGACATATATATGTTTTATGGAGTAAGTGGTAAATTCCTGTACTATGACATATGTATGTTTTATGGAGTAAGTGGTAAATTCCTGTACTATGACATATGTATGTTTTATGGAGTAAGTGGTAAATTCCTGTACTATGACATATGTATGTTTTATGGAGTAAGTGGAAAATTCCTGTACTATGACATATGAATGTTTTATTCAGTAAGTGGAAAATTCCTGTACTATGACATATGTATGTTTTATTCAGTAAGTGGAAAATTCCTGTACTATGACATATGTATGTTTTATTCAGTAAGTGGAAAATTCCTGTACTATGACATATGTATGTTTTATTCAGTAAGTGGAAAATTACTGTACTATGACAAATGTATGTTTTATTCAGTAAGTGGAAAATCCCTGTACTATGACATATGTATGTTTTATTCAGTAAGTGGAAAATCCCTGTACTATGTCATATGTATGTTTTATGGAGTAAGTGGTAAATTCCTGTACTATGACATATGTATGTTTTATTCAGTAAGTGGAAAATTCCTGTACTATGACATATGTATGTTTTATTCAGTAAGTGGAAAATTCCTGTACTATGACATATGTATGTTTTATGGAGTAAGTGGAAAATTACTGTACTATGACATATGAATGTTTTAGTCAGTAAGTGGAAAATTCCTGTACTATGACATATGTATGTTTTATTCAGTAAGTGGAAAATTCCTGTACTATGACATATGTATATTTTATTCAGTAAGTGGAAAATTCCTGTACTATGACATATGTATGTTTTATGGAGTAAGTGGAAAATCCCTGTACTATGACATATGTATGTTTTATGGAGTAAGTGGAAAATCCCTGTACTATGACATATGTATGTTTTATGGAGTAAGTGGAAAATCCCTGTACTATGACATATGTATGTTTTATTCAGTAAGTGAAAAATCCCTGTACTATGACATATGTATGTTTTATTGAGTAAGTGGTAAATTCCTGTACTATGACATATGTATGTTTTATTCAGTAAGTGGTAAATTCCTGTACTATGACATATGTATGTTTTATTCAGTAAGTGGAAAATCCCTGTACTATGACATATATATGTTTTATGGAGTAAGTGGTAAATTCCTGTACTATGACATATGTATGTTTTATGGAGTAAGTGGTAAATTCCTGTACTATGACATATGTATGTTTTATTCAGTAAGTGGAAAATCCCTGTACTATGACATATGTATGTTTTATTCAGTAAGTGGAAAATCCCTGTACTATGACATATGTATGTTTTATGGAGTAAGTGGAAAATCCATGTACTATGACATATGTATGTTTTATTCAGTAAGTGGAAAATTCCTGTACTATGACATATGTATGTTTTATTCAGTAAGTGGAAAATTCCTGTACTATGACATATGTATATTTTATTCAGTAAGTGGAAAATTCCTGTACTATGACATATGTATGTTTTATGGAGTAAGTGGAAAATCCCTGTACTATGACATATGTATGTTTTATGGAGTAAGTGGAAAATCCCTGTACTATGACATATGTATGTTTTATGGAGTAAGTGGAAAATCCCTGTACTATGACATATGTATGTTTTATTCAGTTAGTGAAAAATCCCTGTACTATGACATATGTATGTTTTATTGAGTAAGTGGTAAATTCCTGTACTATGACATATGTATGTTTTATTCAGTAAGTGGTAAATTCCTGTACTATGACATATGTATGTTTTATTCAGTAAGTGGAAAATCCCTGTACTATGACATATATATGTTTTATGGAGTAAGTGGTAAATTCCTGTACTATGACATATGTATGTTTTATGGAGTAAGTGGTAAATTCCTGTACTATGACATATGTATGTTTTATGGAGTAAGTGGTAAATTCCTGTACTATGACATATGTATGTTTTATGGAGTAAGTGGAAAATTCCTGTACTATGACATATGTATGTTTTATTCAGTAAGTGGTAAATTCCTGTACTATGACATATGTATGTTTTATTCAGTAAGTGGTAAATTCCTGTACTATGACATATGTATGTTTTATTCAGTAAGTGGAAAATTCCTGTACTATGACATATGTATGTTTTATTCAGTAAGTGGAAAATTCCTGTACTATGACATATGTATGTTTTATGGAGTAAGTGGAAAATCCCTGTACTATGACATATGTATGTTTTATGGAGTAAGTGGAAAATCCATGTACTATGACATATGTATGTTTTATTCAGTAAGTGGAAAATTCCTGTACTATGACATATGTATATTTTATTCAGTAAGTGGAAAATTCCTGTACTATGACATATGTATGTTTTATGGAGTAAGTGGAAAATCCCTGTACTATGACATATGTATGTTTTATGGAGTAAGTGGAAAATCCCTGTACTATGACATATGTATGTTTTATTCAGTAAGTGGAAAATCCCTGTACTATGACATATGTATGTTTTATGGAGTAAGTGGAAAATCCCTGTACTATGACATATGTATGTTTTATTCAGTAAGTGGAAAATCCCTGTACTATGACATATGAATGTTTTATGGAGTAAGTGGAAAATCCCTGTACTATGACATATGAATGTTTTATGGAGTAAGTGGAAAATTCCTGTACTATGACATATGTATGTTTTATTAAGTAAGTGGAAAATTCCTGTACTATGACATATGTATGTTTTATGGAGTAAGTGGAAAATCACTGTACTATAACATATGTATGTTTTATGGAGTAAGTGGAAAATCCCTGTACTATGACATATGTATGTTTTATTCAGTAAGTGGAAAATCCCTGTACTATGACATATGTATGTTTTATGGAGTAAGTGGAAAATCCCTGTACTTTGACATATGTATGTTTTATTCAGTAAGTGGAAAATTCCTGTACTATGACATATGTATGTTTTATGGAGTAAGTGGTAAATTCCTGTAATATGACATATGTATGTTTTATTCAGTAAGTGGAAAATTCCTGTACTATGACATATGTATGTTTTATGGAGTATGTGGAAAATTCCTGTACTATGACATATGTATGTTTTATGGAGTAAGTGGAAAATTCCTGTACTATGACATATGTATGTTTTATTCAGTAAGTGGAAAATTCCTGTACTATGACATATGTATGTTTTATGGAGTAAGTGGAAAATCCCTGTACTATGACATATGTATGTTTTATGGAGTAAGTGGAAAATCCCTGTACTATGACATATGTATGTTTTATTCAGTAAGTGGTAAATCCCTGTACTATGACATATGTATGTTTTATTCAGTAAGTGGAAAATCCCTGTACTATGACATATGTATGTTTTATTCAGTAAGTGGAAAATCCCTGTACTATGACATATGTATGTTTTATGGAGTAAGTGGAAAATCCATGTACTATGACATATGTATGTTTTATTCAGTAAGTGGAAAATTCCTGTACTATGACATATGTATGTTTTATTCAGTAAGTGGAAAATTCCTGTACTATGACATATGTATATTTTATTCAGTAAGTGGAAAATTCCTGTACTATGACATATGTATGTTTTATGGAGTAAGTGGAAAATCCCTGTACTATGACATATGTATGTTTTATGGAGTAAGTGGAAAATCCCTGTACTATGACATATGTATGTTTTATGGAGTAAGTGGAAAATCCCTGTACTATGACATATGTATGTTTTATTCAGTAAGTGAAAAATCCCTGTACTATGACATATGTATGTTTTATTGAGTAAGTGGTAAATTCCTGTAATATGACATATGTATGTTTTATTCAGTAAGTGGTAAATTCCTGTACTATGACATATGTATGTTTTATTCAGTAAGTGGAAAATCCCTGTACTATGACATATATATGTTTTATGGAGTAAGTGGTAAATTCCTGTACTATGACATATGTATGTTTTATTCAGTAAGTGGAAAATCCCTGTACTATGACATATGTATGTTTTATGGAGTAAGTGGTAAATTCCTGTACTATGACATATGTATGTTTTATGGAGTAAGTGGAAAATTCCTGTACTATGACATATGTATGTTTTATTCAGTAAGTGGTAAATTCCTGTACTATGACATATGTATGTTTTATTCAGTAAGTGGTAAATTCCTGTACTATGACAAATGTATGTTTTATTCAGTAAGTGGAAAATTCCTGTACTATGACATATGTATGTTTTATTCAGTAAGTGGAAAATTACTGTACTATGACAAATGTATGTTTTATTCAGTAAGTGGAAAATCCCTGTACTATGACATATGTATGTTTTATTCAGTAAGTGGAAAATCCCTGTACTATGTCATATGTATGTTTTATGGAGTAAGTGGTAAATTCCTGTACTATGACATATGTATGTTTTATTCAGTAAGTGGAAAATTCCTGTACTATGACATATGTATGTTTTATTCAGTAAGTGGAAAATTCCTGTACTATGACATATGTATGTTTTATGGAGTAAGTGGAAAATTACTGTACTATGACATATGAATGTTTTAGTCAGTAAGTGGAAAATTCCTGTACTATGACATATGTATGTTTTATTCAGTAAGTGGAAAATTCCTGTACTATGACAAATGTATGTTTTATGGAGTAAGTGGAAAATTACTGTACTATGACATATGAATGTTTTATTCAGTAAGTGGAAAATTCCTGTACTATGACATATGTATGTTTTATTCAGTAAGTGGAAAATTCCTGTACTATGACAAATGTATGTTTTATGGAGTAAGTGGAAAATTCCTGTACTATGACATATGTATGTTTTATGGAGTAAGTGGAAAATTACTGTACTATGACATATGAATGTTTTATTCAGTAAGTGGAAAATTCCTGTACTATGACAAATGTATGTTTTATGGAGTAAGTGGAAAATTCCTGTACTATGACAAATGTATGTTTTATGGAGTAAGTGGAAAATTACTGTACTATGACATATGAATGTTTTATTCAGTAAGTGGAAAATTCCTGTACTATGACATATGTATGTTTTATTCAGTAAGTGGAAAATTCCTGTACTATGACAAATGTATGTTTTATGGAGTAAGTGGAAAATTCCTGTACTATGACATATGTATGTTTTATGGAGTAAGTGGAAAATTACTGTACTATGACATATGTATGTTTTATTCAGTAAGTGGAAAATTCCTGTACTATGACATATGTATGTTTTATCCAGTAAGTGGAAAATTCCTGTACTATGACATATGTATGTTTTATTCAGTGATTATTTTATTGGTCAGAAAACCTATAGAGATGATGTTGTGTAAAACTTACTGCAAGGAAACCATCAAAAAGTTCCTTTAGTTTATCATGGTGTGGTTCTAAAGGCGGTGGTAGCTTTCTAAGCCAACATTCTACGAATGGGTGAAGACCTATGTAACTTGGTTCTAAGTAGACCATACCACATCTACTGACAGTGGCAGGGGAGGCTACTGCTAAATCTTGTACTTCAAACATCATGGTCATGTGCTGTAAAATAACCAATGAGAAACTATGTTATAGAAAACTTTGACTACATACCAACACAAAACCAATGGGAAGAAGGGAAACTATGTCATAGAAAACTAAGTAGATAAGATAATTATTATGTTTATATCCATAACAGAAACATAATCAAAACTAGTGTAAAGAAAACCATTTTTTTCTTATTTTTAAATCATTTTCAACTGGTTTTGGTACTTACAACAATGAAATACTTTGAAAACGAACTGAGAAAAGTTTAAATCAAATATCACTGAATTTATAGTTGAGAATCGTTTATCAAAATATATATAACAAACTATTAAAGTGTAAGGCAATCGATAAAAAATATCATCAGCTTATTGGTTAATAATGATATGGTAAACCAATCAATTAATTCAATCAAAATATGGAGAAAATTACAAAAGAAACCTACCTCTGTCAGTTTTATAATTTCACCACTGCTAAGACATAACTTCTTGTTGTCATCTAACACAGTGTTCATGCTCTCGATCCAGACTGCATCAACTGGTCCATCAAACACATACCACCGTTTCTTTGTGTCTGTAGCTGAACTACCAAGTCTGATCAAAGTTGACAGAATTCCATCAGTCCTGTTAATAAATATCAATGAAAGATTTTGATCCCAAAACTTAATGTAATATCTGTTGTGTAATATTTTCGAATGAAGCTGGGAAGGTGACCTGATGCCCCAATTAAGGATTTATTTTTATTTTACAGTTACGAATATACATTATGGAACATAAATATACTTTAAGTTGAAAGCACTATGGTACAATAAGAGTCACAGTATGGGGAATTATAAGAACTGGACAATAACATGAAATTTTTATTTATTTACCATTCATGGGTTATATCTTTTAATTCACCGTACAACTGTCCCATGATAAATTGCTTAACTGCTTAACTTACCATTCATGTGTCATAGCATCAAATTCACCATACAACTGTCCCATGGTTATAGACTTTGGATTTAGTACATATGTCATTACAGGGTCAAATATAAAGCCAGCTGGTGACATCTCTCCTTTCAAAGCTGTACAAGCATTCTTCAGCACTTCATAACACTGTAAAGTATCATTGATTCTATTATTATTTTATTGCAGTTTAAACAGTACAACTTCTAGTGTTGAAATTCTTTGCTCAAAAGAAACATTTATGTTGTTTATAGAAGAAAAACTAATGCAAAAAATAAACAATGACAAAGTGTTTGATCACAAGAAAATTATTAAAAGCATGGCAAATAAATCTGTTTTGCACATCACCAAATTCTACTGATGACATCAATTTTGAACATGTACAATTCTTTCAGTATGAACTTTTTCAGCCAAAGTTTTACTCGGTATCTAGCTTTTAACTTAGTTATCAATATAAATAAAACGACTAACATAATAAAAACATTATTTTTTATTTATCAAACCATTTGTCTAAATGATCTAAAATAAACACTATTATCAAACATGAAGTAAGTTGTACCTTAGTTTTACCAGATCCTGTAGGTCCTACCAACATAAGTCCGTGTCTGACCACAGTTGTCTCAAATAGTTGGATACATTTGTTGATAAATCCTACAATATATATACAATACTGGTTTACCATGCCACACATTAACAGGGTTCATGCCTGTTCAACAAATTTCTGTGCCATACTTGTATGAACAAAAAAAGTCAAAGTACAAAAAATATGAAATTTAGATTGTATAACATATCAAATAATACTAATCTTACTAAGAATCATTATAAACATATTATACCTAAAAGTATTACTTATAACTACACTGGTATACAGCCTGGTATAATCTGTAACATTAAGAATTTCAATTTAGTTGAATTACTATTATAATAATTGCTTCAGTTATAGCTAGTGCTAAAAGGAGCCATGCCATAACAACAGTCCACTGGTACACTGAATTCTACAGAATAAACGTTAGTCTGTCCTTACCTTTTGGCCATGCTAATTAACATTCATGTAATTTTAATCAACATTCATAACAATGACTGACCATTGATTGATTGATTTTTGTTTATCGTCCAATGAGCAACATTTCAGCTATATTCTGGATGTCAACATTAATGACTGATCATTTATACAATGTATGACACACATCTTTATTTACAAGTGTGTGTGTTATAATAAGTTGGACTGACCATCGACATCTTTGATTCCTCCCTTTGTACAGTTCTTCCTCAGTGATGTGTCTAGTGATCCATAATCAATAGGTTCTTCTCTATAAAAATGACATTAGAAAAAGTGTTTAAATATAAAATTTAAATACTTTGAAATATTGTACATCTTATCTTACATATATTGTCATATTTTTTTAAGATAGAAACATACCGATTGTATTTACAAAATAAAATTCATGCATTTTTCTTAGCAAGGGTCTCTGACTTGTGTATATTGTTTTGTTTGTTTGAATGTTTTTGAACACCACTTTCAGAAATTTTTCAGCTATATCATGGCGTCCCGTTTTTATTGGGGGAGAAAAGCCAGAGTACCCGCAGGAAAACCCCTGACCTTCGGTAGGAAAACTGGCAATCCTTGTTCATTAAGATTGGAGTCGAATAGACACTGCCAGCAGTATGACTCTAACCTGCTATAACTCTGCATCGAAGCCTCTTGTATTAGTGTATAAGAGCTATTCATAGTGGTAGTGACGAAAACTTTTTTACCAATAGTTGAGGATACATTGGAATAGTAATGACTTAGGTCATTCCATTAGAATGATTAATTGTAAGATGAAGGCAAATATGATCCTTAACTTAACTCTCTTGTAATGGCATACTGGATATCGTGTAGCCATTAAATACAAAATGTCAGTGAAATAACTTTTTTTTTAATTATTAATAACAATTTTTGGCACTTGAGTTGTCTTCTAAAAGAAATTAATAACAGTCTGTATCAAACAGACTTAATGTTTTAAGATGCGAAGCCCTAACACCCTAAAAACCAACCGGTGGGTTCTAAAGGGCATGAAGCCCTGACACCCTAAAAACCAACCGGTGGGTTCTAAAGGGCATGAAGCCCTGACACTAAAAACCAACTGGTGGGTTCTAAAGGGCATGAAGCCCTGACACCCTAAAAACCAACTGGTGGGTTCTAAAGGGCATAAAGCCCTGACACCCTAAAAACCAACTGGTGGGTTCTAAAGGGCATGAAGCCCTGACACCCTAAAAACCAACTGGTGGGTTCTAAAGGGCATGAAGCCCTGACACCCTAAAAACCAACTGGTGGGTTCTAAAGGGCATGAAGCCCTGACACCCTAAAAACCAACTGGTGGGTTCTAAAGGGCATGAAGCCCTGACACCCTAAAAACCAACTGGTGGGTTCTAAAGGGCATGAAGCCCTGACACCCTAAAAACCAACTGTTGGGTTCTAAAGGGCATGAAGCCCTGACCCTAAAAACCAACCGGTGGGTTCTAAAGGGCATGAAGCAATGGTTAATTGTGCAGCTTTCACAATGGTTTGTACACTGATAACTACTCACTTGATATTAGGGAATAAATCTGACACAATACCACTGAATAACTTCAAATCTTCCACCAAGAACTTGGGGACATTGACATCTCTGATGGCTCTTAAAACAATCAACTCCTGCAAGAAAGATTAAAAAAAATATTCATAAATAATAATCCTTGCTTGAAAATATATATAACCAATAGGAATAGAGTTTTGCAATAAATGAGATTACCTCATTCATGGTTTGGTACTGCCTCTTTAAGTTACCAGCTGCTGAGATGACAGACTTACCTCATTCATGGTTTGGTACTGCCTCTTTAAGTTACCAGCTGCTGAGATGACAGACTTACCTCATTCATGGTTTGGTACTGCCTCTTTAAGTTACCAGCTGCTGAGATGACAGACTTACCTCATTCATGGTTTGGTACTGCCTCTTTAAGTTACCAGCTGCTGAGATGACAGACTTCACAGCTCGCATACCAAAGTCATAATGATCCTATAACATAAATTATTTTATCAGAATAAAACAACCACACTGACACATTGATATATTTTAATATGCTAAACATAAACATGTGATTAAATGATTTGTTTCTTAGGTATAAACACCCTGAGGTACTATTCATGATTATTGTGGTAGTTACTTGACTAAAATTTTCATATTCATTAATAGTAATACCTGTTCCTGCAATATTTGGTAGAGAAAATGTTTTGAATCATAAACATTGAACTTGTTGGCAAAAGGAAACTTTTGGTTCAGCAAACATTTTGCAATTTGTTTTAAATTTAACCTTTAGTTTTCAGAATTATATTTCTAACACATTGAATAGTCTATAGTTTTCAATAAAAGTGTCTACATTGTTTAAACCTTAAAAAAAAACCAACAAATTTATAAGTTAGAAGCAGTAATTTAAATAATGGATGTACCTGGTATACAGTCCAACCTCGTTGTCTCGAACTTGGTTGACTCGATACCTCAGTTATGTCGATATAATTTTTAAGTCCCGGCATTTTTCCCATATCAACAATGCATTTCTTCCTCGGATGTGTCGATCTCGGTTGTTTCGATATTTCGCTTAACTCGATGGATTTTTGCAGTCCGGACAATATTAATTAGTGTAATTTTAACCTCGTTGTCTCGAAATTAATTTTGCTCTCGATATCGATGTCAAAACTAACAATTTCATTTGTATTTTGTATTGTTACTTAATACGCGTCTGTTTATTTTAAACACCTGTCATAGAGCAAACACGAATTTTGATTGGCAATTACAATTTGAATAGGCAATTTAATAAAACGAACTGGTAATCCAAGCGCAGGACATGCCTTATTAAGATTAATTGATGATCCGCTAATTACTGTCCGAATTATTTTGTCATGTTTAATTAAAAATGATAGTTATTGAAAATTGCTTTTGATCTGATCAATGATGTATGTGGTCGAGTTTCGTTTCAATAAAGACATTCTGTTATTTTTGTTGACTTGTGTGTTGTCAATTACGTAAAAACAATTTGTATTGTTTCATGAGTTCTATCGAACTGTAAGTTGATAAGTGTTTTCTTGGTATGTATTTCCATAATTTCGTAATAAAGTTTATAAAATATGATAACACTATCTATTAATTATTGTCGATTTATGTGAATTGCTAAAATACTTCATATATCGCACGCTACAAATACCGTTGCCAAAGTTCGAAACCAATGTACATGAAATAACTACCAATACATTTGTTTAAAAATCACATAAAGAAAATGACGTCACACCCTAAACTCGGTTGACTCGAACTTCGGATAACTCGATATATTTTTTACGGTCCCGCAAACTTCGACTTATCGAGGTTTGACTGTATATATTTAAAGAACGCTACTAAAATACAAGGTAGATATCAATTATTTTATGCAGAATTCTTTCTTTTTTTATTAATATACGATATATATTTACCTGTGAGCTGAGCTGTTCTGATGACAGTTTGAAAGTTGTTACAATTTTCTTTGCCAGCTGTTTAGCTTCTAAGAAACCAAATGAGAACAAACTGATTTCAGCAATCAGGGCATAATCTGGCACCATCATAGCTACTGGCCTGAACAATGCCTGAAAATTAATCATCATCATGTGTTAGTGTTAATGAACAAATTTAGGAAATGTTGTCTTAAGCTACTGAAATAATAAGACATTAAATTATTCACTACTAACAGACTATCCAAGGTTCTGGTATTACCATTTCATCTATCAGATAATTTATTTGACAGGACTCCCCTGCATGCTCCTCTAGCTCATAGCTTACTACAATTTAATGTTGCAGGTCTATTTCAATAAACTGGCCATTTAAGGGAAGTACCATATATGTTTTTGCTATCAATTATTTGCTAAATATTTTTCATTGTATTATTTATATTAACAAGTTTTCATCTGGGTTCAGTTTTATAACACTTCAAATGTTGTAGCATTTACGTAACATGTCCTCAACAAAAAATTTTAACAATGAAAAGCTAAAGATCTGAAGAAATCTCCCTGCAAAATGTTTTACAAAACTGGAGCCAAAACAGTGTCTGTGATAACAGGTTTTTACTATATTTGACAATTATTAATCTCTTCAAACTAAATTATCTCCCCTTATCCAGGGACTATTGAAATTATCTCCCTTTATCATCCTTACCTTTAGGTTATCAGGTAACTCTGTTCTCCCTGCATAACCAGGATTCATTGTAATAAACACAGCACATGATGGTTTTAACATTAATTCTACACCTTCAAAGATGAATCTATCAACCTAAAATAACAACAATATACAACCAATAAAAACAAAACTTTATAATTAAGTTATTGGCAGATGGAACAATGTAACGGCCATTATTTATTGAATGTTTACTCATTAAGCCACAATAAAGGTTCAAATTCAGTTAGGTACTGTTAAATGGTGATTTTGTAGTCATGTGACTGATTAACACCAACTAATTCATTATAAGTCATAGAGTGACCATTTAATTCACATGACAATACATGGTATAGGGTTTACAAATTATAAATCCTGTAAAAAAGTAAACAGTACTAAAAGATGCTGCCATAAATATGGTATATATAATATTCAATCTCTGTTTTTAAAAGGATTTTCAATATAAACAATGTCTACACAATATTTAGACTCTTTGTTTAAAAGGATTTTCAATGTGAAAATATTTTGACAAATTAAAATTTGTGAAATGAAACCTGTACATAATTTTAAAAAATTCTGCATATTTGAAAAATTTGAAAAAAAATAGAAACAACAGTTTCTAGCATGTCAGTATATGTTTTGATCATATTTATAATATATAAAGGAAAAAAGAAACACTTCAAAAACTCCTTAAACAAAACTTATCAATCCCATCAACAGAAAGTGAAATGTTTACAAAGTGAATAGGAAACTCAAGATTTCAGGTTTCTTTTACTGTTCCTTTGAACATTTGCTGTTTTTATAATCCAGTAGTATTCTATAGCCATTACCAGTAATAAGTTTACATTATTTAAGAATGAAAACTTACAGATATATGATGCTGCTATTTTGTAATTTAGATTGAATGATTTAACATATATACAATGAAAAAAAGTATGGATATCAATTTGATCTTCAATGAACAGAAAATAAGTTGAGCCAAGCATTAAGAAAAGGGAAAAAACTCGAACTAAACAAAACTGGCAGTTTACTAGTTATCACCTATATTCATATGGATTTTTTTAGTGTTTGCATTTTTCTGTCCTCTGTACACGGAGAATGAAAACAAATATATTCCAAAGCTAAATATATTTGTCTTGAAATGTTCAGAAATAACCAACACTGAGTATTAATATCCCTTTTGAGCCACTCTCATACTTGTAACATGAGTGGGGGAAGTATATGCCATCTTGAGAGCTTATTTGATAACAGATCACATTGGCAGTAAAGAACATTAGCCTAAAGTTTAAGCTACTTTTATAATCAGTGTCAATCGGTTAAATGTACTTTTTTCAACAGTAATACGTCATTTTTTATAGCTCAAAACACATACATCTTGTTTGTAGCTAGCTACACATGTACTGAAAAAACACAAGAATACTTATATTTATTTATTTGAATGGTATTTTAACACCACTTTCATAAATTTGTCAGCTATATTATGGTGTCAAGTTTTTTGGGGGGAGGAAGCTGGAGTACCCGAAGAAACCCCTGACTTTTGATAGGAAAACTTGACAATCCTTGTCAATTAAGACTAGAGATGAGTGCACCCTGCCCACAGTGAAACTTGAACCTGCAACATCAGTGTTGACAGACCATATTGCTTACATTTATATTTAGTATACATAGTGCATGTATGTACTGCAGAGTGTTGAGCGGATCTTTATATTTTTATGTGTCACTCCATATAAAACATTGTATTTGGACTTCAATAGATTTCAGATGTACTTCATTATTGTCTGTGTTATTTTTACCGGACAAATTTACTTCTGCTTCACAGAGGCATTCTACCATTTGGCAATAATTGTATGAACAAAAAACACGATAAAACATAGTTGTGATAACTGGTAAACATTACTAGAAAAAATCATGTGAAAATAAGCACTTTTGATTGGCAGAATTTCAATACATATGCTGCCTGGAATTTACCAATACTATCATAATTATATCTTGAGGTATTCATTAATATTCTGGGACCCTTACAAGTAATTATTTCTATGTAAAGAAAACATTTTACGAAAAACTATGGTACACAGCCAGTAATAATGTAACAATCAAAATGAAAAAAAAAAACAAAAACAAAAAAAAAAAAAAAGGAAAAAAGAGAAAAAAACAAACATTTGCATGATTCCAATTTTATGTTGATAAATTTGCATTTATTTAGGATTTAGGTCTCAAATAAAGTTATAAATAAATTTGTTGGAAAAAAAATGTAGTGTGGAACCTTTAACTGACAAAAGTTTCCATGACCTCTGGGTGTATAATTTGATACCCAAATTTTAAAGAAAAGTATTTAAGAAATAATTCATAAAACTATGGTACATTTAGGATATTTACGCAAATTAACACACAATATATTGCAACAGATAATTACAGTGTGTGTCCCATTATATATATGGTCAATATTTTATATGCACGCCAATGGTGAAGATAAGAGTATTATCGGATCGTAACCCTTGGCTAGCAAAGATGCCACTTTCTAGTGGCAGAACAGTTTGTATTTGGAACAGCCCTAAGAGACACATGTTTTCATTGAAGGTTGCTCATAAATAAATCTTTTTTTTAACAACAGTTGTGGTCTCAAAGTCTTTAAATCACATCATATTAGAATCGAGTACAAATACTGCCCATTATACATACCTCATTCCTACTACATAATATTGACATAAAAATAAACAAATACAGTAACCCTGAAATTATCAACAACCAACAGTGAAATTAATGCTGGTGTGGGTTACCTTTTCATGCATGGCTCGGTTAATAACCATGATTTGCATGGCAACAACAGACAGCACTTCTATGTTAATACGATTAAATTCGTCAAAACATGCCCATGCTCCAGTGCTACATAAAAAGTAAAAAGGTATGCAGTGTTTAAATATTAAAGTAGTGATTTAATAGTGGCAATTAGTATAGTGAAGATATCTATAAAAGTCTAATGGCAATTAGTACAATTGAGATATCTACAGAAGTCTACTGGCAATTAGTTTAGTGAAGATATCTACAGAAGTCTATTGGCAATTAGTACAGTGGAGATATCTACAGAAGTCTACTGGCAATTAGTACAGTGGAGATATCTACAGAAGTCTACTGGCAATTAGTACAGTTGAGATATCTACAGAAGTCTACTGGCAATTAGTACAGTGGAGATATCTACAGAATGTTTCTTACAGACAGCAGTTCCAACTAATGTAATATATCTATTTAATACTTCATTAAATATTTGCTTAGAAAACTTTAAGCTGTTCACTCAAAGTTATTAAAGATATCTGATAAATCACAATATCTAGTCAATATTTTAACATAATTAATAAATCAAAATATTTTGCAAATTTATTCCAACAACTGTTAGTCTAAATGACAGTAATAAACATTAAAATTATTTCCAAAATGGGCCACTAAAAATCTGTAAATATAAATATGATTTCTCATTTAAGACAATCCCTTAGAAGATATTGGTGTCTAGATAAGGAACAAATACAAGTATAGAACTGCTGCTTGTAACTTAAGCAACCATTGAAATTTTTGTGTTACTATAAATACACACAAAGCTGCAGAAAGTTCAAGCAACTATAAAGTGTTTGATAGTACAGTCAAATCTCATTACCTAACACTCTAAGACTAAGCCTAGACGAATCTCATTACCTAACAGTCACTCTAAGGCTAAGTCTAGACAAATCTCATTACCTAACAGTCACTCTAAAGGCTAAGCCTAGACAAATCTCATTACCTAACAGTAAATTTTAAGACTAAGCCTAGACAAATCTCATTACTTAACAGTCATTCTAAGACTAAGCGTAGAAAAATTATTGACTTCAGAAAGTTTTACCTAACTTTACATACCAAGCATTAGTTTTCAAGATATATTAGAAGTTGGATTAAGTTCCTGGTCAGAAAAATTTGACTGTACTCTACAGGATAATATAATGTTAACAAACTATGAGATCACAACAGTTGACCCTCGATATCCTACCGTCAAATTATTCTATTTCTTAGTGTACAAAACAATCAAAACATTCAACTAACGAGCGAGTCCATTTGAACAAAGAACCATTACTGGAAATAAAATGACTGATCTGGATGTAACGAGGGTCAACTGTAGGTCAGGGTTCACACAGGCTGTCTAAAGCAAGACACAGCTGTTATACCCTTTGTTGTTGGGCTTTCTGTATAGTGGTAATTTGTTGGGCCACAACAGACAATACTTCAATGTCGATACGATTGAACTCATCAAAACAAGCCCATGCTCCAGCACTGAAAATAACAGTCTTAATTAACTTGATTCTCTATTTATCGTAAGTAATAACATATGAAAAAATCTTAACAATTTACACAAGAAAACAAAACTATTCCAACATGTCTAAACTTAAGGTATCTGGACCACTATTGACCACCTGATCATATCTGGTGTCCTGGATGTCCACTGATTTTTTATGGAGAAGACCTCGGTAATTTCCAGTAATTATTGGAAATACTATTTGAATAACAAACGTTTTTCCTCAGAACTTTTAACATTGACTCAAAATAAAACAATATATTTAATTTGTATCATTAATTAGCAATAGATTGATTAAATAAAACTGTATTTCTTGGTCGAAAAATAAAATTAAATGGTAACTTCAAATATGGGTTGGATACCTTAAGCTACAATAAATTGGTGTGAATTCATAGACAGTGGATTGATAACAGAATTTGTGTAACCAATTTATATACATATATTAATCCAACAGTAATTAAATACAGTGGAACTTCAGTAGCTCGAAATCGGATCGCACGAAAACCGGGATTTCTCTAACACCTATAAAACACAGAACTTTTCCCCTATATAATAAATGGTAAAATTGCTTCGATTTCTCAAACACCGATTTCACAAAAACTCAAACTAAATTAGCAGTCCCAATAGTAAAAATCCATTAAAAAAAACCATGAATAACTCGAACTAAAATTATTGATGGCTTGGATGATTAATTGGTCGTAAAAGGTGTGAAGATCGAAGCTATACCTGTAAAATGCCAAGCTTCATCTTTAATGATATAATCCCTAATTATTAATTTAACTGTCATCAATTTGTATTTTTGTACGCCTTTGTCGACAAATTTGTTGAAATAGGTTTTAATTAATTAAAATATGCACCAATAAATTGTTATCAAATCCAAATCGAAGTCATTGACACAATTATGTCATGTAATAATGTTTATCAATACTTGTGCACGAAATTTAAACCAGAAAAATAACAGTAAATATTTTTATTTTAACAAAACATAAATATATATATAAAGCAAGATTTATAAATAAAATGCAATAAAGAAACAATTTTATTAATCCAATGTGAAAGGAAACTAATTGAAATATATAAACCTATATCGATTCAGATTCGCTCATGAACAATTTCTGGACATCACAAGCCCCGGTTTCTCAAACTCCCGATTTTTGAACAATTTTGGTCAGCCCCTTCGAGTTCGAGCCATCGAAGTTCGACTGTATATCAATATATATGGATCATTGTTTGCTTTATTTCCAAGATCTAAATTATCCATTGGGCTGCTTGTGGCAAGATGGATAATGAGATCGAGGAAGTAAAACAAACAGTAATCTGTTTATTGCTTTTTGGTAACATTGTGACATCATGTTGTTTACTAAACAACATTCTTAGAAACTAATAATACTTATCAATATTATGCTAGTAGAGTTAGAAGAAAATTTCTCAGATTGCATGATCAAAGGAAAATTGAAAAAACTAGTGATAGAAACACATATTCTGCAATAAATACATCAGTCTGATTCTATTATCAAAGATAAAAACCTGCAACAAGAAACCTAGTTCACATGGCTATTGTTTCTTTATCCATTATGATGCTGAACCTTATAACTATATATATAGTGTCTTATAATAAACCTTGTACATACCTAGCTAATCCTTTGAAGAACTTCCCCATAGCCATGAAATCTAACTGATCTGAACAGTTGAACACAACACACTGTATGGCCATAGCTTTGGCAAGATCCTACAACAAATGTCAAAACTATTGATACAAATGTGTACTTACTTAAATTTACAAATGATGCCATTTATTTATTTATAAATGTGTAGTTCCCACTTTTATATGAAGTTTGTTCATAAATGTGTATAGCTTCCCATTTTATACGAAATTTGTTCATAAATGCATAATGTTCCCCCTTTTCTATGAAGTATGGTCATAAATGCAAAATGTTCCCCCTTTTCTATGAAGTCTGCTCATAATGCATAAAGTTTCCCCTCTTTTTTATGAAGTTTGTTCATAAATGCATCCAGTTGTCCATTTTCTATGAAGTCTATTCATGAATGCATAATGCTCCCCCCTTTTCTATGAAGTTTGTTCATAAATGTGTAGAGTTCCCCATTTTATATGAAGTTTGTTCATAAATGAGTTACCCATTTTCTATGAAGTCTGTTCATAAATGCATAAGGTTAGCCCCTTTTTCTATGAAGTTCATAAATGTTCCCTTTTTTATACGAAGATTTCTATTGCATTATTCAATCAACATTCATTAAATTTAACTAAGACAGCTACAATAAACCAATGACAGTATTCTCTTCATTAGGGAAAGTTATGTTCCTACAAACACATACAACTTCCTTTAAAAACATCCAAACTTGTTTGTTGCTGCAAGTTAATATGACTGGTTTACCTTTGTAGTTTCAGTTTTACCGGTACCAGCAGGTCCAGCTGGTGCCCCACCAAACTTCAGATGAAGAGCACCAGTCAGTGTTAGATAACATCTGTAAAAACAAATCATTGTTTGATGATTTCTTATTAGCATTTAAATTATAGAAGCCATGTAAATTTTAGAATTTTGTGTTTAATTTTAGTACAGTATATAATATATGCATTACAAATAACACATAACAGGAATGTTTTGTTTTGTTTGTTTGATGTTTAATGCCACTTTCAGCAATTTTTCAGCTGTTTCATGGCGTCCAGTTTTTATTGGGGGAGGAGTCCGGAGTACCCAGAGAAAAAAAAACACGGACCTGCAGCAGGAAAACTGGCAATCCTTGTCAATAAAAATTAGAGTCGAGTACACCCTGCCCTAAGTGAGACTCAAACCCGCAATCTTAGTGTTGACAGACCATGTCATCAATAGTAGACAAACTATCTTTACCACTCAGTCACAGAGGCCCGCATAACAGGAATGTTTGGGTGGGTTCACACTAATGCTCTTATAAGGCCATCACATAAATGTGTGCTCTGAATATTTTGCATAATATAATTAGAAGTCATCTTGTAGAAATTTTGAGACTTGTATTACTAAATTATAAAATGTAACCTCAATGACAAAAGTGACATTCTAATCAATTTTCAAACTATTAAACAAAGTTGACATGTAATCCTAACGTGTGGCAAATAGCTAATATGTAATATAGAAAACAGCCAAGAGAGAATACTAATGCATACCAGATCATAAGGGGAATGTAATAAGTGTCTGTACACATACCTGTCTGTTAGCGGAGTAATAACCAGACGTAATGTGTTCCCAAGGTATTCATAACCATAGGCAAACTCCGCGTTCACTGCACGTAACCACATGTTCTCATCATGCCAATAATATCTACAAATCACAACATATATAAAGTATTTATATACAATATCTTATTATAAAGATCTTTCTATATATAAATTTGACTTAACACATAACATCCACAAGGTGTCATTGTCAGGACTGCTTTGGACTAAACCATATTAAATAATAATAAGAAGAAGAAACGCAACAAAAACAATAAGTATCCAAACTTCGTTTGGGAGACTTAATTAACTTAATATACAGAAACATCAACAATATTGTCTGGAACTTAACCATATTCAATAAACAATATATTTGATAACATTTTCAAATGCTAAATTTCCTTTTCAGCTGTTTGTAGTTAGTTAATTTTAGGAAACAAATATTTCAAAAGTAAATTATCTGTTCATTTAAGTTTTTTTACCTGATCTGACCGACCCACTCAAAGTCATTTGGATTAGACACACCCTCCTCCAACATTTTTACGACTACATCTCTGGCATGCACTTCTATTACAATTAAAGCAGACATTGTCATACGTCCAATCTTAGATAAATCTTTCCTCACTAATTCTCTAAGATCATCTAACTGAGCTAGGAGATTTTTATACAGATCTTGTAAACAGTTTCTAGACACAGCATCAGACACTTCCTCCGTCCAGTAAGTCTGACAAACACAGATAACAACTTGTCCTGGCCATTTCAATACCCAGTCAGTTCTTGGAACCTACAAAACATTCAAATATATTTATTGTAATTACAGGAAATTTCTAATAATCTAACTGAT
The DNA here is from genome assembly GCA_944474755.1 of Limnoperna fortunei. Lineage (NCBI taxonomy): Eukaryota > Metazoa > Mollusca > Bivalvia > Mytilida > Modiolidae > Limnoperna > Limnoperna fortunei. The sequence goes on along the minus strand of OX104118.1, from coordinate 8,681,141 downwards.
TAACGGGGGTATTTAAATGTTAAAGTTATCTAAAAATCACTGCCATTTTTTCATTTCATCATATGAAAAAAACAAGGCTCACTGACATATTGTATGCTGTCTGACAGCTTTTTCAGATAAAAGATATAAAATGAAAAAACAAAATTTTGACTTGACATATTAATTGAATAAAAATACAAACCAAAACTAATGCTTTAGGCACAACCTGCCTAACGATACTTACCACCTTGTAATCAGCCAAGGCATCTTTAATGATAAGCCTCATACTTTCCCTCATACAGTTCTCTATTTCTAACATCCATTCCTCGACATTACCAGTAGGATACATGGTCTTGGCAAATGCCACTTCTTCTCCTTCACCTGAGAACATCTTTGTTATCTTCAAATCTTCCTCAAATTTCAACTGAAAATATGTATTTTGTATAAATAGTCATATCTGAACACAGAGCACAAAGAGAATTCTGGTCCTTTTAAGGTATCCGACCCATAATTGAAGCTACAGTGTAATTTTTTTTCCCACCAAAAATACAGCTTTATTAAATTAATGTATTGCTCATGAATGATACAAATCAAATACATATTGTTTTCCTTATGTGTCAATGTTAACAGTTTTGAGCAATAAAAGTAAGTTACTAAAATAGTATTCCGATGTTTGCCGAGCATTACCCAGGTCTGTCTGTTCCATTAAAAATCAACAGACATCCAAGACACTAAATATGATCACATGGTCACTTGTGGTCCGGATACCTTAAGGTTGTAATGTCAATTGTGGTCCGGATACCTTAAAGTTGTAATGTCAATAGAGGTCCGGATGCCTTAAGGTTGTAATGTCAATTGTGGTCCAGATACCTTCAGGTTGTAATGTCAATTGTGGTCCAGATACCTTAAGGTTGTAATGTCAATTGTGGTTCGGATACCTTAAGGTTGTAATGTCAATAGAGGTCCGGATACCTTAAAGTTGTAATGTCAATAGAGGTCCGGATGCCTTAAGGTTGTAATGTCAATTGTGGTCCAGATACCTTCAGGTTGTAATGTCAATTGTGGTCCAGATACCTTAAGGTTGTAATGTCAATTGTGGTTCAGATACCTTAAGGTTGTAATGTCAATAGAGGTCCGGATACCTTAAGGTTGTAATGTCAATTGTGGTCCAGATACCTCAAGGTTGTAATATCTATTGTGGTCCAGATACCTTAAGGTTGTAATGTCAATTGTGGTCCAGATACCTTAAGGTTGTAATGTCAATTGTGGTCCAGATACCTTAAGGTTGTAATGTCAATTGTGGTCCAGATACCTTCAGGTTGTAATGTCAATTGTGGTCCAGATACCTTAAGGTTGTAATGTCAATTGTGGTTCAGATACCTTAAGGTTGTAATGTCAATAGAGGTCCAGATACCTTAAGGTTGTAATGTCAATTGTGGTCCAGATACCTCAAGGTTGTAATATCTATTGTGGTCCAGATACCTTAAGGTTGTAATGTCAATTGTGGTCCAGATACCTTAAGGTTGTAATGTCAATTGTGGTCCAGATACCTTAAGGTTGTAATGTCAATTGTGGTTCAGATACCTTAAGGTTGTAATGTATATAGAGGTCCAGATACCTTAAGGTTGTAATGTCAATTGTGGTCCAGATACATTAATGCTGTAATGTCAATAGAGGTCCGGATACCTTAAGGCTGTAATGTCAATTGTGGTCCATATACCTTGAGGTTGTAATCTAAATTGTGGTCCAGATACCTTAAGGTTGTAATGTCAATAGAGGTCTAGATACCTTAAGGTTGTAATGTCAATAGAGGTCCAGATACCTAAAGGTTGTAATGTCAATTGTGGTCCATATACCTTGAGGTTGTAATCTAAATTGTGGTCCAGATACCTTAAGGTTGTAATGTCAATAGAGGTCCGGATACCTTAAGGCTGTAATGTCAATTGTGGTCCATATACCTTGAGGTTGTAATGTCAATTGTGGTCCAGATACCTTAAGGTTGTAATGTCAATAGAGGTCTAGATACCTTAAGGTTGTAATGTCAATAGAGGTCCAGATACCTAAAGGTTGTAATGTCAATTGTGGTCCAGATACCTTAAGGTTGTAATGTCAATTGTGGTCCAGATACCTTAAGGTTGTAATGTCAATAGAGGTCTGGATACCTTAAGGTTGTAATGTCAATTGTGGTCCAGATACCTTAAGGTTGTAATGTCAATTGTGGTCCAGATACCTTAAGGTTATAATGTCAATTGTGGTCCAGATACCTTAAGGTTGTAATGTCAACCAGATACCTTAAGGTTGTAATGTCAATTGTGGTCCAGATACCTTAAGGTTGTAATGTCAACCAGATACCTTAAGGTTGTAATGTCAATTGCATTCACTTAATGGAGAATTGAACACAGGGGATATTAAGATTTTAACTGTGATTTATACAACCATATTTCTTAAAGTTGCCCTCAATGACCTTAAACAACTCCAGATTCGAATGATGCAGACGATCGGTGTGATTTATGACCAGTGTAATTAAACCATGTGTAACCTTGACACTTTCCTAAAATTCCATTGTGATAAACTGAGTGCACAAACAATAAGCTTCAATAAATTACACGATTATGAATTAAATTATTTATTCAACAATATCTGAATTATTTGGGCTGAAAACGGGTAACACGCCATGTTGCGAAAACTAATTATACTTAATACTCCGAGCAATTCGCGTGGCAAATTGTGTGCAATGCAGAGTGGAATTTTTTCTCAAGCAACCTACTATTAATAGAATTTATCGATAGTATGTTACTTCCATTGTCACAAGACAAAAAATATGCTCTCGGATAACTAAGTATAATATGCTACCAAAAACACTGTATCTGAGTTAGGCACATTACTGCAAGTAGAATGCGCCTACGTAGGGTGACCGAGCTGACACGAAGGTGTAGTAGTCACCAGACTACTTGACCCAGAGTGCCTTGGTAAGCAATTCCTGAGGGATATGGCATCGACTGACTTCCAAGTGGTACCGAAAACTTGTTTAAGGTAGACCCACGAGGACTGAGCTGAAAAGCAATCAGAGCGATGCCTAAATCCGATTATGTGCGTGACACAGTAATGTCTCAGGAAAGAACATTTTGGGGGAATAATATGTTGGCCTAACATAATACTGATAAGCCGAACATATCAATACCCTGGCAACATAGTATGTTCCACTGAATTTGAGCACACCATCTTATCTTAGGAGGTGAAAGGGGTGGCAGGTGGGCAAAAAACTTGCTAACACTCGGATAGTCAAACTAAAACTGACGGTAGACCCTATCTATAATCGTTAATGTCGTGCACGTGTGTCAGTGATACCGTGGGAAAATTTCTAACAAAAAAAAAAAAAAGAAAAGTAAACCTCCCTCGATGAAAAGTTACTGACGCAGCGGCGCTGCTAACCACAGTGCTGAAAAGTGATTATCTGGCGAAATATTAGTATAAACATCAATAAAAACATTATTTACTAATATAAATTACATTTTGTCACTTTATTTAATAGTTTTTATTTTACATTTTCTTCTGGATGAACATCCTACTAACCTTAGCAATATTCTCAAAACATTTCTTCAGATGAGGTTGCACAGCTTTAGGATCTTTAGTCTGTGACAAAATTTCCAACAATTCATCATCTGACAGGAAGTAGAATCTGGGGAAAGCATTTCTCTTTGTCTCCAAGTACTCACTAAGACCTTTTTGCACCTGTTCTAGGAGTTTGTTACTCTCACGGAGATTATCTAACAAACGATTGTCTGGACAGAGTGAAATAACCTATAATATATATATAATTGATTATAATGTGGTTCTAATGATATGTTTCAAGCACAACAAAAAGAGGGTAATATATTCTGGAATTGAATTTCATCCAACTGTTCCTTTTTATCACAGTGTGAAGTTCAATATTATATATGTACTAGTATCTTTTATAGCAAGCATCGCTGATGCGAACTATACGGTAAATGGGTGTGTGTAAAAAAAAACATGTGATCCATATGAACAAATCCATTCAGATGGTAGCTGAGCTATCCGAAGAAAATATTGTAGACGAGCACTAAAATTAATATTAAAGTAGACAACAATAAATTTGAAATCAATAAAATTAAAGTGTTTATTTTTTAAAATAACAACAAAAATGTCTAACAATTTTTTGCAATCTGAAAAGCTGTATTTTAAATTTACAGTTCTGTGACGTCACCAACACATTAGAGAAAGACGTCACATCACCAAATGAATGCAGAGGCACTGTTAGGGTGCTCTGAAGTAACATCATGAACAATGTGCCATGCTCGCATTAAGGCTGCGCCTATATTCATACTAATGTAAATATATAATCCTTGTAATTACATTAAGGTTTTAAATATAACTGTATGATTGGTTTGTTTGTTTGTTTGATGGCGTTTAATGCCACTTTCAGCAATATTTCAGCTATATCATGGCGTCCAGTTTTTATTGGGGGAGGAAGCCGGAGTACCCGAAGAAAACCCCCAACCTGCAGTAGGAAAACTGGCAATCCTTGTCAATTAAGATTGGAGTCAAGTACACCCTGCCTGCAGTGAGAATCGAACCCGCAATCTCAGTGTTGACAGACCACGTGATAAATAGTAGACGAACTACCTTGACCACTCGGCCACCGAGGCCCCTGTATGATTGGTAGCAATGATTTAATTGCATATCAGTTCTATAGAGCATGCTAATTATTTGCATGGATTTATCTTGTGGTGTCTGTTCTTTGGCTCGTTGATCTTTGAACTAGAACAGTACCTGAGGATTATCTTTGGCTGTTTTCATGATCTTTCTCCAGATTCTGTCCATAGTTTGGTATCTCTTGCTCTCTACAGGCAGTTGTCTCTGAATGTCATCTGAGCTAAAAATAGGCTCCAAATACAGCCATGATCTTTGACAAGCCAACCATTCATCCAATACATCCTATAGTAAAAGACATAAAAAATGGAGTATTGATGTTATCACAGCAAACAACCAACCCTATATATAACCTTCGACATTCATCTTATACACTGTAAGTTTTAAATAAAGAAAGGAAAATAATGACTCTACTCATCTATTACATCCTGTGTATACACAACACACATAAATACTCACATGTAATACAGGGCCCATTATTGCATCGGGCAGAAGATTAATAAGACTTCTCAAAATGAACTTTTACTCAAAACCTTGAGATTTTCCTGGAACTAATATTTGAAAATGAGTTAAGGAAATCCTTAAATATGAGATTTTTTTTTTATAAAACTGCACCAAGATCATTTCAACATAACACAAAACAATGACAAACAAATCAACCCCGTTTTACAAACCTGTGTTGTTTTTAGTTTGTTTTCCCAGCTGCTGATGCGATCTTCAAATGGCTTCTTGTATGGAGAGAATGACATACTCTGTGTCATGACAATGTGGTCATCCAAGAGCTGTGACGTTTCTTCTGAAGCCTTCAAAATGTATGTGCCTGTGCTCTTGTAATCTTTGATCTCAAAGTAAACTGGTTCCCATTCTTTCTCCATCTTATCTAAAGCCTGTAACATAAAAAACAAAAATCAGGACCAAAACTTTACACAAATGGACAGAACTCTAGGAAATCTCTCAAAGTCTGTTTTACATACACAGTTTGGTATATGAAAAATATTTTTCTGTATCAATTCTTCTTGTACAAAAGAAAAATCCAGAAATCTCTTTATCCAGAAGACTGGTTATTAGTATATGACTGTAAAAAAAATTCATTTGATTGTCTGAAAGTGCCTTCAGAAGTCATTTAGCATGAGAATAACTTAATGGGCTTAAAATAGCTCAAGCTCTCAAGACAAGTATGTGGAAAGTTATGTCATCCTGAAGTTTCCTAAAAATAGATTCCAGAAACCTGGTTGTGTCTAAAAATAAAAATATGTATGATGGTGTTGTCTTAATTAACTTTGACCTGGATATCATTACTTTTATATTCATTTTATTCATATAATACAACATTTATTTACATAAATCTTTACCAACCCTCATAAAAAAAGATGTCAAGCAATGTCAAAGTCAAGTATGTTATTTCAATTTTTTATTCTGTACATTGGGTCTTGCAAAAATCAAAAATTAACACTTTGATGAATATTTTCTTGCTTATTAAGACAAATATAGTGTTATTCGCTTTGTTACCTGCTCAATAGAATATTCTTTTCCTGCCACCTCAGCTACTTTAGTAATTGTTGCCATGTGCTTACCTGCTCAATAGGAATATTCTTTTCCAGCCACCTCAGCTACTTTAGTAATTGTTGCCATGTGCTTACCTGCTCAACAGAATATTCTTTTCCTGCCACCTCAGCTACTTTAGTAATTGTTGCCAAGTGCTTACCTGCTCAATAGAATATTCTTATCCAGCCACCTCAGCTACTTTAGTAATTGTTGCCATGTGCTTACCTGCTCAACAGAATATTCTTTTCCTGCCACCTCAGCTAATTTAGTAATTGTTGCCATGTGCTTACCTGCTCAATAGAATATTCTTATCCAGCCACCTCAGCTACTTTAGTAATTGTTGCCATGTGCTTACCTGCTCAACAGAATATTCTTTTCCAGCCACCTCAGCTAATTTAGTAATTGTTGCCATGTGCTTACCTGCTCAATAGAATATTCTTTTCCAGCCACCTCAGCTAATTTAGTAATTGTTGCCATGTGCTTACCTGCTCAATAGAATATTCTTTTCCAGCCACCTCAGCTACTTTAGTAATTGTTGCCATGTGCTTACCTGCTCAATAGAATATTCTTTTCCTGCCACCTCAGCTACTTTAGTAATTGTTGCCATGTGCTTATCTAATCCCATTTCGATACATTTGGAAAATGTCAAATTCTTCTTAGGACGAACTGCCATTCCAATGTCAGCAGATAACTTAAAGTGAAATAGTAAAAAGTATTATAATTAATTTACATAAATGATGGGTGGATGAAATAGGATTTGATATCAATGAACGGTGGATGAAATAGGATTTGATATCAGTTTCAGCTATGATATACTGTAGCTACCAGTTCCAATGAGATGAAAGATTGATCAGTTTAACATCCAGTTGAAAAGACTGATACCCTTGAAGAGAAGCAAGCAGTATGTATACTGTGTGATTATATTTTAAAAAAAATTCTGATTTTCAGTTACACAAAAATAAAAAGGCACAAATAAAATTAAAGCAATTTCATAGTAAAACAATACATATATGATACAGAAATTCTGTACTGAAAACTAAAATAAAAACAAACCTGTTCCCAATGTCTGTTCCTCATACCAGGATTACGAAGACCTTGGATCAAAGGAATGTAGGGTTTGAACTCTTCAATATTGGACTTGATTTCAGATGCAACTTGTTGTACACCTAAAATAAGAAAACAACACACATTAAAACAGTCTTAAAAACAAGAGAAAGTGATGTGCTGTCAGAATCTGACTACTATTGGACTGTCAGACATGCTCAGGTATGAAACACAGTTATCAACTGATAATTATACATATTCATTTAGGAATATACCTTGATATATTGTACAAACATGATGTTTGTAATTTCGTTTTTGGCACAGACATTTCTAGTTATAGTAGTTTCACAGCAATTCATATTTATAGTGATTTCATTTTGAAAAAGTTGTTTCTACCCTTTTTTACAGGTGGTCAGCAAAATAAAGTCTAATGTTTCAACCCCAGTTCTTACCAAGAATATAGACTGAAATATACTGTACAATTGAGCCAATAAAGGTTTAAAATCCTAACATTAATTTACTTCACTGACCCTATGTAATTAAAAACTATCATGACATACATGTAATATAATTAACATATCTCGTAGATGTAAGCAATGTTGACATACATATATACATACCTGGCATTTCCTGGAACACTTTGACGGACTTGTGCATAGTTTTGTAAGCATCGTTGACATTTTTCTCCACCTCTTCAGCATTGATGGCTTCCAATGGATCATTCATCCAACTCTCATGCCACCTCAACCAATCAGAAGCCGTCAACCATAAATTACGGAAAGGTTCAAAATCCTTAACAAGCTTGCCTAATTTGTCATACTATAATAACAAACACAGGTCACATGCACTTTAAGCTAAATGAAAATTCACATCTAACAAAATAAAATATCGCACATGTACAAAACAAAAGTTAATGATACGATGCATGCCTGTAAAGTTGTTAATTTTTTTTTTAACAAGGAATTATAAAGGCATATGTTATAACGATACAACTTATATATGATCTTTGAGTAATAAAGGCTTGCTGGAAAAAAAAGATATTTTACATTTATGCCATTTTAAGTAAATTCAGCATTTTTCTAGTAGTCTGTTTAAATGCAGTTTGATATTACTTTTTAACCATTTTTCATCTGTATCATGACATCCAGTTTTTATTGGATATGGAATCTGGAATATCCAGCAAAACGTTCAACAGTGACAAAAACTGCCTATTTTCATAAAAAAAATCTTCTTCATACAAAAAGGTAAAGATGAAAAAAACTTTTAAAATGTTTTTTTTTTTTTAAGAATTCAAAAAATACAAGAAAACCAGTCAAAATATCTTCATCAGGCATACATCAACATACATCTATACAGAACATCTATAAAATAAATATACTACAACATCAAATTATATACTTCTACCTCTGTCTGTCATTATAAAACAGATAATACATGTATAAAGCTAAATATTACACAAAGCATAAGGTTCTACAGGAGTGTGCTACAGCAGTAATAGTAGACAAACAAGGGTGAGGCTGAAAAGGAGGGGCAGAGTGTGTATAACTAAACATGTGAGGCTGCAAGAGGGGTAGAGTGTGTATGACTAAAAATGTAAAGTTGAAATAATGGGTTAAGTGCATACATCTAAAAATGTAAGGTTCAAATGAGGGATTAAGTGTGTATTACAAAGGAAATATTAAATGTAAGCTAATAGCTACCAAAGACCTCAATATCTATGTGTTTTTACACAGACAGTTATTTACTTTTCAATTTACAGCATTCATTTCCAATTGCTTGAGAAAATGTTTTGTTTAATTAGTAAGCTACTTCATGACCGGTACAAGAATATTTGATTTATATCATATTTGTATTGTAAGGACAATTTAAAGGTCAAATCAAAAATACAAATTACAATCAATATAGACCAAATTTATAGGATTCAAAATGTATATCACAGATAAACTATTGAAACAATCCTTATATCAGAGTTCCCTTTACCATGCCCCCCACCCAATGTTCCCTCCTTATATCACAGTTCCCTTTACCATGCCCCCCACCCCATGTTCCCTCCTTATATCACAGTTCCCTTTACCATGTCCGCGCCCCTCTGAGAAATGAAAGATGAAATGTTTCCATCTTAAGCAATTTGAACTGATGATGTCTAAAACAAAAGTATTTTTAGTAAAAGCACATGATATTGATGCCAGCTACTTTGTCCTGGTCTGTTATATACAGCAGAAATAAATCAGGGAGACTTATGAAGGAAAAGGGAAAATCTCAAAACCTCCAACACCAGGAAAGTTTATATATAGCACAGGAGAATCTGAAAATACAAACTTCCAACACCGTTAGGAAAGTAGACTTGATATTACTATGGTTATATATTTAAAGGAGGATAAAGTAGACTAAAATGGAAAAAGAATATATACAAAGGGAAACTGTAATGGAGTCGGAAATTTAAGAAAATATGTTATATATTATTGAAGGTTATTAAGTTGTGCAAGTGGAAAATAGGTGTTTAGGATGTTCCAAGTAAAGAGTCAGAATTACCAAACATTTAAATTGATACAGCCAAATGTGATTAAAAGTGTAAATTTATCTCCAGTACAGACAGTAAGTTATTGAATTCCGAGAGCTGTCCTACATGGAGTGGGAGATGTTTACCTTTGAGTACCTTGGTTTACTTTCTACATGTATGTTAGTGCTTAATGTATATTTATTTATTTATAAACTGTCTCTTTTCAGTTTTCTTTACTACCCCAACAATTATGTGTTTATCACTGTGCTTTTTATCTTGTTCCCTTCAGCATTCTGCCATTACAAGCTTTCTGCTCCATGTACTTACGTTAGTTACAGGCAAACCAAACAATCTCTCTCTGTTGTTGTAAGTCTGAGCCAAACCTTGAGCTTCCTTCAGTTGTTTGTTGATCCTTCTTACTTCATTGGCAATTTCTTGTGCTCTGTTGATGTCTGTGTGAGCGGCCATACCAGCCACAACCATCTGCAATCATATCAAATTATGTAAATTTTATTAAACCTGAAACATTTCTAGCCTTCGAATAAACGATCTGTTTGAAAACAATTCTTGAAAAGTACAATCCTGAAAATAACAAGTGTGGACACAGAAAAACGTCTCGCCTGCATTCCGCATCAGTAACGAAAACAAATTTCGTCATAAGCATTACGTAAATAGCATTAAATATCAGCAGCGGCCTGTATACAAAATATTGTCACCATACCCTGCATAGTAACAGGGGAACAGCCGTAACCCAAAAACTTTAACGTAGTCGCTGGACCGTGAAATTGAGGTCAAGGTCAGGTGACACCTACCAGACAGTCATGTACTAGTCATCAGCAACCTACATGTATATACCAAATATTGTCATCCTACCATGCGTAGTTACAGAGGAACTGTCGTAACCCCAAAACTTTAACGCAGTCGCTGGACCGTGAAATTGAGGTCAAGGTCAGGTGACACCTACCAGACAGTCATGTACTAGTCATCAGCAACCTATATACCAAATATTGTCATCCTACCATGCGTAGTTACAGAGGAACTGTCATAACCCAAAAACTTTAACTTAGTCGCTGGACCGTGAAATTGAGGTCAAGGTCAGGTGACACCTACCAGACAGTCATGTACTAGTCATCAGCAACCTATATACCAAATATTGTCATCCTACCATGCGTAGTTACAGAGGAACTGTCGTAACCCAAAAACTTTAACGTAGTCGCTGGACCGTGAAATTGAGGTCAAGGTCAGGTGACAGGTGACTGACTGGCAAGTACTCATCATAAGCTACCTCTGGACCAAATTTGATGGACCTAGGGCTTGGGCTTACAAAGATATGAAGCAAGATGTCAAGTGTTTACGCCGCCGCCGCCGGATTCCCATACATATGTCTCGCCTCCAGCGACTTTCGTCGCAGGCGAGACAATAAAACCAGCAAATTATAAAATAGAATACCAACAATTACTTGATCCATTTAATGGTCATGACAGTCAAACTTATTATGTACATAATTATAAACATCCATGTTTATAATATGATATGTTAATGTTGTAGAAAAATTCAAAGATTGCAGTACAAAAGATCGTTAGAAAGTAATAGTTATAATTATTTATGATGCCTACAAAATATATGTGACATTTTTTTAACATTTAACACCACACATTGAATTAAAGCACCAATCAGAAACCATCAAATAGTCCTAACAACAGACCTGTAATGTATCCATGCGATCATTGAAGTTGGCTTGGTCAGATGTCTGTAGTTTACGGAACCTTTCTTCATCCTGTTCTAACTGTTCATAGGTAGTCTCCATTTGTCTCTCTATCTTGTGAGGCCATGCTATAGCTGTCCATCTAATGAAAACCATACAACATTAAATATCTTGTCAAAACACATCAATTACATATGTTTTAAATTATCTATGGAGATATGTTAATATAATATATATTTATACATGCCAGTTCTGACATGTTATTATCCTACAGTATACATGTTATCCTGACCAGTCATATATTAATATTGCTTCAGGCACAAAACTGCCTGTATTTTAATCAAATTATAAAAAATGCCTTATTTTCAGAAGGCATCATGCATTGCATATACAGCACGAATACTTCTGGGATTCCATTTTAGTATTGTTCCATAAACAATGTGGAGAGTGGATAAATAATTCTGTTTTGGATTTGGAAATAGTTAGATCCCTATTTCATACATTACCCTATGATTGGCTATTTTGGATAACAAAAGAAATATTTTTATCCAAAAATAGAACAGACTGTGCCAAAAATTGTTGAACTGTATAATATGTAACCCTCTTAGAACCAAAACTGTATAATATGTAACCCTCATAGAACCAAAACTGTATAATATGTAACCCTCTTAGAACCAAAACTGTATAATATGTAACCCTCATAGAACCAAAACTGTATAATATGTAACCCTCTTAGAACCAAAACGGTTCATCCATAATGAATTATTTTTCATTATTAGTTTGGATTAAGTTGTTAAGTGACTAACTTGGCATTGAAGTCATCCTGAGACAGGTTGTAGTAAAAGTCCTCAATCAGTTCATAGTCCTCCATGGCTTTGTCTATCAGTTCCTAAAATATACAAAAACTTTTAAGTATTCCATTTTTTATCAATTAACAACAATTAAAATTTTTGTTCTAAACAAATGTTTACCTGACAATATAAAGTTTCATATTTGAGTTAAAATTGAATGTAGTTTCTACATAAGGATCATATGTTCTTTCCCAAATGAACACATGTCTGCACAATTTGTACCATGAAGAGCTGAATTACCTGATGTTTTTGAGTTTTTATCTGATGTTCTCTTGAGTCTTAACCTGATGTTTTTTTTTAGTGTTTACCTGATGTTCTTTGAGTTTTTCAGGAATTCCTTTCATCCATTCTCTCATGTCTGACAGTTCTTCAATACAATTACATTTGTCATACAGTTTTCTGCTTATCTCTTTGAAGGACTCGCATGCCTACAGAGAAACAAAGCATTATCATGTATAAGTGCTTTCTGTATATTTCATTAAAAATGTTAAGAGCAAAATAATCTGAATTTTTGTTGGTGAAACACTGAAATACTGAAATTTTTTAGAGATATACAGGTATAAAGTAACAGAACAAATACAAGGGACCCTTATTTCCACAGACAGACACAATACAGAAGGGACACAAGTGATCCTTATTTCTATAGACTGACACAATATAGAACCGACACAAGTGACCTTTATTTCCATAAAACGAGAAAATACAGAAACGACACAAGGGACCCTTATTTTCTTAGTTCATATACTCCAAAATATGCATTTTTATAAAAACATGTATTTACTTCTACATCTATATATAAATCATAATGACATATTGAAGGAACATACATCATCAGCCTGTTTCCTGAGTTTTCTAGCCAGCAGCTCCAGTACAGCCTGACTAAGTTCTTTCCTTTTCTTACACAGTTTTTGTTTGACTTGGTCAGTGTTTATCCAGAATGGACCAATCACAATACTGCTAGGAAGAGTATCATCCAGGATATCTTTCTCCTTCAGGTGGAGTTCTACTTCATTTTTTACTTCTTGTGCTGTGTGTTCCTGGGCATCATATTCTCTACAAACCAAAAACTATGTTAATTCAGGTCAATGAAAATTTTAACATCTTTTAAATTTTGATGATAGATGTAATATGCTTTTGATTAACTGAAAACTTTTGTTGAAATGTACTTTAAAAAACAATTGGAATAATATTGAACTGTTCAAGCAAAAACTACTGTGCTATAATAGAAGGAAAATATTTATTAGCAGGCAATTTTTCAGCATTTTGAGAGATTTAGTTCATTTTGCAGTCGTGCTAAATAAGCATCTACTCAGAGGCATCCATGCACTAGTGACATGTAATTGTACAGTTCAAATAAGTATATTCTTTCAATTGCAGCTTGTATATTTCTCAGACAGTGATTAAAATAAAATACTGTGAAATACTTTTTATTCATGGGGTATCAATTTTCGTGGTTTTCGTGGAGGCCTCGGACTACGAAATTAAAAATCCAACGAAGAATAAAACTTCATTAACCAATGGGAACTTGGGAACAACGATCTGAAAATGTCCGAGATCGGACATTTATTTGTAAATGTAATATATGATTTTGTGGTTCGATCCATTACTAATGTTTAACTCAAAATCCATCTTAATGATAATGTTACAGGTTTCATGTTGGAATTGTGTTTTTATTAAATGTAGGTATTATTTAATTGTAAAGCGTACGAAGAAACATCGACTTCCGGTCAAGGTGGGGATATATGAGGTGTTCATTTTCGATGTTAAAAAGGAACAAATTATTATCGGAATTATGAGTTTGGTTGCTCCTTTGAACATAAATTAAAATAACAAATAAAATATTTAAAAGATAAGCTATACTTTTATCTTTATTACTGCATATCAATGACACGCTATATCAAATGGATGTTGTGATAATACCGATCGTGGCACAAGTGACATTAAATTACACCTTTGTATTTATTGCTACTCAACACATGAAGTGACAAATGCCCTTTGGCTAGGAATGCTTCTATAGATAACAATTAGAGAATTAAATACTCAAAGTAGTTTTTATTGCAATTAATCAATTAATTAATACATTACCGTGTTTATAATTAGCTATTGATTTCCGTGTTGTTAATTTTACATTCGTTACCACGCGCGTAAACAACATCATGTAAAGAATCTGTTTTGTCTTCTTTATATGTTGATGTTTATTATCAACAGTGAAAATGATTCTGTTGTAATCATTTATTTTGATCGCTACCTCACTTTTTGCATTTTCGGAAACCGTCAGTCCACGAATTTAAGAACCCACGAACATGTAAAATTTCACAAAAACATGAAAATTGATACCCACGAATTTAAGTACTTTCACAGTATATTTATCTCCTTATATGCTCTCAATGTCCGTTTTTTTCTAACAAATAAATGAAAAGAACATATTTCCACAAAACACTTACGCAATGTATTTGTTGGTATCTGTGTTCATCAGCTCTAGATGTTTCTCATATTCTTTAGCATAAGCCTTCATTGGAATCAACGATTTCCTGACAGCATTACAGATAGTGTCCCTAAGTTCCTCTACAAATGGTTCATGTTCTCCTACAGATTCTAACAATGGAGTACCTGACCACACAATGTCTTCCAATATATACTGTCAGAAAAAATATTTTGGTAGTCAGAGATAAAGCTCCAAAAAAAGAAAAACATCTTCGTAACAAGAAGAAAAGTCATACCTATTTTATTTGATTATTCATTATTGATGACTATATATATGTTTTTTTTTTCAGGTAAGAAAATTGCCAGCAACCCTATGTAAATTTATATTTTCTCTGTTTTCTTCTTTCTGTAGTTTATCATTTCTATAACCATTGAAATTTTCTTAAAAGACCTCATCTACATAAAATTGAAAAAAAATCATTGAGGGCCACATAGTTAAGTTAGTTAGTCATCTACTATTGATTATGTGGTCTGTCAACACTGACGTTGTGGGTTTGAATCTCACTGCAGGCAGGGTGTACTCGACTCCAATCTCACTTGACAAGGATTGACAGTTTTCTGACCATAGGTCAAGTAGGTCAAGGGTTTTCTCCTGGTACACCCACTACCTCCTCAATAAAAAATGGACACCATGGTATAGCTGATGAATGGCTGAAAGTGGCATTAATACCATTCAAACAAAAAAAACAACAAAAATCATCTGAGCTATTCCATTAAAAACACTAAGGTGGTAAAGGAATTAATTTGATATCAGACAAAACAATAACATTAACAAACAAGTGAGGACTGTGAGCACGCTCACAAAGGGATACCCCCCGCTTCGCTTAAAGTCAAATTATCTCCCCTGAATAATATCCGACAGCGACGACATGCACATCTACATATGATTTACTTCCTTCATGTAAAGTTTCATCAAAATCTGTCAAACAGTTTAGAAGGAGTTGTGCTTACGAGGTCTCGCACTGAATACTATATTTTAAAAGTCTAAGTCCAATTATCTCCCATGAATAATATCCGACAGCGACCAAAATTCTTCATGCACATCGACATATGATGTACTTCCTTCATGTAAAGTTTCATCAAAATCTGTCAAGCTGTTTAGGAGGAGAAGTGCTTACAAGGGATGTGGACAGACGGACAGACAGACAGGGTGATTCCTATATACCCCCCCAAACAAGTTTGTGGGGGGTATAATAATATCTATTTTTAACTGAACATACTTCAATGATGCATAAAATGACCAGTAAAAGTTGAATTACCTTCTCTAGTTGTGGAATATTCTGAGTTGATTGTATGCCCTTATCAAACAGGCTCACTAACATGGTCTCAAAACTGTTCACATTGGTGCTGTAATGGGCCCCCTGGGCATCCAATAACAAGTCAACCAGAAACAATGCATTTCTCTTGGGTCTGAAAATGTAAATATATGAAAATCAATACATGTTTAAATGTTATGCTTTTTATCATATATGGATATTCTGCATATGGGATACAGACTGAAGATCATAAATCCATAACACGGACTGTAATACGTAACATCACAGTAGAAAACCTGTAACAGCACCTGATTTAGGTGGATGACTTCATTAGAAATCCATAACATCCGGACTAGTTGTTAGGCATAACATTCCGGTAGAAAATCCAAAAAATTGATGTCATAATAATTGATGGCGTGTAAACAAAGAGAAAGGATATTTTTGCCTTAGTCTGTTGAATTTTTATGGCTGTCCTAACAGTGGTTCCCTCGATTCCTATGGTTACAAAGGTGTTGTGAAAAGACCAATATGATATTCAATATAAAAAACTATTTCCATAGAGAATAATCTTAAGGAAAGGTTTTAACCTTTATAATTTGCTTATATTTACCTACAATTGTTGTAATTTTTGTTTTGATTTGTGGCTGAACAACTGACCACTGTACAGTCATTGGCCATAAAGGAGTTCCAACACAAAATTTTCATGTTATAGTTCCCCATTAGATCTTTTTTAAAGTTTGGTCCCCACCAAAAGTCATCATTGTACTTACTTGAAAGGACTGGCAATAAAGTCTGGTCCCCATTTAAACTCATCGTCTAGACTAAGCGTAGAATGACAAGCATCAACAACCATCTGAGTGAAGTTCAGCAGTGAATCTTGTATCAAATATCTCATTGAGTCCTATAAATCAATATACTCAACATAATAATAATAATAGTAGTAGTAATTAAACTAATAATTATATTACCCAATGAGGAAATTTTCAGTACTGAATTATTTGTTTTGACAATCAATTACATCAGTTAAAAAATCAATCAAAGACAGAAATGGACGGATTTCGTTAAACAGGAAGTAGGTGAGCGACAGACCTGAAATCGAATCCCACGTTATGGAGGCCATGCTGATGCTGCATACTAAATTTCAAAAGAATGTGATTAGTAGTTACTGAGAAATCTGTTACGAAAAATTTTTCCACGCCCGCACGCCGCCCACCACCCGCCAGACATTCACCATGCTATAACTCTGTGACATCCGCCAAAAATACACTAATTCAACTTTAAAAAAATTGTATCTACCACTGGACATACCTGCATGATAAATTTAACCATCTCCATAAAGGCCTTCAGTTTAGAGATCTGATAAACTTCCCAGTTGGTCTCATGAATGTTGAACCAGCCTTTCCCAACATCTCTCAGGGAGGTACGAATGTGGGTTCTCAGAATTGTGATCCAACTGTCCTTCAGAAACAGTGATACCTGAAAAGATAAAATAAACATACAGATCTTGTAACTTTTAATAGTAGAAGGATTTTATTGTGTCCCATATATTATTCAGTCAGCAATTACAAGAGTAACAAGAGTGAAAACAAAACTCAAGACTTATTTCTTCTTTGTTTGATTTTAATAGTGTTTAAAGTCATTTTCAGCAATTTGTCAGCTATATCCTGTCCCATTTTTATCAGGAGAAAAAGCAGGAGTACCTGGAGAAACCCTGACCTTTGTAGGACAATCCTTGTCATTAAGATTGGTGTGGACCACACCTCAAGACCTATTTTAGCAGTCCCTATAGTAAAAATAATACTTAAAACATATTCCACCACTCCAGAATAAACAAGACAAGAACAAGACAGAAAGCTTTATTTAAAGTGGATATGTTAAAGCTCCAATGAGTTTAAAAAATCTAACCAGAGAAATTACTATTAGATTGAAAACAATACTCAAATAGATGTCTATAGTAAAATATATAGTTCATACTGCTTCCAACAGTCAATAGAAAATAATACTCAGGACTTATTTTAGCAGTCTCTATAGTAAAACAAATAGTCTGTTTATTGTTTAGATTTAATTTATCATTAAAGCTGCTTGTGACTGTGACAGTTTAATTTCCACTGATCTACTTGATACATTTTTAACCTAAATACCTTAAATGTGAATTCAACAGAGGACTGTATCTGTTCAAATTCCTCAGACAAATTAGTTTATTTTATAAAAAGCCTGTTACTGTGAATTCCTCCAATAATATTGGTATATAGTGTGATTTTTATAACTTATTTGACTGTTTAAAATAAAAAAAAACTTACCTGTGATGTAGCCTGTGACTGTGTCTGTTCAAATTCCTCCAATCTCATTGGTTTAGTAGTTGGTATATGGAAGAGTGACATCACACAGACTTTATTACATTCTGTTCTCACTTTACCAGTAGCCTCAATGCTTTCCTTACGTGTCAATAAAGAGTGGAATGCAAAATGATCATAGTTCTGGTCATATGGGTACTCGGGTACATCCTGTACACAGCCTGTAAAACAATGATCAAAAGACTTCTTGATAAAGAAAACAAGAATTTATCATGGAGATCCCTTACCCAGAATGTGTTTTTATAAAAATTTTTATACAAGTTTCTATGAATTTTATGCTATATTCCATATACAATATGAGTAACCATTGTAGCCATAGTGGCTATCAAATTTGTGTGCATATCTGGAAATGTTGGTACTGGACAAAACATTAAAAAAAAATGTTTTTAGTGTCCTGAACTTAGGTAGTCCCAAAACACTTTATTATTACAATGTTTATTACAATGCTTATTACTATGTTTCTAGTAAAGGTACTAACTGAACTGATAAATCATGACTCAGACAAACAAACCTTTAGATGGAATAACTTCTTCCTTTATTTCAGGTTTTTGAACAAAAGCAAATGTTGCTGGATCATCATCTACTGTCTTATCAAATATAATTCTGTTCATGGACCAACAAAAGTCAATGTTAACTTCCTTCTCTAGGACCTGGATGTAATCTTCCAAACTATAAAATAAAAGTTTGTCTTCAGTAAAGTCTTATTTTCTTCTACTTCCTTTATTTGCATACCTCCATAGGTCATGATGTAGCACAAAGTAAGCAAAACATTTGTGCCATTTTCAAAAATTATATATATTTTTCTTTAATAGACAACAAGATACAAGTTGTGTTAAAATAGTAATTTATCAGATTAATTTTTAAAATTTAGCAACATTTATCTGACTATCTGCTAGAACTCTTACTTTTTGTCCTTTCCAATTCCAGGGCTATTTTTAGCACATTCCACCATTCGTTTGAGTGAAGCCTGATCTAGCTCTCCTACACCATCCATAGGCATACAGTCAACATACAAGTTATATCTTAGGAGTGCCTCTGTTTCCTTACGTAGTCTGAATGCTTCTGCTACTCTCTCTGAGAAAACTCTAGGATCCTCTGCCTTAAACATTACCCTGATTCTGGGTACCCAATACTGAGTCTTAAGATTCATTCTGGAGCCTGTAAATTTACAACACAATATTATATCTACTGAAGGTTTGGGATTTTTACTGGGTCTATTGGCTTTCTCCCCCAATAAAACTTAACAAATTTTGTTGAAAAGTTGCTGACAGTGGCATTAAACCCCATTCACACAAACAAACTAATCAATTTAGTTACACATATGTATTTCATTTAAATTAGACTGCTCAAAGTTAAAATTAAACAAATGTGGACTGTGAGCACGCTCACAAAGGGATACCCCCACTTCGCTTTAAAGTCTAATTATCTCCCCTTAATGATATCCAAGGTCAATAAAAATCCTTCATGCAAATCTAGATATAGTGTACTGCCTTTATGCTAAGTTTCATTAAATTTCATCAAGCGGTTTAGGAGGAGTTGCGCTTACAATGGATGTCGACAGACCGACAGACAGAAAGGGTGATTCCTATATATCCCCCCACCCCCAAGTTTGCGAGGGGTATACAAAAGACGTCAATTGATGATAAACCCAAGCAAAAAGCTATAAATAAAACCTGCCAAATGAATTTTTTGAAGATAACATTTACTCTCATTAGCATTATATATTAATTTTGTGCATTATTCATGTATAACAAGGACTAAACGCATATCTCACCATCAGCCATGAATCCACCATTCACTACAGGTTTACCAGACTCATCGACAATTCTTCCTGCGGAATTACATTTCTGTACAAAATACAACTTCTGTTTGGGGTCATAATCTAGTACACCAACATCTGTCCATTCATATTTAATTTTAGGGTCAGTTGGGTCCACTGTAAAGACAAAGGTTTTTCTTTGAGATGTATCAGACCTCTTACACAGTACAAATAGATGTAGAGATGAAGTGCTCTTTATTGGATACAACTATTTAACATTTTGTGATCCCCTTGATTTTTGAAATTATTTCCATACATTAATGAGGTTTTATTGGATTTAAAAAATTATTTCGATATATTACAAATGTTTTATTTGAAGAAATCTAAAACAAGTTATGATTGCTCTAAGCACAAATTTAACATGTTGTCCATACTAGGGACAAAATTGTACTGAGTCCGTCAAAAGCCTTATTAACATTATAGTGTGTATTATAACCCACTTTAATTCATTATTGACAACTTATAGGTACACTTACTAAAACAAATATGTACAAAATAAAGACAATTATAAATACATACAATCTCTGTCAGCATCTCTGCTTGGTAACAGTGCTGAAGCTGGGACTGGTTTCCTAACTCCATTCTCCTGTCCCATCTGTATCCATTCCCTAGGGAGACGACAGTCAAACTCTTCATTGTCAAACAGATCTAGAGGTAGATATGGTGGGAACGGAGCAGGATCATCTGGATCCATGTTGATCTGGACTGGCATACTGTTCTGTTTCGGCATCAGCTGATCAATTTTTATTCCAAGGTCCTTGAAAAGGTTCTTTAATTCAAGTGTACCAAAAAGTCTTCTTCTCCTGTAAGAACATTTTTAAAAATTAGTCATCTTTATTTTGCTATCAAATTCATAGATACTCCACCACCTCATATTAAAAATATAACACCAGTGACCATGACTTTCTCACATTACTTCTTAGGCCATCCATAAAAAACAATGACTTACTAGCTTCCTATATCTTTCAATTTTTATGACTATCACGTCCTCAATATAGCTGAATTATAGCTTGCTGGACATAAAACAATCAATTAATCAACTTACTGGTTTCCTAGTCCACCCACCAAATTTTGGTCCTACTCAAAAAATCTACTTAGGGTTTTTTTTTATATTTTACAATTCTACTTGACATCTGATGGTTGTATGTGTCTCAGTACAGTTTTAGTTTTCTGTTTAAATTATATACTAACCTTTCTACTTCAATTTTGCGTGGACAGTCTCCAGGTTTTGTGTAGAATGGTAACTGTACCTTGGGCTCATATGAATTTCTAGGAAAATCCTTTAAAAAAAAATAATTAAGACTAATGAAAAAAGTAATAATAAAATATATTATATACAATAAAATGGGAAATAAAAAAAAAATTAATATCTGACTGATAAACAAAGACATATATAACAATCCTTATTCACATTTTGGATCTGTTTGTCTGTAACCAGGCAAGTTGTCATCAATTTACTAGTATTTGGTTTTTTTTTTTCACAACAAGGCAGTTTAAAGAAATTTTCTGAATAGAAAAACAAAATTTGAAGTTTAAGGTAGAGTATATAAGAGGGATACAGTTTTTAAAGGTCACATGCATGTAGGCCTTTTTTATTTCTTTCGTGTTCTAGTACTGGTCGTATTAACATATTATATAAAAACCTTTGAAATTAATAACATCAATGAAAGTAGAATTAGTGATGACACTTGATACAAGGTCATCATGCATCTAACGTTACACGACATACACCAAGTTGTACTTCTTCTAAAAACCATACAAATAATAACTGATCCTAAGTTCTTTGTTGAATTGTAGACTTGATGAATAAATCTTTAAGAGATAATTACACATGATTGAAAAATTTTCAACTAAACACTGATTATTTTCACTGATCAGTTAAGAACAACTAACAAGTAATGAAACAAAATTCTGTTAATATTACATTTTTACTACTTTCTTTACAGTTATTTCTATTTACTGGTACTTTGAATTCATACAGTCAGGGTTCTCACTAGCTTTTTTTATGGCGAGTCCTGGGACTCATCCCTTTTTGAACTGGTGAGTCCCAAACTAGCTTCATGATCATGAGTACATAGAATAGATGAGCCCGGACTATTAGCCAAGTACACTTCCATTATAGGGTTTAGCTATTGTATTTTGAAATTAGTACTACAACCGACTTTATATAAATATAAAGTAAATAATGTATGAATAAAAATAGAGCACAATGTATCGTTAACAGCAACCTTTTCTGACTGAGAATCATTCATGTGTGAATATTTAACTACTATATCTAGTAAATAAAAATATTCCTAATGCTTGGTGGTCCACCCCCCCCCCTTTTACATTTAATGAACTCTGCAAAGCACTCCTCATACCCTTTTACTAAATACCAAAATCAAAGCTGGGTAAATGGTGATTAAAGTTGATACCAAAATTTTACTTTTATTCAAGGATCCTGAATTTTTTTTACTTCATTTCATCTACGTTTTCTTCTCCACGGAATTAATTTGTGGATGACTTGTTTACTGTGTTCCATACAGAAACGTAACGAAATATGCACCGTGGAACACACAAAGCATTATTGGGTCATTAATTTCTTTATTATAAAATGACATAATGCCTACTATCAGTAGCCAAAAACTTGTCGTTGATTTCATAACTTCTTACGACAGAACCAGTAGAAGGAACACTGAACGAGATCAGAACAGAATCAATATTTTTACGATTTATATATAGAGATCATCACCTCATTTTATTTTAAAAAAAAAGAATATAATGTTTTTCATCCAAAATGATTTAATACACGATCACTATGCACGGAATTCCTTTGTGTGTATCCAATACATAATACACACTAGCACATGCGTACTGTTCAACTTTTAACCCCATGTGTCCAAATTGATATTTTTTCTTTGAAATATTGCATGGAAACATTTACTTAATTCTTGTTTATTTTTCGTCTATTATTTTTAATAAGGTTGCTTCAACTGCACGTTCTAAGATAACGATAAAGATGAAACGTATACTCAATATGTGCTGTCTCGTAACTGTCACATTATGTAATTAAGACAGCCACAGGTGGCCAAAAACCAAGGTGTCAAAAGTGACAGCCTAGGGGTATTTCACGATAATAAATTAGTCTTTTGATAAATTAGCCATTTTTTAACTGCAGGAAACGTTCACCGGTTAAAAAAATCATTTGTTGATTGTAAAATTTACGATTTTCCCAAAGCACATTTTCAGGACTCAAATGATTTGACGAGGATGCGTCCTGTGGACGCTGGGAATCCAGTAATGGCGCGCCCTACACAACTTTGACGCTGCCAGGATGCCTATACGTGCCTTAACGAGAACCCTGTACAGTCTCAGTAACCTTTTTTTAAATTCCAAAATTTAAAAAAAAACAGGATATCTTCTTATAGATACATTAGTTTTACAGCAAAGAAAGTATTCCCAAAATATCATGAGTACCACAAAAACCTTTCATGAAACCGATTCTAAAACCTTAAACAAGAAGTAATTAATGTTTATTTGTTTTAGTTGTTTTTATTGCTTGCTTGTTTGAATGGTGTTTAATCCCACTTTCCACAATTATATCATGGCATCCAGTTTTTATTTAGTGAGGAAGCCGGAATGTGATCAATACCAGAGGAACTACCTTAACCACATGGCAACAGAAGCACCGAATTTGTTTGTAATCAACTATATGTATACTTACTGATATAGCAGTAATTTCTGTTGATGGTCCATGGGAATGTCCCTTAATCTGTTCAAGAACGTTACCTCTTTCTTGAAATGAGGTCACTAGAAACAAACAAGTTATCATAATTTAAAATAAGAAATGATGATAAACAAATATATAATGACAGCATTGATGTTTAATTTGTTTATCTGGACATTAATATATCAAATGACTTCTACTGTAAATGGTTGAAGACAGGGTTAGTAAAACAGCTTTCATGAAAGTAAAATGTTCAATACTCCTACGTAGAGAACAATAAGAGAGACCACTTCAGGAGACATTAACTATATATATATGCTTCATAAAAAAGCATGAAAAATTTAAAAATATCTACTAGTATAGTGTTTTTAACACTATACTCAGACCCAGTAATTATAATAAAGAAAAAATAATGTAATTATGCCAAAATTAAAAAGGGAAATACCCCATTTCATATTTTAAAATAAATAATCTACCTTTAGGTGTATGTTTTTCTTTGGCAACATTCCACAGAGTGTCTTGTGCAGTTACTGGGCCATTCAATACATACTGAAAACATTTAATAATCTCATCAGTTTTATGCCAAGATATGATGTAACAGTTTATTAGCAATAAAATACAAATCTACCCAATAAAAGATATTATATATAGTACTTCATAAGCACAGAAAATATACATGAGGATATTCCACAGTAACAGAATCAACAATAAGATTTAATTCTATCTTCACAAAATATCACAGCTTTCTAAATTAATTTCCAGACCAGAATACTCAAATTTCTTATAAATCAAGGTAAAGATATAATTACAATGGTTTTCTTACAAATTACATTTCAATACAGTATAAATTTGCAAGTCAATTTTCATTGGTCCAATAATTGAAATGTGACTTACATCCAACTGTCCATCACTTCCATCAGTACCAATGATATCTGAGTAGTATCCACGCTGTTTAATTTCAGGATAAGTCTGTCCATTTGTTGCAGCTTTACTGGGACTGTCCATTCTAGTACGATTTGCTGAAAATGGCTTCCCACCACTTCTGCTTGCTCTTGCCGACATTTTGTCCTTTAAAATGAACAGTTTTATTAATTACCTACAACTGATTGCATGACGTAGATCCATTTAAACTTTACTTGGCTTTCTGTCAAATGTCACTACTACATAAAACTTGTTTAGTTCTATGTATGTGTATATGGCAATTATGTTGGATTAATTTAAGTCCAAACATTTTTTCAGACAATTTTTGACAGAAATTCTTTTTGCCATAACTTCTTTGAAACCATTAACTTAAGTTCCGTCATACTGTGACGTCTACAAAACATTACTATATGCAAAAGGTGTAACATGACCATTTGATTTTGAATACAGAGGCTTGATAAAGATTTTTTTTTAATATTATTTTGCTGGACATACGTACATGTACAGCACCCAATAAATTTTAAATGTAAAATTTGTTTCAAAATTAATTTCACTTTAATAATGATTTTAGTCAATCAGAGTACTGCCCTTCATTAGTTCCTACTAGTATAATGTAAAATGGGGAGGTTAAAGGTGAATCTGAGCTTTCCTGTCTGAGCTCCTCCATAATGTAGGGATTGCTGGAGAAAAATATCTATATATATGCCATCCCAGGAAAAATAAGAGCATTTAAATTAAAAGAGCACAAATGTCAGAGTACAAAAAACCCAGACTGTAAATCTGTCTACAAACAAAAAAGTTATGCAAGCTTAAAAACCAAAGTTTTTGGAGATTGTAAATATGTTCCCATTATCATAATGGGCTGAAAACCAACTACTATTAAAAGTGTATTTAGGCCCAATAGCTTCAAATAATCAAGTAAATTAGTTTTTAAAAAATTATTGACATTATATTACATGTTGGTGCTGCAAAAAACATCCCCTTTTTAGTTTAATAATGTGGTTTAAAAACAGTACTGGCACCTAATCACGACAAGGAAGGGTTTTTGTAACAGCAGTAGCACCACATATTTTATATAAAAAATGCGATAAAGGACACTTTTACAATAAAGTATTCAGCAAATTATTTATTTGATCTACAAAATAATTTAATCCATAAAACTATAAACTGCAGTAAGTACTTAACAAGAATGTAAACTGTATCAAAAGTGTAAAATTGAATATTTAAAAATATACAAGATCTTGTGTATTATTTTAACAAACATCATTCTTTGTTTACAAACTTCATTGGCGACAACATGTAGTCCCACAGTAAACAGGGGATGACGTGTGGCAGAGCCCTCAGAGGTAATATCTAGGAACCAATTATGTTCTCTGCACTGGAGACTGCCACAATATGACCAACAATATCAATTTACTAACACCAATACAGCGAATTATATATAGTGTAACTGGACAAAACTGTTTTACTGTTTTATAACATCTGGACATGATGAAATATGCTGATTGTAAAAAAATCGGATGTTTTGCTTCTAGAGAACTTTCGGAAATCCCATGCAAAAAAAAAGCATTGGATGGCAGAGCCAGAGGATTCTCCGACCAATCAAATGAAGTACATGCAGGGATTGATGTTTGATATTCTTTCAATACTTTAAAAGCATGCATGCTCAATAATAAAACTCAGACATGACATGACCTATTTATAGTAGAGACATAAATACGAAGAGCAGACAACCTCCGTTAAGTATCTTGGTGCATGACTGAACTTTTTTACTGTTTCTGTGGTGTTGCTTTAAGGCCTTCAGTTGGAACGATAATTCAGAGAATATCAAATGTAGTTTATAAATATTTATTAAGGATTACATCACATTTACAGTATATCTGCTACAGTTTGTGGCCATGATTAGGTTGCGAAAAACCGGAATTCAAGTTGCTTGTTTAAAGTTAGTTATTTGCACAGAAAATTTATGAAACTTCTACAGAACAATATTTAATATTGCTTTTAAAAGATTTGCTAATAAAAATAAGTTTAACCAAATGTTTTCATATTTTAAAACAGGGCCTCGGTGGCAGAGTGGTCAAGGTAGTTCGTCTACTATTGATCACGTGGTCTGTCAACACTGAGATTGCAGGGCTCGCGTTGGAGGGCGACTCGGGCGAAGAAGTCGCCTTATCGTGGTCCCACTTCGCCGACGATCATCTTCAAAAGCGAAGTGAAGTCGCCCTTTCATTTTGTAGAATCGCCTAATGTCGCCTTTCAAATTTTATTCCCATTTTGGTAAGAAATCTTCATATTTTTGATACCGCGTCATGTTTATTATGTTTACGCGCCAAAGTTGAACTGGTACCCTTTTAATTTTTATTTGGTATATAAAGCGTAGGTTTACAATATAACCGAAAACCAGTTCAGAGCACAAGAATTTGTGAAAATTTCCGGAGCGGATATGAATTTGGTGCCGGAGATTGCAAATATACTACGCTGATAGTGGTGAAATACGTTTTGCAATGATAGACACGTAGTAAAAATAGTATTTTGGCAGTTACTTAAAACAAATTTAAGTTAAATATGTTTAAATACTTTTAATAGTGAATTTTACAATTTTAGTATGTGTCACAATGATGTAATTTTCTTCTTCTAGTTCTAATAGTACTTCATTTTAAATCAATAAAATTGTGTATCAATGACAAAGAAACATTTATTTTAATGAACAGTTTTGTGACAGTTGATTCTTTTTTTATTGTTATGTTTAATACATGTATTTTTGAAAATGTGTGAAATAAGTATACTGAATAGTTAATAAAATCTTTGATACTTGATCCTCAATAAATTAAACTGCTAAAAAAACATTAAAAAAAAGGCAAATGCCAACACTAATTTAAAAAAAAACAAAGTAAACAGGACGCGTTCGCGACATATACTGCAACTTCTCCCTGTTTTCCACCCACTTCTCCCTGTTCTATCCTCACTTCTCCCTGTCAGCCACCCAAAAGAGAAGTGACTTCTCCCTATAATTTTGACCCAGCGTGAGCCCTGGATTGTGGGTTCGATTCTCACTGCAGGCAGGGTGTACTCGACTCAAATCTTAATTGACAAGGATTGCCAGTTTTCCTACCGCAGGTCGGGGGTTTTCTCCGGGTACTCCGGCTTCCTCCCCCAATAAAAACTGGACGCCATGATATAGCTGAAAAATTGCTGAAAGTGGCGTAAAACACCATCAAACAAACAAACAAACATCATATTTTAAAAAAGTAGTAAATGTCCTACCCCATTTTGTCATGACGCAGTTAACTCTCTAATAGATGATCATGCATGATAAATTGCTCTTCAATGTGAAAACACAAAAAGACTGCTTTAGTACTCAGGGATGACGCTACTATAGTATTTGGGGAAAACGTAAATTAAAAATCCGGATTTTTTCGGGTCCGTTTCAGGTAACGTTTTTCCGATTTATTACCAGCAGTTCTAAGGAAGTTATACTTCCGTTTCGCACAGCATGGGTTCTTTCAGTCTTGTCTTCTTTAAGTCTGACGCTGTCAAGTTTCGTGCTGTGTGATTTGAATACTATGTTGTTAGTTTTCTAAATAAAATTGAGTTATTTAGAAATAAAACTAATCTGTATTTTCAATTTGATGTTTAGGCTTTTTCGAAATTTCATGGGATAACTCCTATGCCTTATTGTTCCAGTAAGTTTTATATCATGTAATATTATAGCTGAGTTGTTCTTTTGTCAGACTTATGACCTTTACAATGCAGCTGAGTAGTTGTACATATATATTAGTGTCAGAAAATAAGTAAAAAAAAACAAGGATTTTCTCAAGTTTGAACTTTAAATAATACAAAATGATATTTTCCCAATACACTGCTTTTAAGCACAAAATTTCTCAATTTGTGCGGTGGGGGACCCATTTGAAAAAGTCTAAAATCATCCCTGAGTACGTGACAATCTTGAAGACCGATCAAAAATTGTTGTCAAACTACTTGCTATTAAGCATTTTGAGTTGATATTTATGAAGGCTAAGTTCATTTTATTCAAGCCAAACATTAATTTCAATTTATATTACAGTTTTACAATTTTTTTATGTATAATTGTTTTGCGGAGACAATTTTGTGCCAAGAATGGCAAGATAGAATATTTTGAAAAAATAAAAATGTATGTTTATTTGAAATAAAAAGAGATATTTGAAATATTAAGCTGTTTTGAAATTGTCACGAATTCCACTTTCAAATG
This sequence comes from Limnoperna fortunei, assembly GCA_944474755.1. Taxonomy (NCBI): domain Eukaryota; kingdom Metazoa; phylum Mollusca; class Bivalvia; order Mytilida; family Modiolidae; genus Limnoperna; species Limnoperna fortunei. The sequence goes on along the minus strand of OX104118.1, from coordinate 8,652,078 downwards.
AGGTGTTATATATAAATTTGTCAAGACTTTTTAAATTTTATTTTACGTCCCTATTTACAGAATAATAAAACCAAAAGTAGATTCAGGAAAATGTCGTTAGTATGCAACATTGGATTGAATTTTTAATCACATTTTCAGCGAAAACTTGGTGCCTAGTAAAAATATGCAAATAATTTAATAAGTTTAATGTTAACTTACTTATTCACTCTTTAAATGCAAACTTTTCATCTGAATTATTGTTGTGTCTGCAGGTTCTTGTTCGTTTACAAATGGCGTGTTTGGTCTTGGCAACAGAAGATGCTAAATTATGTCCGATTTTAAAATAATCAAGTGATTTATAACTGATAGGTTACATTTAATTAGAAAATATGTTTCAAATGCAAATATGTATATATGTTTATATATAGGTACATTTAAAAAAAATAAATTCTAGTGCATCATTAATATATACAGATATCAAAACAATAAAAAAACAACATTATTTTGTTCTGTCCCGTTTCAAAATATAAGGGGAGGTAACAACGTTGGCGCGTTTTTCTAACGTTAAAATGTCTTGTTTTTTTAGTTTTCATAATCTCATTTATTGTTTTTATTACATTTACAATCCTTTTTAGATCAATAATTAAATCTGTTTATTTTCTTATATAGTAGAAAAAGTAGTAAAAAGATATATAGATATAGTGAAATAGATGAAAGTAAAGTAGATGTTAAGAAGTGACATATTATACGTATTAAAACGGGGTTAGGAAAGGGGGGGGGGGGGTAACTTGGTATATATAGTAATACGGATGTGCCACCCGAAAGCGTCACTTTTTTACCTCTACAAAATATATGAAAAGGTGGCTTTTTATTGAAAAATAAATCATCGGGTAGTTGTACATTATTTAAATGATCATGTATATCCATGCCTCCGCAATTCTCTTCAAGATTTTGTAATTTTTTGCAAGACTTTATTTTGTAAAATCATCGTGGATCATCGTGGTTTACTTAGGCTTAACTTAAGTAAACCGCGGTGATTTTACAAAATAAGTGCTTTATTAACATCACTTGATCAAAAGAAATGCCTATATTGTTGTTAAATAAACCAATCAAACATGTGTCATGCAGTAATAATGTGTTGGCAGTGATCCCCGCAGATGGTAGAATAAGGTGCGATTCTGTCATTGTGCCGCCAAGAGATGGAATAAACAATAGCAAAAGTTTTATGTCTTAACATGTCGCTTTTAATTTTGTTTTATAAACAATTTGGTAGTGAACGGACTTTTTTGTCAATGGAGATTTACGACAATAAAATATATATGAATAGGCCCGATTTAATTTAAATATAGTAATATGATTAGGTCCTATATATAACCTCCGAAAATATATGAATATGGTGGGTTTTGAAATCTGAAATATTGAATTTTGAAATATTGTACATGACGTAATTTCAGAGCACCCTAACAATGCCTCTGCAGTCCATTGGTGACGTGACGTCTTTCTCGTTATGCGTTGGTGACGTCTGAAAACTACAACGCTTCAGAGATTGCAAAAAAAAAATGTGTGTGAGATGTCAAAATTATTTTTGTCTACTTTTAAATTAATTGTAGTGATCGTCTACAATATTTTTTTTTCTTATAGCTTAGCTACCATCTGAAATGGGTTGGGACCAGCAGGGGCGTAGCTAGACTAGATACAATGTAGATTCACAACATAACTAGAGGGTCGGAGCATGCCCCACCCCCGGGAAATTTTGAAAACAATTGTGCAATTTGGGGTATTTTGAAGAGTTTTAAGGGGCTTTATTTAGTACTGAAAACGGACAGTTTGTTGTTTGCAGGGATAGATTGCATTGTTTTTTAATTGTTAAAATCATGTGGATTCAGCCGGGTACTCGCAAAGCTACGCTTCTGGCCAGCATAACTACATGTAAAAGGTTCTTGGTTCAAAACTATCCTCACAAGAAAATGTCATTTCCTCCCAGGTCATGGGTTCTGGATCTATCCTTCGAAATCATGGTTCTGAAACATGTGAAATCATCCTCCGAAAACAGGGGTCCGAAATCCCTGACTAAGAGGATGTTTCAAATCTCTAGAATTGTCCAGGAATAAACGGGATGTCATATATCATGGTCGTAACCGCAACCTGTACGCTAAAATGCATGCAACTGCGTACACAGAGTGGCCACACAAAAAAAAACGACCAGAATACATGAAATGGTGTTTGTATGTCATTGCTGCCCCTAGACCCCCTGCCGTAAAACCACTTCGTTTTAAGTCGATCATTATATTTTGCCAACACTTCATTTTGGGCTAGCTACGCCTTTGTAATTGCATTTCCTTTAGTTTAGTTGGAGGTGATAAAAATCTTAGATTCTAGGAAATAAATGCAGAGGAATCTTATCTCGTAAATCCGCACATACAAAACATACATTAAAAAAACCCAACAATTTATGAAGAAAGTTATTTTTGTTTACTTCTCTTTTTTTATAGCTATCATCTTGGATTTCTGATTGGCACAATAGGTTAGGAAGACCAGCCTATGAAAACAGAACTTACTGATTAATCAAATTAATCTGTCTAGTTACTTGTATTTCTTTATTAAAATTGTCTAACGTGTAGTGGTGGCAGACCCAGTTTTTATTTGTGGAAAATTCGAAATTAAAAACAAGTGCTCCCCAACGTTTTAAAATTGTCGCCATTCGCTTTAGAATGCCCATTGAAGTCTACAGACGACGTTCGAACTAAAAGTGTGTGTGTGTGTGTGTGTGCGTGGTGGGGGGGGGGGGTGGCAAGATCTTTTCTGTTAACGTGTTTTGGGCATTTTTACACGTCTGTTTACTGTTTTTTTTAATAAAGCACATGTTAACTGTTGTTCAACCATTAGCTGTTATCTGTGTTTTTTTAAATTGATATTGTTAATGAAAATAAAAACACTGTTTGATGTTAATAGACAGAAACACTGTTAACTGTTTTACATATCTGTTCTCTGTTAATTCATTTTATTCACCAATTTTGTAATGTAATTGAGTCTTCCTATGAAGCTAGGAATATACATAAGATCCCATACTGACTATGGATACATGTTAATTGGTCATAATTCCTATTTGTCCCAGTCAATTGGTCGAAATTTGCTTTTAAAATGTATTTATTTTATTTGAATTACCCTCCTTTCATTTTTCATACAAACTGTCTTTCTTACTTCATAAAAAAACTTTTTTTTTGCCACCAATTAGTACATATAAAGTCTGTTGTATTGTGAAAATCTGAAGAAAAACAAATCAACAATAAAAAAAAAGAAAGTAATTACATTTGTTTCATGAAATAAAAAAACCCGTCAAAGCCCTATATCTAGTACAGATAGAACTTGCAGACAAGCAGTGCATAACGACAACATAATAACGATATAGAACAACAACAAAAAAGAAATTAACAATACTATATGACAATTATTAAGGCTGAAATAATGATAATTTTGTAAGAAAAAGTAGTGCTTAACATAATCATGGGAAAAACTTTAATAAAACAACTGAATAAATAAAAGTAAATAAGTTTCCATATAATTAGCATATTCAAATGCAATAACACTTCAGGTAAAAAAATGCACAATACTCAAATATTTTTAATGATGTTTGTCATTACTTTTATTTATAAATATTAATTCAATAACTTAACAAAATATAATTTGTTTTTGCATTGCGAGCTTCTTATATTTCAATAACTAATTATATCTCGCTAAACAAAGCCAAAAATTGTTTTGAAATAGACTTTTTAATAAGTTTTGGGACCAATTTTCCAACAGTGGTACAAATGGACCAGACACCCTAGTTACTAAGAAAACACTGATTAATGTATGATTTTTTTTTCGCTTTATTGCCCTTCCATGAGATTCTGCTGTTATCTTTTTTCAATTTCCGAAGTCAATTGTTTTCTGTTTTCTCATGTAAAATGATGTTATCTGTTATCGTTATTTTAAATTTACTGTTATCTGTTTGGGGAATAAATAACGGTTGAACTGTTAATGAACCCTCAAGCCCCTCTCGAGTTGTGTGCAAGTCGAGAAATTCTTAAAACCACTGACTGAAGAAAAAACTACCATTTCACAGTGCATTTCAAAAGATACGATACGAAACTAACAACAATTTGCGACGTAATTTCTACTTCTGACTTTCGTGTCGGCCTTCCTTAAATAAACAATTATTATTATTCACGATCGTGCATCAACCAATATACATTTATGAATGATAAGGGTATCCCAAAGGGATGAATGATCGCAGTTCTACTCGTCTGACTACAACTACTTAAAAATCCATTCAGGTTACGTCCTGTTAAAGTGTAATGTTGGTGAACAATTCTTTCAAACTCGGTACATTTCAAATCAATAAATCCTTCAAAGACAGAAATGGCCGGACTTTGTTAAAAAGGAAGTAGGTGAGCGACAGCCCTGAAATCGAATCCCACGTTATGGGAGGCCATGCTGATGCTGCATACCAAATTTCAAGAGAATGTGATTAGTAGTTGCTGAGAAAACTGTTACGAAAATTTTGTCCCCGCCCGACATTCACCATATTATAACCCGGATTTTCACTCTGTAAAATCCGGCCAAATATGGTCCTTCATACAGGCGAAAAACCATTGACATGTGAATTATATTGGGAGTGTTTTGCTTCTAAATACCCGGAGTAGGCACTCAATCCGGACAGGTCAAAAACCATACGAATGCCAGATTTGTAATATGTGTTTCTGAATGTTGTTTAACGCCTTTTTCAGCAATTTTTCAGCCACATCATGGCGTGCAGTTTTTATTGGGGGAGGTAGCCGGAGTACCCGAAGAGAACCCACGACATTCGGTACGAAAACTGGCAATTCTTGATGTGTAATATGACTTCAGCCAAACATTCAGGTTAGTAAACAATAACAGCATCCACAGCGGTGAGAAAACTTTTAAGATGTAATGATTTTGGACTTTGTTTTCGTTTGAAGTTCATTTTGGCACATCAAAAGAAAGCACCAATCATTGACAGTTGGATAAATACTATAAATTCTGTCTTATGCATAGACCTGCCAATGGGAAGACCTTACTGTTATTCTTAAGATTATTATTCCTTTACGCCAACTTTTTAACTTTTTACAATGAGGCAGATGAAAAAGTATGCAACATATCATTTTGGTGTTTTGGGTCAAGTATTGCATACCAAAGACTCGTCAAAAACCGAAACATTTTCCTTTATGGAGATATCTACCCGAAACTGAAAAGCTTGCTATCAAAACAACACAGAAACCGTAACAAATACAAACAACCGATTGATAGAAAATCTTATGCCCCGATGAGACGATTTTGGTACACTGGTTTTATTTGTTTGTTTGAATGGTGTCTATCGCCATTGTGAGCAATGTTTCAGCTTTAAACGTGCCGTTCGGTTTTTACTGGGGTAGAGGACGGAGAACCGGTAGAAAAAGGACAAGCCTTGTTAATTATGATTGAGGAGTCAAGCGTACCCTGTGCGCTACGAGACTCGAATCGGTAACCTTATGCAGTGTTGACAGGCCACATGATCAATAGTAGATGACTAACTACCTAAAGGTACATTTTGGAAATAAAAATATAAAGTGTATAGTAGTTTTTTGTTTCAACAACTCCGAAATGGTTAAAACTTACAAACTGTAAGTTGTAAAGACCTAGGGTCTCCACCAGTGGTTATTGAGGCATTAACTATGACAATGGTCTCAAGGTCCAAGTTATACAGTGACAATGACCTTGAAAAATCCATTAAAAATGTTTGTTCCTGTGTACTGTTACATTGACTAGAACATTAAAACTATTGGTCGTAGAGTTAGGGTCTTCACCATTGGTCATCCTTAAAGTTTACCTTGAAAATGGTCTCAAGGTCATGGTGACTCTGACCTTGAACCTTGTTATCTAACAAACACAGACGAATACAAGTCAAATCATGAAAAATGTGTTGAAAATAGACACAACTTTGTTTTTATTTTGACTGAACAGATTTACAGGGCTATAACATAAAAATATCTCAAAGACCCATGTCTTCACCCTTGAAAATTTATGGTTTATGTGTGACCTTCATGACCTTACACACTGTTATCATAACTCAAAAACAGTAAAAGGTACTTTCCTTTGTTTTGACTGAAAAGGTTTGACAGCTCCTAAAAGGGCATTTACAACTATAGACAGTTAAGGTAAAGTTGTTACGGGCTGTTACAATACTATTAGTGTAATTGGTCATGAAGTAGTCTGAAGATCAAATATTTATGGTGACCTTGAACTTGACAACTTGAAAAGTTTGTTTCATTCTGTTTGAACAAATGTATGACCCCTTAAGAAGAAAATCTACTATAATAGACAGTTACAGTAAAGTTGTGATGGGCCAAAACATATAACATGGTGTCTTTACCATTGGTTATACTTAGACATGACTTTCATAATAGTGTTGAGTTCAAATTCCTGTCAAACTGGATTAGCCTTTTGCTTGACAAAAGTGCCCAATAACCATATTATTAGGTTCAGGATATTTTCTGTAATAAAACATCAATTTTCATTTGATGGTGTGTGTGTTTGAATGGTGATTAACACCACTTTCAGCAGTTTTTTTCAGCCATATCGTGGCATCCAGATTTTATTAGGCAAGGAAGCCACAGTTCCCAGAGAAAACCCCCAACCTTCTGTAGAAAAACTGGCAATCTTGGAGTCTGGTACACCCTGCCCACAGTGAGACTGGATAGCTGCAATCTCAGTGTTGACACGCAATGTGATAAATAGTAGATGACATATACCTTAACCACTCGGCCACCAAAGCCAAGGTTTCAGCATTAAATAACTTGACAATACAACTACAAGAAAGCTTCATTTACAACATTACATCACAAGTTCTACTGGGTTTTTAAAATTGACCTGAGAGACAAAACCTCTTGAAATAGAAAGGAAGACTAGCTGGAAAACAAAAAACTCATTCTTGCAAATTTCATTGCTTTATTTTGCAATTTTGAAAATTTCTTAAAAAATAATCAACAATAATATGCATAAACTTTGCAGCAGAGGAAATAGACACAAAATTTTGACAGTAAAACATGATTATTCTCAAAATACATTGATTCAAATTCATAAGCTATGATTCTGACTGTTATGTATGGCAGTACTGATAACGTCCCTTAACAATAATGATAACATCATAGAAAAATCTTGAACTTTATCTTTACCAATTACAATTATTAGACGAATAATTCATTCATATAGTCCTTTTTTCTTTTTTATATCACTGACATAAACAAATAACAAATATCCAGCATAATTAGCATACTGTCACTCATTAAACATACAAATATATTACACAATGAATTGTAAGTCATGATTAGACGGGTTTAAAGTCCGTCATTAATTATTTAAATGATTCATGCCAACAATTTAAGTGCATTAATATCAAAATATGGAAAATTAATTTTTGGGCAAGTTATTGTTAATTACACCTAAATAATAGTTTTATGTAACAGCATTACAACCAAAGAAAGTCTTTATGTAAAAAATATTGCACCTTTTAATAAATGAATATATGTACCACAGATAACATTGGACTGTTCTGTTGTAAGGAGTAATGTTACTATGTCCTAACACTAGGGTCTGAAGCATCGGAAAGGTAAATTAAACTTTATCATTCCATGTAAAACCATGTTTTTTTACCATGGCCATTTAGTGTCAGATAATTCTTGACAAGGAATTACGAGAAAATTTAACTATATCAGATGAAGATTTTATCTGCAACATTCGCCATGGTTCCTAAGGATATTTACTTAAAATAATTTTTATATTTGATAATGTGTGAGAACTTAAAAGTTTAACTTAAACAATTACATTGTGACTTATTATTTTAAATAACTGGCACTACAGAAATAGTACTATGGAAGACCACAAGACGATTTATGCTTGATAAAACCAATTGTATACCACACAAAACCTGAGAATTTTAAATTATTACATATATTAAACAATCCATTGTTCGATTTATTTAAAAAATCAGAATTTGTAATGTCCAACAACAATTACTGTACCTTACATTTATTTTATGTAGATAATCTTTTTAATAAATGGGGGTAAAAATAATGCTCAAATTAAACAGCTGCCCAGGAACACATTAGCCCTTACCAGATACCCATGAACACTTCAAATTTTACCAGCCCAGGAGCACTAAAGCCCATTTATTTTTCAAAGTACAGATGTTCAAAACGAAACAGCTTCTGTAGCCTTCATCTTTGTTCCATAAATCATGACCGATAACTACCCCTATGTATCTTTTGGTACCAGACCCATTTCCTGTAGGACAGCAGTGGCAGCTTGAGCCTTGGCAGTCTTTTTATTCTGACTAGCTCCAGATGGTTGATATTCTACTCCATTTACAATAACCTGAAATGAAACAGTTTTGATCTGAATGAAAAATGTAAAAGTACTTTATTTCAACACAGGATGTGGAAGGTTAATTTGGATCCAATAAGAGGATAATAATCAGACAATATTTTATAAGCATTTCGAATAAATTTGTTGGTTTCTGCTGTGAAATAATACTTAAATTGACCTACCTTGTCTCTGTTCCATAGTTCAGAATTGTTCAATAATAATAGTAGTTTTTTTATAAGAAATTTTCTGAAAATTTGGCAAATTGTCTTGTTAAGATTAATTTTGAGCAGACTTTGTTTATCAATGATTCCAGCACCATAAGTAACTTCAAAGAATTATTCCTGTTAATGGGCCAGTTTTTAAACAAAATATACAGACCTATATTAGAAGAAAAAGAAATCTTCATGAACAAATTTCAGTATTTTATTTTAAACAAACTTCACTAAACACTCTTTTTATTATTCCTGACATACAATGAATTTAAATGCTTACCCTAAATAAAAAGTTCTTTTTGTGATCTGGTCCCCCTTCGTGTACGAGTTGAAAGTCTGGAGATCCCCACCTTCTCTTATTACAGAGCTCTACGAGGGCTGATACAGGATGTTTTCCTGAAAAAAAAAAAACAGAAGAAATTCAATATGTTCATTAATAACATTTCATTAAACCTGCAGCAAAAACAAAATATTAACTGACAAGTGTGGACACAGAAAAATGTCTTGCCTGCATTCCACATCAGTAACAAAAAAAATTAAATCCTGAGCATCACATAAATAGCATTAAATTGTTATCATTTAAAATATACCATGCATGGTTACATAGAAACTGGTCCAATCCAAATATTGTCATCCTACCATGCTTGGTTACAGAGGAACTGTCTTAATCCAAAACTTTGACATAGTTGCTGGACCATGAAATTGAGGTCAAGGTCAGGTGACAGGTGACTGACTGGCAAGTAATCATCATAAGCTACCACTGGACCACATTTGATGGACCTAAGGCGTTAGCTTACAAAGATATAAAGCAAAATGCTAAATGTTTATGCAGGCGCAACCAGATTTCTATATACATGTCTCGCCCTCCAGCGACTTCGTTGCAGGCGAGACAAAAACCATTACTGCACATTGTGTTATAGAAGTAAGTCTTAAAACAAGCATCAATTGTGATTGAACAATTAAATGTACCTGGAACTATAGAGAGCTATCCATTTTGTGTAACAGAAGCTATTGCTATCGGACACAATAATTACAAAACTTGTTGGTATCCCTGTAGTTAGTTTAACACTTCCTTAATGCTGTATACTTACTGCAGAAGCAGATGGTACCAGTTGGGATCCCTGTAACAAGTTTAACACTCATATTCTAATTCCTTAATGCTGTATAGTTACTATAGGAGCAGAAGGTACCAGTATGTATCCTTGGAACCAGTTTAACAACTTAATTCCTTAATTCTGTATAATCAACAGGTACCAGTTTTAATGTCTTAGAAGTAACCCACTCAGAATCAAATACACCTCTAATATAATAGTATTGTAAATATCACATACCAGACAAGTCTTTCCTAACTGGAGCCCCAGGAATCTTCTTACTTGGACGATTTTCATCTTGTGATGTCAAACCTGCAAGAAGAAAATAACTGACTGTTATTGAAATTGTCACATGTATATATAAAAAAATTATGAAATAGAGATTTATACTGAATGTTATTTAAACACCAAACTGATCTATTTTTGTACAATAAAATTTTTTGGTATTTTTACATTTGTCAAGTAAAAATATTCAAAACACTACTTCTTTTTTTAAAGTGATATTTTTGAAATGAAAACATCAACAATCTAACAAAAATAGTCACATGAGAGCAAAAAATAAAACTAGGAAATTAATGCATGTACTGGATCATGATTAAAACACAAATTGGGAAAGGACAACCATGATGTTCTGGATAGCAATTGAACTATATAAAAAAAATATTTCAAAAGTAGAAGCAATATAATTGTGTCAGTCGGGTAGATTTTATAGGATCGCTCGAAAAACAGCCAACAAACAATACTTTAATTTAGGCCTTGTAGTTTGTTTTCAACACGTTTCCATGGAAACATTGTCTGTAATTCCTTATGCTGTTTTAACAAAATATCACATACTAATTTTGATGGTGTACAGTTTATTCATATTTACCATTATAGCTAACAAACAAAAAGCAGCTTCCTTTTCTTGTTATAGACCTTTCCTTCTGATTGTTTGTTTGTTTGAATGGTGTGTAATGCGACTCTAAGAAAATTTTCAGCTATACTGTGGCATGCAGTCTTTAACGGAGGAGGAAGCCAGAGTACCTGTAGAAATCCCCACCCCATCCTCAGTAAGAAAACAAGCAATTCATATTAATTAAGGATGGAGTCGGGCACACACTGCTCACAGTGATACTTTAACCTGCAACCTCAGTGGTGACAGGCACATGATCAATGGTAGATGACTCACTACCTTAACAACTCAGTCACTGAGGTCCAATTTAGTTCGATTTCATGGGACAGACATAATGTACAATTTTAAAAATACCTTTCCGGTCCATTTTGAAGTCAAGTGCTAGTGGTTCTAGGCTGCCCTCATTGTTTTTTCCCAGGCCCGTTCCTTGCTGCCAGCCCATCTTCTGAAGTAAAGCCATCCCTATCCCTCCCTTTACAGGGGCTGCCCTGTTAAACTGATCCTGAAAGGAAAAAGTAATAAAATATTTGTTAATAAATTTAAGGAAAGCAGATACAAAAAAAAACTTGCACTGATCTTTTATTAAAATTTCACAAAACTGGAATAAGCATGTCATGTCATACAGACAAGGAAATCCTCACAAGGTAAGAAAATACATAAATATAATAGAATCCAATGTCCATTTTTTTATTTCAGAGATAATGACATCAAGTAATTAATGTAATTTATCTCTAAAATTACATCACATCATCACACCCGTTTCTATTTATAGAACAACATCTGTACTAACATGTATGGGTAATCTTTGATAATTTTAGGACAATGCTGGGTACTATTTTTTAACATGTTAGTTTAAGAATTAATGCCAAAGTTCAAAGTCAAAGGTCATCAATCCTGGTACATAATAATTTGAGGTCAATGCTGCATTTTATTTTTAGACATGTCAAATAGAGGATTAATTCTGAATGCATAACCTGTAAGGAGACGAATACAAACATAGAACAAAGAAGGAAATGTATTTAAAGTTCTTTATTAAGTACATGTATAAGGTGTTGCTATTTTATTTATTTTTCTTTAAGTATTGATAAGTACATGTTGGAGAGGACCAGCTGTTTGTAGATATTGTAACAATCTATATTTTTTTTAAATATTGTTTTTTGTATTACAAATGCTTCAAATTTTGACACATTACTAGCATTTCTCACGATATTCAATGATTTGAGATTTGAAGACTTGAAACAATTAAGTACAGTTTCAAAAGTATGAAAATCAAACACTCAGAAGTTTAATTGGCTTTGAGTGACAAAATTCTTTTTATTAAAGTGTTTACACATGACAATGGCCCTTACATAAGCTGGAAACTAATGTACCAATATTGATCTTCAGGGATAACTTTTTAATTCTTATTTTGTAAAGCCCTGAAAACTTCTGCCAGTGTTTGATATCATACCTTTATATCAATGATAGCTAAGCTCTTCAATACAAGCTTTTTGACAACATCTGTCGTAAATTTCTTTCGATAACTTCTATATCTGGTTACCGTGGCCATTGCCTAAAACAAACTTCCTACTTAATTGCAAATAGCAACCCCTGATACAAAATACTGCTCAATTACTTCACACAATAATACATTAAACAAGAACTTATTTACACAGTCATCTTCTATACACATTTACTCATGGGCAACATACACTACAGCTCATGTGAATGTTAATTTGCCCACTAGTCCACAGGACACAGGGTGGCCTACCTGCCATGCCCACCCTCTAAAGTAAACACAGACTTGCTTCATAACAAGACTTGCATGCAGAAAAAGAATTATTGTAAAAAGAGGTCAAAGTTTACAATTATTACAAAATAAGAGGTCAAAATTCACTATTTATTACACAATACCAGTTCAATGTTCACTTTTGTTACAAAATAGAGGTGAAAATTCACTGTTTATTACACAACAAGAGGTCAAAGTTCATTTTTTGTTGCAAAATAGAGGTCAAGTTCATAATTTTTTATTTATTTAACTTTATTACACAATAAGATGTCAAAGTTCATATTATAAAATCAAAGGTCAAAGTTCAGAATTTATTATGCAATAAGGTGTCAAAGTTCACTTTTTGTTACAAAAAAGGGGTCAAAGTTGTGGACACTGAAAAATTCCACCTGGACTGTAGTGTACATTATATAATATCCCATCATTTATGACAGTAGCTTAACTGAATCAACATGAACAACAAACATGGCCAATATAAGGAGCTTTAATACTCAATACAAATTTAGACAAATATTACCTTGTTTACAATTTTGAACGTCTGTATAACAATGTGTTTATACTTACCAACAATTAGTTGACATGTGTCAACACAGATCATGGCTCATGTGTCATCAATCTGGTTTCCACGGTGACACCACAAGTAAACAGTAGCTGTTGTAAAATCTGGTCATGTAACATACATTATGAAACAGAAAAGCAGCTTGTTTTTGTGTGGAAGAGTTGGTCAAAAAGTGGAGGTTTACTATCCACAATTTGAAAAACTCTTGTTTCAGGATATGTGAAACAATATACTTTTGAATTTAAACACATACATACATGCCAAAGAGAAATTTAAGAGGAAATTGTGATACACTTTATAATTTTGAAGAAAATTGTTTAAAGAGCAATAAGAAAACAAAATAAAAGAACAGGCTGTTATAAATGAAATTTCAAATTCCTTTCTCTATATGTAAGTGATTTCTCTAACGTTAACCAAAGGCCCTGGAAGACAATCTACTGCGAGCTATCTGCACAAAATGGTGTTACCATTGCTCAACTTTAAGCTTTTCTTTTGCTGATCATTTTTGTTGTTAAGTTTCCTTCATCTATAATAGTTTTCAAGAGGACAAATTTTATACAAGAAAACTGTCAATAACCCCTGAAAGGAATAAATTGACAAATTTTTTTTGTTTGACATTTTTCCTGGTTAGTTTTTCTTTGTCTACAATAATTTTCTATAATATAGCCAAAAACACAGAAAAACAGTCATTAAAGGGCAATAACTCCTATAGGGTGTTATTTAAAAATTTTGGTCTAAATAAGTGGTTGGTAGAACTTTTTGCCTGGTCATATTTGCTCTCTTTGTAATAGTTTTAAACTATTCTACAATAAGTTGCATTTTAACTCAAGTTTTATTTTAAGCCACTGTGGCCATAAGGATTTTTAAGGCAAACCTGGCTTTCAGTGTGTTAAATGCCTCCACAGAAGATGATGACATGGTCTAGGTGGGCTAAAAATGTTACACAAATAACCCTATTTTGAAAATAGGTTTTTTTGGGGGAGGGGGGGGGGGGTTTGAAATTTATAAAAAAATAATTTAGAAAAAGGTTCTTATAATGTTACTTCATACAAAAACAAGCTGTTCATCTAAATCATTACAAATTGATGAAAAAATAAGAAAACAAATTTTTACAAGACCCCCAACTTACGTGGGTTCAGTAAAAATCTGTATTTCTAAAGACCAAAACATATGTTCAAAAAATAAAAGAATAAAAATATAAATAATGCACCCAGTCCATTTTAAGATTAAAGTTTCTATGAACATAAATAAGACTTTTGATTTAAAACTACTACATGGCGGCAACACCTTTGCCTGATTCAACCTTCATATAAAAATTTCATTTTATGCCCATATTTTTTACCAACACTGCCAAAAGTGATACACAAACTCAAAACCTGAAATGGACAGAGAGTATACATCCAGAAAAACCTCCCACAATAAATGTTTTGAACATATGTAGAGGTTTTGAATTGTTGTGTAGGTATGGCCAAATTAGTGCTTTGTTGGTGATCCGGTTAACTTAAAATTAAGCACTGAATTGGCCATACCCAATAGGCTTCTCTCCAGTGTACCTGCAAATAGACTTACAGTTAATATTCAGGTATGGTTGCTTTTTCTCCATCAATTTAAATTGTGGTTTTCAAATTGACATCTAAAATATATATTTATTAACTTTACATAAAATACATGTTTGAAGTCACTTTAGCCATAATAAATTCTGTTCAACTTATTCAAATATTCATACTTTTTCATGGCTTGAACATAGACTTAATAAGAACTCTTGTTTTGGTTGGTTTACACATGAAAACAACTCTCTGTCAATCTGTCCAGAATGATTTTCATTTGACAGTTTGTGTCATTATGAATTTTAAGATCTTAAAATTAAAACATATCAGTTAAAGAGAATCATTTAAATCTTATTAAAGATCAGCATCAATTTAATTTTTCAAAACTACAGAAATTAAAACTTTAATTTTTTTCGTTTGATCACAACTGAAACAACAATAAGATTTTATTTATGTGCAAATTATCCTACACACGACATACAATTTGTTGAAAACTATTTCTTAGCTTTTAAAATAAATCAAATCAGAGATCTAATACTTGAATTATAACAATAAAAGTTACAGACTAAAGTTATAGAATAAGCAACCATATCTGAATACACTAATTAACACCCCCTGACAGGCCACACCTACCTTTTTAGCCCAAGCTTGGCGTTTCTTATCTGGACCCATTAATTCCTCTTGAGATAAAATCTGAGCACCTGTGCTACCAATAAATTTCCCTGGCAAGTTCTTTGAATTGGCCCATAAATTAGCCTTAAAAATAAAACAAATATTTTAAGTATCAACGCTAACAAATTATTTAAACAATCACATAAAAAACAAGACATCTTAGCAATAATTAAAGCTTATAAAATTATTCACACCATCATGACTTGAAGGTCAAGTTAATGAGAAATCTGGTAAAGGTTGGCTGTCATTTATGAAAGATTGAACAATGCATAACAACTTATTCCAGGTAAAATGAGGAATGTTTTTTTTTAACAAATAGCTGACATTATTCTATGATTTTATTCTGGTAGCATCCCAGATTGCCGATTCCCAAATTGCCAAATCCCATATTGCCGAGTCCAGTTAGCAGATTCCCAATTGCAGACAATCATAAGTTAAACTTTTTAGAAAAATAATTTTTTATTGGAGAATTTAATTTGTTTGTTGATGTATGGATTTCATGGAATTAGTTTCATGAATATCTTTGTAATGTTTCATATATACATGTACATAATTATTTAAATAATACAATAAAAAATAGATAGATATATCATTTATTTCATTAATTTTTCCTCAAGCACTAAATAAAAAGTTAATAATAGATTTCTTTGATCTATGTGATTCAGCTTGAATTTTACTCCAGTTACTCCTTGAATGCAGCACATTAGCTTGTGTTGTGAAAACAGAAGAAAAGATTTTGTTTTCAGTTACACAGTTTTAATCAATTTTTGTTTAAACTATCGGTAACCAATTTTAATTGTTAAATTTCCAAACAATAATAATTGCATTTTAAAATAAATATAATGCCCTGATTATTTATTCCGCAGGTCCGTGGTTCTCTCCAGGTACACCAGCTTCCTCCCCCAATAAAAACTGGACGCCATGATATAACTGAAAAATTGCTGAAAGCCACTTGTTCAGCTATATCATGGCATCCAGTTTTTATTGGGGGAGGAAGCGAGTTAAACAATATGGTTAAACAACATTCAAACAAACAAACTGATTATGACCTTACATTTAATTGGTAAAAAAAGTAATATATACTGATTATATAAAAATTGTTTTAAAATATCTATTTAAAATTCGACATGTTTTGTCCTAAATTTACGTTTTTAATGAAAACAGCACTTGAGATTAAAACGATCGAATTCACAATTCAAAACTTTAGAACGCTCAAATTTCCTCTATAGTTTGCATGTCAATTAAAACTTTTTTCTAATAAGTTGCAAGTTGTAAGTTTTTCCTCACATAAATATTTTAGCATAAATTTGTTGTATTAGACAATTTGGGAATCTGCATAATGGACTCGGCAAATTGGGAGTCAGCAATTTAGGATTTCGGCAATTTGGCATGGACCTTTATTCCACCATACTCAATTTATTTTTGGTGAGATATAAGTGAAAGCAGTAAAAGAATTATTTGTGATTTTTTATAGATATCAAAAGCAACTTTTTAATACAAATTTTATAAATTATCTCCCCTGTGCTATAATGTTCAGATAGTTGAATAGAATATGGCTTTCTTTATTCTAACTCAATGTCTTCTAAGAGCTTTAATTGATGATGTTTTGAAACAGGAGGCATCATCTTCCCTTTAACATGCAGACAGCAAAACAGATAGTTTATACAACTTGATGTTTTAGAATTAAAAAGCTTGAATACCACAATTATATTTTTTTGTTGTTACCGTAAAACGGTGTGTATAGTCCGCATTTACGTATTGTCCGCACCCCTTTCTTGGACCAGAAAATTGCGGAAAAATTCTTATATGCATGTACGATCCGCACGTACAAGTTTTCACAAAATGTCTCAAGATGAAGAAATCCAAGTCCAATTTGGCCGCGCTTCTTAACAACTTTTTACATTAATATGTAATTTATTCTCTTTTTAAATATCATTTATGTTTATACTTTTATTAATTTCAAGTAATTGTAGTAAATTAAATTAAAAATTCAGCATTCTCATATCGTCTATTTTGATCGTTGTTCAAACGGAAAATCACACATTTCGAAACCAAAACAATTTGTCAACTTTGATTCATCAACCAAACAAAGAAAACAAAAAGATAACACGTTTTATTTTAATCCCTGAATGATTGCAATCAGAACATCGATCTTCAAACACATGCCGTTACATAACGACGCCATTTGCATTTTACGCAAAACAGGTTACACATCTACTATTTTCGTATCTTTTAATTTTTATTCGTCCTATAGAATTAATATAATATTACTGAAAATAATTTAAGTAAAAATTAATATCATAACAACGTATACATATGGCAGTTTGTAAAAGAATTATGTTAGAATAGTGCGAAAATACCGCGTATGACACTACAACAAAATGGCGACCGCCATTGACAACAATCAACGGGACGAAAAAAACCCGATCGAGTCTGTATTTATGTATAATCCGCACCATTCCTTTCCAACTAAAATTCAAAGAAAAAAACTGCGGACAATACGACCCTGATTACGGTAAATACCAAAATTATGAGCAAGTAAAATTCCTTTTAAAGGTAAGGTAAACTTTTTTTAGACATATATGACAAGAAAGATATGGTACTATCTGAGAGACTAGACATTCTGCAGAACTGTAATTATCCCCCCAACCCCCAACTACACCCTCAATATGTTAACTTCCAGTAACTTCCCCGACTAACCTTGTGTTGAGCTCTCTGCATTGCTGACATAGCCTCTCTGTCTTGTGGGTTCTCTGCTAACTTCCTTGCTGCTTTGATGCGTTCAGAAATAATAGATGATATGTCCACAGACTGCAAAAAGTTAGGAATAATGAAATATGAAGTGTTATGAAAATTTGAAAAATTGCCGGATCACGTCTAATTACACCCCAAGCAATTCAAGGTTGTACGAAGGTAGTACTATGTATTTCAGAAATCTTTTTTTAACAATATGGATAAATAGCCACAAATTTCATATCAGCGTAAAATCATTTTTTATTGGACAAAACTTGGTCAGGTGGTACTAATAAAAGTAAAAATAGCAAGTGGACACTATCATCATCATCTTAATGCCCTCAAAGATTTATTAACAGACACTAATGTCCTCAAAGGAAAAAATGCATAAACCAGAAAATATGCTTTGTCAATATGTGACATCCTGCTTGGCACATACTGGTTTGTTTATTTGTTTGAATGGTGTTTTAACGCCACTTTCAGCAATTTTTCAGCTATATCATGGTGTCTAGTTTTTATTGGGGGAGGAAGCCGAAGTACCCGGAGAAAACCCCCAACCTGCGGTAGGAAAACTGGAAATCCTAGTCAATTAAGATTGAAGTCGAGTACACCCTGCCTTCAGTGAGAATCGAATTCGTAATCTCAGTGTTGACAGACCACATGATCAATAGTAGACGAACTACCTTGACCACTCAGCCACCGAGGCACCGGAACATACTGGTAAACACCCCCCCCTTTTTTCTAAGTTCAATCAATCATGATATATTGGGTGCAGCCCTAAGAATTTTGCCAGAGAGGAGATCTTATGATGTTGTAACTGTGTACCTTGTTGCCTGATGATGTGAAGTCGATTGCATAAATAAAAAGCTTCAACGCAAAGATAAACCTAGGGTTGGACAGAAGAATGGACTAACAGACCGAAAATCTAAATGTACCCAACTTCATTGAAGAGGCATAAAAAGTTTCAACACATACAAAAACAAAAAAGCTAGCGTGCATGAATTATGCAATAAAATTAACATAACAGTTGCTTTTATACAGGAATTGTCATGAAACAACTGCAGCAACCAATGTTTTAGGGAATAGCACTGTTCCTTGTGCAGTAAATATATGACTATTTAACTGTTGTGTATATAATGTGTACATTACCTCTGGTGGCTGTTCCACAAACACCTTGTCTTCCTCTTTAACAGGCATAAGTTTGACCTCTGTTGCAACTGCTGGCACTGCTGGACTAGATGCAGTTAACTCTCCTGCTGGTATAGCCAAGGAAACAGCTGTTGTTGACACACTGGTAGTTTTAACAGTTTCTGTCTTCTCAACTGGTACCCACTCCATCTCTTTGGTTCTATGCACATTTCCACTGGAAACAGGGAATTGGAGTCGCAGTGTGGCTTGCTGAGTTATCTTTTCTTGAGCAGAAAGAATTGGCATTGGTGTGGCATTCTAACAATAAATCAATACTACTGGTATTAATGTTACTATAAATAATGTATTTACAGAAAATGACATTTAAATGCACATAAACCAGAGGCCCACATTGGTAAGCAGCATTGCAGTAAACAAAAACCCTTGTTACATTTAAGTTTATTAACTGCAATAGATCAATTTAACAAGGCAGATTTCAATGATATGATAGGTTTTAACTATATAAGTTTGGACTCTTTATTGAAGTCTTAAGTAGGGAAGGAAGGGATGTCATTTTGAGGTCATCAAGGGACATCAGTACAATAGATGACCATAAACATAAAAACAGCCATTTTGGTTGCAGAATATTTGTATTATACCTTTCCACATATACCAGGGCTCACGCTGGGTCAAAATTATAGGGAGAAGTCACTTCTCTTTTTAGGGGCTGACAGGGAGAAGTGAGGATAGAACAGGGAGAAGTGGGTGGACAACAGGGAGAAGTTGCATTATATGTTGCGGAAGCGTCCTATTTTGTGTTTGTTTTTTAATATGTGTTAATTTGGCATTTGAATTTTTTATTGTAACATGTTTTTTAGCAGTTCAATTTATTGAGGATAAGGAAAAGATTTGATTAACTATTATCACACATTTTCAAAAATACATGTATTAAACATAAAAATAAAAAAAAGTATCAACTGTCACAAAACTGTTCATTAAAAAAATGTTTCTTTGTCATTGGTCTACAAATTGATTGAATAAAAATGAAGTACTATTAGAAATAGAAGTAGAAAATTAACATCACTGTGACAAATCTGTTTAAAGTATTTAAACATATTTAACTTAAATTTGTTTATTTAAAGTAAATGCCAAAATACTATTTTTTTACTACGTTTCTATCATTGCAATACTCATTTAAACACGATCACCATCGTATATTTGCAATCTCCGGCATTAAATTCATATCCGCTCCGGAAACTTTCACGTATTTTTGCTCTGAACTGGTTTCCGGTCGTATTTTAAACCTACCCTTCATATACCAAATAATAGATGAGAGGGTACCAGTTGATTTTGTGGCGCGTAAACATAATAAACATGACGCTGTATCAAAAAATGAAGATTTCTTAACAAAATGGAAATAAAATTTGAAAGGTGACATCAGGCGATTCTACAAAATGAAAGGGCGACTTCACTTCGCTTTTTAAGATGATCGAGGGCGAAGTGGGACCACGATAAGGCGACTTCTTCGCCCGAGTCGCCCTCCAACGCGAGCCCTGATATACTTTTTAACCCTTAGAACAAAGAAATATTTACCCTAATATTCATCGTAATAGCTTTGTCCTGAACTTTGAATGGATGGTGAATTAATTCATCGTCATCACTTTTCTTTCCATCATCATCAGAGGAAGAAGAACTTGTCAGACCAGGTGGTCGATTCTTCAGTTTTTCCTTGGCAGCAATCCTTGCACAAAACTCTGCAATTAATTAATTTTCAATAATATTTTGTTCTAGCATGTACAATAGAGATTGACTTTTTCTGACCCGATGTATAGAAATATCTTGTGACTTCATGTTGGGGAGATCCACATGTGAGACAGTACATTATGACATCACTGGGGTCACAAATGGCTACCAAACATACTAAAGAAATGCCTAAAAAATCTGGCTTCAGATTTTCTTGTCTTTTCTTTCCAACTGGGATAAATATAATTTATCTAAACTCTAAAGACAGAAGAAATGCCTTGAAATTTGAAAACTGAAATAACAAGAGAACATGAAGCCCTTGTCAATAATAAATACTTGGAGCTCTAAAGTCCCTCCTATGGTGTGCAGAAGAAGATCTAATATCTTAAGAGGAAAAAAACAAAACAAAAAAACCCACCTAAGTCTCTGTATAGTCTAAGGAGGAAGATCTAGGAACCAAATAGCACAAAATTGTTTAGGATAAAATAGTTCTAAGGTTTACAGTAGAAGTTTAAACAGACATAGATGTATAAATTTTAAAACCCTTCTCTCCCTCCCACTTCACCCTATAGCTAAATTTAAGCGTGTCTAACCCAATATATAGGATCTTACATCGGTACAAGTGGATTATCGGATTTCTCCAATCGAGACGGTTAAATTTCCATAAATTGAAATATTGAGATTGGAGAATCCGATAATCCAAGAGTACTAATGTAAGATTCTGTTTCTCTAATTTACAAAAGTAGTATATTTGTCAAATAAAGCAGGGGCTGCTCTGGCTTCTAAAAAGTTGGCGCCAAAAAAATCGCCAACTGCAATTTTCCGTCGCCAGTTTTGTAAAAGTGTCGCCATATTAGAAATCACTAGATCACTATATGACATGGCGAAATTGTTTAACATTATGTGTGACATATTCTGAAACGTCGGACGAAATCCAAGTTTGCCGGACTCTTAATTCAATTTTTCAAAAGTTTGGTCTCGAGCAACCCGTACACTAATTGTATTTTAATCATGAAAAGATGTGTGAGTGATTTCTTGTTGGCAGAAAACCAAAATTTTACAGTAATTTAATTAGAAACATCTATTCCTGTGAATGAACATAAAACCGGAAATACTGAAAATAGAACTACGCATGTGTAAGAGTTTTCTAATTACGAAATTAAGACGGACATCCGGTCCGGAAATCACTCAACAACGACATCGGTTTTTATACCTGTATTTTATTAATTACATAATAAAAAAATTATAACCATAAAAATATGTTTGTTTTGTTATTTTTACAAATTAATTAACAGCATCAATTGTTTTATTACACGTCTACTCAAATGTGATGCAGGTAAAGCTGCTTTTCATCAGACAACTTTGTTGATTCATTTATTGCCGATTTCCGTTTAAGGTATCCCGACCATAACTGACCACGTGATCATATTTGGTGTCCCGGATGTCTATTGTTTTTCAATGGAGCAGACCTCGGTAATGTTCGGCAAACATCGGAAATACTATTTGAGTAACTTTTTTTTGGCTTAAAACTGTAAACAATGACTCAAATTAAAACAATATATTAATTTGTATCATTAATTAGCAATACATTGATTTAATAAAGCTGTATTTCTTGGTCAAAAATAAAATTTAACGGTAACTTCAATTATAGGTCGAATACCTAAATAACTCCAAAAAACACATATCACTGGATACTACACAATACACGTGTATTTACGACCATAGAAGCAGACAAAGGATCTTTAATGATGCAATCGCCGATTACCGATAAATTTAAAACGTGCATGCATCGTTTAACACTATAAAACCTTGGCGCCAAAAAAATCGCCAGACGCAATATTTTGTCGCCAAGTGAAAAAAAAAATCGCAATTGGCGACATTGGCGAAGCCCAGCGCGGCCCCTGATAAAGTACAAGTTCTCCCAAGTTGATTTGAATATACGATAATGGAGGTGTTTTGTTTGTGACATCATGAGTTCTTATTATGACATTATTATTTTAAACCAATCAACTGCTGGAAACAGCATTTTCACAAGTGACAAGAACTATTTATTTCACACCAGTCAAGCGATTTGAAAACTACCGGTATGTAAAAAAAATCCTTCAAATACAGAAATGGCCCAATTTCGTTAAACAGGAAGTAGGTGAGCCACAGACCTGAAATCGAATCCTACGTTATGGGAGGCCATGCTGCATACCAAATTTCAAGAGAATGTGATTAGTAGTTGCTGAGAAAACTGTTACGAAATTTTTTTTCTCTGCAAGCCTGCCCGAAATTCACCATATTTTAACCCGGATTTTCACTCTGTGAAATCCGGCCAATTAGAGAATATACAATTAATCAATGCATAATTGTTCTCCTTTTTATTTCTCATTTCAACAAACATGTTTCAATAAGGTCAAAAGGTCGCTCGCAGTAGTGAATCATAAAATATCTTACCAGTCAATTCATCAATAGATTTCCCACCAGCTTTAATACTAGCAAAATCCACGCCTGCTATTGACCCTTGACCTGCCTTCGCCATAGCTAAAGCATTCTTCCTAAAATTATAAAATCAGTAGGTATTAGCTGTTAAAATGTGAAGCATGGGTTCCAAGACATCTGTTTAATATAATACTGCAGTTCATGTATAACTCTAAGGATCTGAAACTTTGATCCTCCAACATACATAGGTGTCACAATGTACTAGGATGTTTGTTATCTAACCGACTCTATTTGCACTGAAAGTTCACCACGTAGCCAAAAGCTAATCCAAATCAGATGTGGTAAGACAAACTTGTATTCAAGTCGCCACTTGCACGAACATGAAAGTATTCTCTAAACATCAAAACCACAGTAAACAATGGAGCGACTATGTGTTATTTCCAAGTAATGATAGATTTACTTGCTAACTTCATCTATTTCCGGATAGCTGTATTGTTTGTTACTAACCTTGCTTCAAGAGCAAGCAGTCAACTGAATGGTTCCTATTTTTTTTTTATCATGTTTTTAAACGCATAGTCAATAGCAGAAAACCAGCTATGTTATTTCACCAATATGAAAAAACATTTTTTCTGATGTGGCTATTTTGAATCCAGACTAAATTAGCCACAAATTATTAGGCTAACACAACCATAAGTGGCTGTTATCTATCTGTACACAGGTTTTGTAGCTTATCATTGTTTATAGTTAGTGTTTTACACTGTAGGGTTCTAAGAAATACTTTAACTTACATGGCAATTTCTCTCAGCTTAGCTTTATCAATCTTTAATCTTAAATCTTCACTATCCCTTGATTTGTCCTTTCTCCTTTCTCGTGACCTACTTCTTGACCTCCATTTTCCATAGCGTCGTTCTGAATCTCTTTCTCTGCTTCTCTGTCTGTCATGATCTCGATCATATCTGTGTTTATCATATTTGTTGTCATGTCTTCTTTCTTCATCTCTTTCCCTAAAATGAATGTTATTATTTAATATGTTTAAATATAATTTATCAGATGAATACTACAGCCATCTAAATCTCACCTAGAATAAAGTACATTTTTGCCCAGGCAAGCCAACAAAAACTTTTATCAGACATTTTGTTTTGTAAATAATAATTATTTTGAATGCAAGATCACATAAAAGAAATTGTTCATGAACATTCAATAATTAAACAACATTTAAATTTTCCTTGTCAACAGTCAAGCAAAACAGTGACAGACTAACAAAAAAGTTTGCTCTTTTCTAAAAAAAACAGTAAAACCTGAAAGCTTACTCCATTAATTGTGACAAAGGGAAGCAACTCATCAATATTTTGGTGGTTTTTCCTACATGATCAAATTGTATACTTGATCAGAGAAATAAAATCAAGCAACTGTTAAAGAACAAGATGGCAAAATTTCAAATGGACTTATTTGATCCCTTTTACGAATAGTGCATACCGGTACTTTACATTAAAGTAGTGATAAGGTTTGAGAAATCAGTTCCTGTCACAAACTACATGTAGAACACTCAACAATACACTGATAAATATTGATTCTTCCAATCTCTCACTTTATGTACCTAGATCTTTCTCGGTCATGTTTGTGTTTACTTGTTCTCCAAACTCCATGTTCCGGAGAAAATGACCTGCTTCTATCCCTTTTTCTATTTTCTTGTCCTGCACTATGTTCTGGAGAAAATGACCTGCTTCTTGATCTTTTTCGTTTTTCCTTTGATGGACTTCTAGATCTTCTATGCTTCTTTGGTGATTTGGACCTATCAAATTACAAGTATACAGTCAGATACCCAATACCACAGTCCTTAGTAAAACACAAGATAAAAACAAGGAACCTGTGAGCTAAAGTCCATAAACAGGAAGTAGATATGCAACAGACCTAAAATTGGTTCTCTCAATAAAGGACCACATGGTAATGTCACATATTAAATTTCAAGTGGTTGTGATAAGTAGTTGCTGAGAAAACTGTTATGAAAGTTTTGTTGCAGACGGGAGGATGGAAGGACAGACGGAGGTAAACATGTATACCCCTCTTCTTTGAAGCAGGGGTATAACATTCAGACTTATGAACATGATGCTACCAACGCAAGCCTACTAGATAAGTGAGGATGTTTTGTTTGTTGCTGTATGTATGTGGCCACATTACTGTAGTTAAATATATATTGAAAAATTTATAAAGAAATACTTCAGCAACAACATAAAATAATAAATAAATTATCACGATGATGACATGTTGTTTTGTATTTATTAGTTAATTTATTTATACTTCACTTTTGTGTTAACTCAAGCATGCTTATGCCTCTATTTAACAGTCACCTGTGTTCTAGTCCGAGAATCCTCTGCTGTCCAACGCTTTATTGGAATTTGATAGGAGCTTGGGATGTCAAAAAAATATATAGAGAAGCCATTTATATCTATTGCTGAACCAGACGAAAATTTGTATCATATCGGGAGATTGTGAAATGTGCAAACTCAGACCAGTGTTGCAAAATCCACTGTTTTGTCTATAGCTCTCCGACGTCCCATGCTCCCATCAAAGTCTAAATAAGCATTTTACAGCAGAGACTTCTCAAACAACCTGTTTTTAAATTGTAATTTTTCGATAAATTGCTGCAATCCAATTTAAAGAACAAATCTGAAGTAGCAAACAGTTCAATTTGTCAAAACTAGACTTTCTTACCTTGACCTTGACCTGTGGGAGGAATGTTTCCTTTTACTTTTACTTTCAGTGTCTTCCTTGTCTTTCTCTCTGGCAATTTTATGTTTTTTCTTCTTCTTTTTATGCTTCTTTTTCTTCTTTTTCCTTTTGGATTTGTCTTTCGATTCTTTTTCTGAGTCACTCAAAGATCCTGTTTCAGAAATGTCAGCATCATCGTCATCATTTTCATCTGCACTGTCAGAATCAGAGGATGAACCATGACCTGATGATATTACTTCTCCTAGGAGACAAAGAAATTTAAAGGTAAAGCAAGACTTCTTATAATACACAACCATGACCTGATGATATAACTTCTCCTAGGAGACAAAGAAATTTAAAGGTATAACAAGACTTCTTATAATACACAACCATGACCTGATGATATTACTTCTCCTAGGAGACAAAGAAATTTAAAGGTATAACAAGACTTCTTATAATACACAACCATGACCTGATGATATTACTTCTCCTAGGAGACAAAGAAATTTAAAGGTAAAGCAAGACTTCTTATAATACACAACCATGACCTGATGATATTACTTCTCCTAGGAGACAAAGAAATTTATAGGTAAAACCAGACTTCTTATAATACACAACCATGACCTGATGATATTACTTCTCCTAGGAGACAAAGAAATTTAAAAAGGTAAAACAAGACTTAAGTTTGTATGTACACAAAGTGTTCAAGTGCTCACACAGCCAACCACCCAATTTGCAAATTATAAGAAAATTATAGGGCTTGATGAAACATGTGCACAGTAACCTAATTTTGAATTTTATAATTGTTCCGAGAAATCCTCTATATTGTGTGTGTTTGTTAAGAGAGTGCCATGCTCCTTGCATATTAACATGTAAAAGACATCATTTGTCGATGTCGATATAAAACAAGGGGGTGGGATCACTGTAGCCTGTGCAAAAGGTTTAAATCTCAATTTCTAACCAAATTGTAATAGTGTCTAAATGCATTTTTTTCCAAATTGATTTACTGTTTTGTTTTTAACTTAGCCGAAATACTTCTTGCTGGATATTAAGCAACCTTTCATTAATTGTGTAAATACACTTTTGAGTATGATTCACAACCTGTCCCATTTTCTCAATTAAAATATTTTGAGTAAGAGTGCACAACACCCCTGCCAAAGCCAATGAAAACTGAAAAACTAAATTTTGCTATGGTGGAGAAAAAACTTAAACAAGAAGATGATTTGACTTAAGTCTGTTTTGACAAATCAAGACCTGATCTATTTTTGCCCATTAATTGACACTTTACCTTCTTCCAGTCCTTTCGTTGGTTTATCCTCTGTTTTAGCACCTGATGATATTAACTGAGCACTAGTTTCACTTATTTTAAAAGCCAGTTGGAGTTTACCAGGTTTTTTAATCTCTAATGGAACACATTTTATATCCTTTTCTCCTTCTAAGTCTTTATCTATTAATATCACAGAATTTCCCTCACAACCTGAGTTTAAAGTCACAGTCTCTGATTTTAGTTTCTTTTCAACATTTGTATCATGAATGCCCTTTTCAGATTTAAATTCATCCTGAGATTTGACAACAGATGAAATAGTTTCCATGGTTTTAGATGATTTAACACAAGATAATGATTCTGATGAAATTTCTGATTTAATATTTGATGCGCTGTCAATGGATTTTTCAGATTTCACATTTTTAAGAGATGAATTTTGACCTTTGTTTTTTTTCACTGGCGAAGGTGTGTTCTGACTAATAGTATCTAATTCCTCATCCAAGAGTTTATTCATTTCCTCAACAGAATTGGCAACGTCCCCTTCAGCGTCTTTTTTCTCTGCTGCACGTTTATATGCAGATTCGATTTCATTCATTTTTGTAGCCAAAAAGTCTTTAAATAAATCATCTACAATCGACTGAGACAGGGCAACATCACTGGATTCACTCTGTACCTCTTTCAACATGGCAGCTTTAATTGCTGATGCATGCTGGGATAAAACTTGAGGAGTTATTAATGGATGCTTTTTTTCTCTAGATTTGCCCTTGTCTTTATGTTTATGCTTATGTTTATGTTTTTCCTTTTTGTGCTTTTTCTTTTCTTTGTGTGTTTTAGCACTGCCGTCTTCCTTTACATCCTGGACAGTGGTGACAAGCCTTGCATCCTGGACTGTGCTGACAGACCTTTCTCCACTTGTGGAGGATGTTATAACAAGTTTTGGTTGATTGTCCTGTGGGAGAGGAATGGTACTGGTTGGAGGTAAAGGAATAGACTTTAGACCGTCCATAGTGGTGACTATAACAACTATCTTCAATTCAACATGTCAGTCTGAAATTAAATGAAAACAATATTTAAAATAACTTCTGCAATAGGACAAGACTTTTTTGGTTAGTTTAGGGTTTAACACATTCTGCAAATTTTCATCAAATGTAAGTCGTCCATATTTTTTGGGGGGCGGAAGCCAGATTACCCACTTGGTGAAACCTCATGACAATCAATGAAACAGCATCCAAGCAAGACGTATATGAAATATGGGTAAAATGTAGGCATGAAGATCAATCCTATGGTAAAATCAGTATATATTCTTGCCCCACCCCCCCCTTAACTATTTGAATTCTAACAGGACATACTAGTATAACTGACTGTTTTCAACAATGTAACCTTTGAGTTGCAGGACTTGTCTGCGATTTAGGACACAAATTTGATTGTGACATCATTAAAATATTTGAACAATCTTACTATGACGTTGCCATAAAGAGTGTTGATCGTTTACGACGTTGACTAGTAATATATAACAATTTTACACTTGGTGTGGCATTAAAGCGTTTTAGGCATGTCATATTAGAATTATTGATATGTATAAATGCATGCAACATTACGAATTAATAAATAATAAATAACAATAATATTTTAATATTTTTTCTAATATAATTTTATATTCAATATAAAATACAACATTACAAGTATTTAAAATGAATGCCAATTGCAAAATACTCATTTTTTTATTGTTAATTTTTGCAAAATCTCCAGTATGTGGTTCATAACTACTTATAGGATAATTAATTAGGCGGAGTGAATATCCAAAATATGATCACGAGTGCCACATAACGCATCTGATTAAACGAGTGCGCGGAACTTGTTCCACGCACGAGTTTAATCTGATGCTTTATGCGGCACGAGTGATCATATTTTGGATATTCACGATGCCAAATTGATTATCCTATTTATTATATAGATCAAAATTGTTTTCGTACAATTTTAATGCTTAATCCTAAATTTTATGAGCGAAGGATGAATATCTGTATAGTACAAAACCAACTGACATTTTTGGCGGGAAAAAACCCGAGAGTGAAAATAAACGATAATTTTCACATGTGATTACATGTGATTTCTGTCACTCGGAAAATTCGATATTTCATCTCTATCTATATAATAAATGTATTGTATATACTGTGTACTGGTTTTTGCAAGTATTTTTACCTTACACTTTTATGCCTCAACAATAACAATTTAACATACTCAAATTTCATTGATTTTTCTTCAGTCAGCAGTGGAAACAATTAATACAAAGCAAAGTGACAAGCACACTTTAAATATCTTGCATTTATTTCTATAAATAAATAATTCCATGGCCCAACGCGTACGTAGCATCCATTGAGGAAAGTAAGGCGCTGCCTCACTAAACATTTGACCATGTATGGTTTATATATATAGGAAAATTTTGTTAAGAATTAAAAATAAAATATAGAAATCATGTCTTTTACTTTCTACAAAACTGTATATCGCTATAACTAATACGGAAGCCTGTACCTTAAAAATAAACAACTGTAACATCTGTAGACAAAGAAGTGCAGGTGAATGTATCAAGGGATTTAATAATATTTTAAGCGAACTTGTAGAGAATTTTAATACTGTATGAATTAGGTTGCAACTTATGACTTTGAGCGGCCCCCAGACCCCCTGTCGATTAGGTTTTGCCTCAGTAAAAATTGTACCCTAGCTACGTCCATGAATTCTTCCTTCAGTAAAAATTGGACCCTAGCTACGTCCATGAATTCTTCCTTCAGTAAAAATTGGACCCTAGCTACGTCCATGAATTCTTCCTTCAGTAAAAATTGGACCCTAGCTACGTCCATGAATTCTTCCTTCAGTAAAAATTGGACCCTAGCTACGTCCATGAATTCTTCCTTCAGTAAAAATTTGACTCTAGCTACGTCCATGAATTCTTCCTTCAGTAAAAATTGGACCCTAGCTACGTCCATGAATTCTTCCTTCAGTAAAAATTTGACTCTAGCTATGGCCATAAATTCTTTAATAACAGATGTTTCAACCAAATTGCAATATATTAAAGCCATACACAGCAAAAGACATTTTTATTGCCAAAAATTTAGTGTTCTACCATACATAACAGATTAGTTTTACAACTTTTATTAAGAGCTTCATACATCCAAGCATTTTCTTGATCGTGAGTAAGATTTGTACTGGTCCTCTGCAACCAGTAATTACGGCTATGCATTGGTAGTTTCTAACCAATACTAAGGAATTTGCATAAATTTGTTGACATGATTTTGGCAATAAAAAAAAGATTATGGACAATAAATTCAGGGAAACTAACACTACAAACACCAAAACCTTAATTCCCGCAGAAAACCTTAATCTCCGGGGGAAAACCTTAATTTTTTAAGGAATCCCTTTAAAATTAAGTGTTGGTTTTTTAAATTAAGGTTTACCCTCGGAGATTAAGGTTTTCCCTCGGAGATTAAGGTTTTCCCGCGGAGATTACGGTTTTTTATTGATTGGACCCCTGGGTCGGTTTTAAGCCCTCTGGCATTGTTGTTGATAACGATCATCAGTTACTCTGCAGATTATGACAATGGTTATAAAGCTATATATTTATATATAAAATTTATTCTTGTCTAAAATAAATATGTATACGAATATCCCAAAATAATAATGCATGAACGTGAATGCATTTTCTATCAACTTTTATTTCAGAAAAGGTGTATATTTAAAAATTATTATTGTACAAATTATTAAAATATAATTTTTAAGTAACCGTTTAGTTATTATTTTTCCATTTGAAGATCGGTAGGTAAGAAATACACGGACCGAACTTGTAATACACATCCGCCATACTGTTTGTTTACCTGTACAAAATGAAAGGAATAAAGGACGGATCTTAAATTATTTTTAATTATTTGTTTTTTATTTGCAGGTTTCTGGTAAGTTTTTGGTATTCATATTGTTGTTGAACAAAATCTAACATGTTGTTTATTTTGCATTTTTAACCTTTCTTCGTTTTAGCTTTATATTTTTATTTTGACTTTTTATTATTACGTTGGGTTTCTAATGATTTGATTTTTTTACTTGTTTAATTCAAATTATGTTAATTGTTAATAAAATTAAATGTGTTATTTGTTTTGCATTCATAACAAATTCTTAGTTTTCACTTTATAAACATATATTTTTTGTTATATTTAAATTTGCTCAGAAATTTATTTTCATACAAAGCACGTTTTCGCCGTTTTCTGTTATTTTCTATTCAGCTTCAAATTGTTTCAATTTACAATTTATAAGCAGAAACAACATTTAAATCATCTTAAAAAACACATTTATGATGTTTTATTTTACATCGTTAGTTAAGAAGCTCCGGTTTGGTATAATTAGATAGCTAATGCTGTAAGTATCGATCGTAATATAATATTGTTATATCTTTATAAAGTATAAAGAGATGTAAGTATATTTATATTTTCTATTGTATTATCTGTTAGTGATTTAGACATTTTTATGGCTGCAGGTATTAAGAAATAACAAGGCAAAGTAATTTATATTTAATACAAAATGTCCTAATAGAAAAGTAACTAATTTGGGCCTTATTCTCTATAAATCCTGTAGGCGAGAATGGGAATTATGAATTCATATTCTGTATCATTTGTACCCCTGCCCGCCAGTATGAAATTATACAAATTATTATCATGGTTTTTTTTCAGAAAAATGCAAGCCTAGGACTCCAACAGAGCACATCATTTTTTTGTGCAGTATTGTTCTGCGGAAGAAATATTGTGTACTTGGTCAATAATACAATATTGGACTATATGTCTTGTTAGATTGCGTATAAATTATTTATTTTGTAGTTATTTTTCCATTACATATATTATGTATTGTAGCACATCATTGGTGAATGGGGGCTGGAAAGGGGGAGGGGTGCGATTATGAATCAGCGTCCACAAGGCCCCATGATAAAAAATGGGTCTAGAATGCATCACCTCACCTTATGAGGTTATTAGATTTTTGTACTGATCGATCTATCATTCAAGTCGGATTTGTCTCCGTTAACCGCGTATATATATACAAAAGGGTTTCAACAAAATCAGCTATATCGCTTACAAAAAACGCAGCTGGCTTTACAATATGCAGTTTGAAAAGCTTTACCGTAAATTTGATCCACGGTGCCATTTCTTCAAATTTAGAGTAGCTATATGTTGAAAGATAATTTATATTGTACGTTTTACTACTAAGACATTATGTATTACGCCATCAGTTTCCGTGCATATATCTCTGGTTTTACGTATTCAAGAGCGATTCTCACTGTTGTTCTTTGAATCGTAAAAATTAAGAAGATGCATAATATTTCTTTTTAACTGTGCGAATTCTTGCAACTGGAAAAAACAAATTAACACATGTCGATCATATTACAATCTATCTATGGGTTGACAACCATTACAAACGATTTAGAGAGTGAAATCGATGTATACGTAAAATTATTTACGATCTTATTTGCAGATGACACTGTACTTTTGGCAGAGTCTGCCAACGATTTACAATTGGGTCTAAATTTCTTTCAAGAATACTGCGAAAAGTGGACGCTAAAATTAAACATAGATAAGACTAAAGTTATGATATTCAGTAAAGGTGCAATCTCACGAAATTTTAAATTCACGTTCCAGGAAAGAGAATTAGAAATTGTAAGTGAGTTTATAAAAAAGGTAAACTCTACTTGACAAATTTGATACCGATAAGGTATTGAATTTTGTCTATTCTGTTTTTTTCTTTTTATCGCTATCATTTGTAACAATAATTATTTGCGAGATATATATGGTATTGATTGTATAAGAAAGTAGATGGTGTTGCAATACCTATTAGTTTATTGTATAATGTACTTGTTTATTGTATATTGTATTTGTATGACATTCAATCTCTCGCTCTGTAACCATTGTATTCATTGAATTTGGAGAATAAAGATAGAACTATCCATCTACATTGGACATGTAATAAGCTTCTTTCTGACTGGTTGATTATTTTCTTGGCTCTATTGTATATGTAGTTATGTTCTCTAATTAGGAAATGCTGACCATTAATTTGAGCAGAGGACAAAAAATTAAATAGACATCAATGGAGTGCAGATGGTGATAATATGTTCAATCTTTTATTATTTTGGGATTATTTTGTTTTAAAATTGCGATGTCTAATAAATATTCATTTTTATGTGAATTTTCGTATTTTACTATATGTTGTTTAATTACTACCAAAAATGTTATTTAACTAGTGTTTGGGTACAGTTTGGGTTTAACACGATCATAAGGTGATTCATAAGTTCGACCTATGGTACACACATATGGCACCTTTTAAACTAGACAAAGTCGATCGGCTGATACCCCCGCTTTTGTGAAAATTTCTAACATTTTTCGTGGATTGTGACCTTGAAATTGGATGGATTTCCACCAAAATCAATAGGCTTCTTACCAACAAAATATATAAGAATATTTTACAGTTTCATTAAAATCGGATGAAAACTTTTTGTGTTATTTTCCGAAAACAAGTTTTTGTAAAAATTTCTAACATTTTTCATGGACTGTGACCTTGAAATTTGACAGATTTCCTCAAAATCGATAGGCTTCTTACCAACCTGATATATAACAATATCCCAAAGTTTCATTCAAATCACATGCAAACTTTTTGAGTTATCATCCGGAAACAACGTTTTTGTAAAAATTTCTAACGTTTTTCGTGGACTGTGACCTTGAAATTTGACGGATTTCCCCCAAAATCGATAGGCTTCTTACCAACCTGATATATGACAATATCCCAAAGTTTCATTCAAATCGGATGTAAACTTTTTGAGTTATTGTCCGGAAACAACTTTTTTGTTAAAATTTCTAACGTTTTCCGTGGACTGTGACCTTGAAATTTGACGGATTTCCCCCAAAATCGATAGGCTTCTTACCAACCTGATATATAACAATATCCCAAAGTTTCATTCAAATCGGATGTAAACGTTTTGAATTATCATCCGGAAACCAAATGTGGACAGACGAACGGACGGACGGACGGACGGACAGACGGACGGACGGACCGACATGAGGACCACTATATACCCCCGACTCTGTCGAGCGGGGGTATAAAAAACAAATTTAATGGTTTAAATGTATATAACACAGTTTGGTATTTAAAAATTTCGTTTTATGTCCATTTTGTGGTTTTATGGGGTATTTTTGGGTATTCTGGGGGTATTCTTGGGTATTTCTATGGTCCGTGGCAGGGTGGTTCAGTATTACAAGTTGTACGTCCTAAGCGACTTTCAGACCTGTCGGACAACTACTTCCTGTTTGGGACTTCATTTGTACATAAATACGTCCGTCCGTATGTATGAATTTCCGTCAAGCTTTTCTCAGAAACTGTACATTAGAACAGTTTGAAATTTGGCAGGGTGGTTCAGTATCACAAGTTGTACGTCCTAAGCAACTTTCAGATCTGTCGGAAAACTACTTCCTGTTTGGGACTTCCTTTAGCGGGGACATCTGTGTCCCATGGACACATTCTTTGATTTTTATTGAGTTAACTTGTAAAAAGAACAATATTGAGAAAATACTACCGACAGTATATACAAATGTAAAACAGCTTTGTCAGATTTTAACTATGGATCGGTTCATGTGTTATTGCTCCTCCTGTATTCGTTACAATGGATTGATTGATTGATTGTTGTTTAACGTCCAGCAAGCAATATTTCAGCTATATTCATGACGTGAACAATGGAAAATCTGTTACTATGGGCACTTTGATGCAATATGCGTAACTTATCGCTATTTTGCAGTATTTTCCTTTGATCTTTGTGTGCGATATTATTCCATCTCAATCTACTAGCGTGAGATAGGCCCATCTCAGCTCGCTGTCAAGATGTCGTTAAGTAAACACTGTGACGTCACAATGTTACAAAATAGCGATAAACAGATTATTTACGTTTTATGAAACTCGATGCATTTTCTCGTCATCTCATCTCAGGGCTGTCGCCCTTCGATGAGATATGGACGAGAAAACGCATCTCGTTTCAAAAAACGTAAATAATCTATAAAGATGATTAAAGATGGCTGTACGCAGAAACTAACCCGTCGTTGTAGCAATTGTATAGAAGTAAAGAAGAGACCATCTCAGTAAGTTTATTGCATAATCTTAGAGTAAACATTTCAAATTATGAACATATAAAACTATAAAAATATAGATTTAGCAAAATAACAACAAAATTTAACAATAGTAATTGTTTCGTGAACTTAACGAACATAACAAAGATTATATTTTAAGCTAAAAAACACAAATCGTCCTCTCCTGTTATAGGATGGTGGATCTAACTTTGCACAATTTCTTCTGGATACACTGTACTAACATCTTCAACTAAAGGCCATAATAAAGCAATTAAAATACTTAAAAACACGAACATAATTATATATAGGAAATAAAAAATAAATTTTAAAAAATTGAAAAAAAAATGTAAAAGCAAAAAAACGAAGAAATGTTAACATTAACAATTTGGAAATTTTTGTCAAATTAATGTAAAGAATATTCTAATTAGTCGATTATTCTTTGATTTTCCGATGATATTCGACGGAAGGGCATAAGAGCTGCACTCGACTAGAGGATTTCGTTTAAGTTAATGGACGCATGTATTCATTTTTGTCTCAAGCGTTGAAATAATTATAAATAAACTAGTATCGATTAAAAAACACCGCTAATTTCAGTTCAATAAAAACAAAAAAATCATAAATTTACACAGCTGTAATACCAATTAAACTTATAAATTGAAACAATTTGAAGCTGATTAGAAAATAACAGAAAACGGCAAAAACGTGCTTTGTATTGAAAATGAATTTCTGAGCAAATTTAAATATAACAAAAAAAAAATGTTTATAAAGTAAAAACTAAGAATTTGTTATGAATGCAAAACAAATAACACATTTAATTTTATTAACAATTAACATAATTTGAATTAAACAAATAAAATCGACAATAAAAAAAATCAAATCATTAAAAACCGAACGTAATAATAACAAGTCCAAATAAAAATATAAAGCGAAAACGAAGAAAGGTTAAAAATGCAAAATAAACAACATGTTAGATTTTGTTCAACAACAATATGAATACCAAAAACTTACCAGAAACCTGCAAATAAACTAGAGGCTCCCAGGAGCCTGTAATCGCTCACCTGGAATCCAAATGACTTAAACTATATTTAAATTTTTGAAATTAACAGTTTCAGTCTAGTTGTTATAGCTTTTAAGTTACTGTGCAAAAACTATACATTTCTTCAAAAAATTTGTTAAATACAATAACTCCTATAAGGTGCCATCCACAATTTCTGAAAATTAAATGGTTTTTAGGCATTGTCCTTTAGGGTACTTTAGAAATTTACAGTTTTACTCTACTAATAGGTGTGTTATAGACTAATTTATAATTAAAAAACTGTTCATATGTCCAAATTCATAATGAAAGGGCAATAACTCCTATAAAGAGTCATCTTGCAATTTTTGGACTAAGCAATCATTTGTAGGGCTTCTATTGCTGATCATTTGTGCAATTTCCAGTTTTAATCTAGCTACTATAGTTTTCAAGTTACAGGACAAAAACGGAAAATTTCATAAAAAATTGCAATTTAAGGGCAATAACTCCTATAAGGAGTCATCTGACAATTTCAGACCAATCAAGTGAATTGTAGGGTCTTTATTGCTGATCATTTGTGCAATTTACAGTTTCAATCTAGCTGCTATAGTTTTCAAGTTACAGGACAAAAATGGAAAATTTCATAAAAAATTGCCATTTAAGGGCAATAACTCCTATAAGGAGTCATCTGACAATTTCAGACTATTACAGTGAATTGTAGGGCTTGTAATGTTGATCATTTTTGCTATTTACAGTTTTACTCTAGCTGTTATAGTTTTAAAGTTACAGGACAAAAACGGACAATTTCATAAAAAATTACCATTTAAGGGCAATAACTCATATAAGGAGTCATCTGACAATTTCAGACCAATCAAGTGAATTGTAGGGTCTTTATTGCTGATCATTTGTGCAATTTACAGTTTCAATCTAGCTGCTATAGTTTTCAAGTTACAGGACAAAAACGGAAAATTTCATAAAAAATTACCATTTAAGGGCAAAAACTCATATAAGGAGTCATCTGACAATTTCAGACCAATCAAGTGAATTGTAGGGCTTTCATTGCTGATCATTTTTGCCATTTACAGTTTCACTCTACCTCGTATATTTTTCAGGTTATATTGTAAATACCAAAAATTTTGTCAAAAATCTTCAAAAAAGGGCAATAACTCCTACAAGAAGCCAATACACAACTTCGCACTAATAGCAACTATTGTAGACCTTAATGTGCTGATCAATTTGAAGTAACGGTTTTCTCTATAGCTATTATAGTTTTTAGATAATGATCAAAAACCTGTGTTGACCCCCATGTTCTATTTTTAGTAACAGCGGCCATATTTGTCTGTTGATCAACACCCTGGGTACAAACTTGAAACTAGGAACCCTAAGGATGATTGTGGCCAAGTTTGAAAAAAATTGGCCAAGTGGTTTCAGAGAAGAAGATTTTTGAAAAAGTTTACGACGGACGACGGACGCCAAGTGATAGCAATAGCTCACATGGACCTTCGGTCCAGGTGAGCTAAAAACAAATAATTAAAAATAATTTAAGATCCGTCCTTTATTCCTTTCATTTTGTACAGGTAAACAAACAGTATGGCTGATGTGTATTACAAGTTCGGTCCGTGTATTGATTGTTCTATATTTCTTACCTACCAATCTTCAAATGGAAAAATATAACTTAACGGTTACTTAAAAATTCTATTTTAATAATTTGTATAATAATAATTTTTAAATATACGCCTTTTCTGAAATAAAAGTTGATAAAAAATGCATTCACGTTCATGCATTATTATTTTGGGATATTCGTATACATATTTATTTTGGACAAGAATAAATTTTATATATAAATATATAGCTTTATAACCATTGTCATAAATCTGCAGAGTAACTGATGATCGTTATCAACAACAATGCCAGAGGGCTTAAAACCGACCCAGGGGTCCAATCAATAAAAAACCGTAATCTCCGCGGGAAAACCTTAATTTAAAAAACCAACACTTAATTTTAAAGGGATTCCTTAAAAAATTAAGGTTTTCCCCCGGAGATTAAGGTTTTCTGCGGGAATTAAGGTTTTGGTGTTTGTAGTGTAACTGACCAAATTTATTTTCGAGAAAATATACTTCAATTTCCATTGAGGTTTACTTTTGACACCTGTCCCAGTGCTTGAAATTAGGATTTGCAACTCACTTGCCCGAATCCTGAACTTTTGGATTTTCTCCTATATATTCAATATAAATTTTATCAAAATTTCACTTGCCCGAAAGGATTTTTACTGGCCAGGGGCCAGCGGACTTGTGCTAATTTCGCAGACTGCTGTCCCAACAGACTACTGAGTTTTTCTTATCCAACTGACATTTGTTCTTGTCCCAAGCAATCATACAAACATTATTGTTGAGCCCCAAGCATAGGAACCAAAAGTTGTGTTGGATGGGAACTCGGGCAACCTTATTGTGGTCCCAAATTGGCATGTTCTTGTAAGAAGCAAGAAAATTAACTGTAATACACCTCAGTTAATTTTCTTTGAGTATTGTTAAATTATTTATTTTAACATGACTTGTTCATTGCATTTACAGGGAACCAGCACCATAAACATGATATGCTGAGAAGTTTTTTATTCTAAATTCCATCCAATCAAATCTTTCCTTTTCCCTTGTTGACATGCATATGGTAATTGAGAAAATGATCATTCTGAGCAAAATTTATTTACTCAAAAAGGTTTTATGTCCCTGTAAATTTTTTTTTACAAAACTGGAAAACATTTTTATTCCATGGCCGGTACATGGACATTGTGTACTATACTGTATACTGTGATTGCTGATAACAGATGATCCACATTAAACCTTTGACCTCCAATGTTATCGAGTCTTTCTGCCCAGATACCTGTTTGTCCTGGGTTAATTTGCCCCCGATTCCAGTTAGTCCCGTTCAATATCTGTTACATAATGATACCTGTTTTGTTTTCAGGGATCACGCTGGGTCAAAATTATAGGGAGAAGTCACTTCTCTTTTGGGTGGTTGACAGGGAGAAGTGAGGATAGAACAGGGAGAAGTGGGAGGACAACAGGGAGAAGTTGCATTATATGTCGCTAAAGCGTCCCGTTTTCTTTGTTTTTTTTTTAAATAAGTGTTGGCATTTGCACTCTTATTGTTATATGGTTTTTTTATAATGTATCAAAGATTTGATTAACTATTCAGTATACTTATTTCACACATTTCCATAAATACATGTATTAAACATAACAATAAAAAGAGAATAAACTGTCACAAAACTGTTCATTAAAATAAATGTTTGTCATTGGTACACAAATTGATTGAATTATAATGAAGTACTATAAGAACTAGAAGTAGAAAATTACATCATTGTGACACATAATATATTATGTAAAATGGTAAAATTCACTATTAAAAGTATTTTACAATATTTCGCTTAAATTTGTTTAAAGTAACTGACAAAATACTTTTTTACTACGTTTCTGTCATTGCAATACTTATTTCATACCTATCAGCGAATCATATTTGCAATCTCCGGTACCAAATTCAGATCCGCTCTGGAAAATTTAATGTTTTTGCACTGAACTGGTTTTCGGTCGTATTTTAAACTTACGCTTTATATACTTAATACAAATTAAACGGGTACCAGTTGACTTTGTGGCGCGTAAACATAATAAACATGACGCGGTATCAAAAATATGACGAATCTTACCAAAATGGGAATAAAATTTTAATGGCGACATTAGGCGATTGTACAAAATGATAGTGCGACTTAAATTCGCTTTGGAAGCTGATCGAGGGCTAAGTGGGACCATGATAAAGCGACTTCTTCGCCCGAGTCGCCCTCCAACGCGAGCCCTGGTTTTGACAATTTCAATGATTTTTAATGTTGTATATGATGATGAAGATATTGTAATTTCGTTGGTATTTTGTTTGTTAATGGGGCAGGTGTTTGATGTTTGGATAATCTAATTAAGCAAAATCAGCTTTAGTTAATTTTTTGTTTGTTATTTTAAGATTATGAATATGTTTATATTTATGTGTTTCTGGAATTTTTGGAACACCCATAGCAGACGAAACTGAGTACAGTGCTGACTTTAAGGGCATTCCTGTACTGATCAATGGTGATCCAGGGCTTGCTCTGGGTTCTAAAAAGTTGGTGCCAAAAAAATCGCCAACTGCAATTTTCTGTCGCCAATATATTCTGCATGTGTATTGTCATTTACGGTCATTGACACACACTATGATGTGTACTTTGCAAAAAAGTTTCATTCTTTAGGCATGAGAGTATTAAGATTAGACATGAGCAGCACAAAACTTCTCTCTCTTTCTTATGTCCTACTTTAATGTGGAGGTTATGTTTAAAAAATAAATTTCTCATGCTATATAGGAGGGAGAGTTGAACTAGAGGCTCTTAAGAGCCTGTATCGCTCACCTGACTTACAAAAAAACTTTTTAAGACAATACTTTTCTTGCAAATTTTGATATTAAATGCTAAAGAGTTTATGTGAAGATGCTGTTTCTATGAATGTTGCCATGTTGAATTTACAATCAGCAGTAGGAGTGTTTCTGAGAAGAAGCAGTTTTTGTTTTTTCATAGGTTAGTATGTTAAGTGATGTTCCATAGTGGCAGCAATCTTGTATTTTGGATCGAAACAAACAACTCAAAATTGGTAGAGAACCATACAATATCACATATCCTAAAATCTGCCAAGCTGTTTGTGAGAAAACGAATTTTAAAATCTCAGCCAGTCAGAACGCATTTGCAGCTCTGGCAGCCATGTTGAATTTCCTATCGGCTCGAAACATACTTAAAATAATAAGATTACTATCACTTCTGCATTATCTGGTTAAATTGTGTGGAACTGAGTTTCAGAGAAGAAGCTATTTGTATGGTTTTCCCATGGGGTCCTATGTTAAGCTGTGTTCCACCGTGGTGGCCTCTTGGAATTTAGATCGCCACAAAAAACTAAAATTTTGTAGAGGACCATCTAAGGTACATTTGTGCAATATTTCAAATCAATCTGCTAAGCGGTTTGTAAAAAGAAGATTTTTGAAATTTCAGCCAATCAGAACCCATTAGTTGCCCTGGAAGCCATGTTCAATTTGCAATTGGCTCAAAAAACTCAAAATAATAAGATAAATATCCATTAATCATTTCTTCATAATTTGGCTTCATTTGTGTGGAACAGTTTCAGAGAAGATGTTGTTTGTATGTTTTTCCCATAGGGTCCTATGTTAAACTATGTCCTGTGATGGTGGCCATCTTGGATTTTGGATCGGCACAAAAAACTCAAACTTTGTAGAGGACCATCTAAGGTACATTTCTGCAATATTTCAAATCAATCTGCCAAGCAGTTTATGAGAAGAAGATTTTTGAATTTCAGCCAATCAGAACGCATTAATGGCCCTGGAAGCCATGTTGAATTTGCAATTGGCTGGAAAAACTCAAAATAATAAGATAATTATGCAACCTTCATTTCCTTATTAATTTGGCTTCATTGTGTGGAACAGTTTCAGAGAAGTTGTTTATATGTTTTTCCCATAGGGTCCTATGTTAAACTATGTCCTGCGATGGCGGCCATCTTGGATTTTGGATCGGCACAAAAAACTCAAACTTTGTAGAGGACTATCAAAGGTACATTTCTGCAATATTTCAAATCAATCTGCCAAGCAGTTTATGAGAAGAAGATTTTTGAATTTCAGCCAATCAGAACACATTAACGGCCCTGGAAGCCATGTTAAATTTGCAATTGGCTCCAAAAACCCAAAACAATAAGATAATTATGCAACCTTCATTTCCTTATTAATTTGGCTTCATTGTGTCGAACAGTTTCATAGAAGAAGTTGTTTATATGTTTTTCCCATAGGGTCCTATGTTAAACTATGTCCTGCGATGGCGGCCATCTTGGATTTTGGATCGGCACAAAAAACTCAAACTTTGTAGAGGACCATCTAAGGTACATTTCTGCAATATTTCAAATCAATCTGCCAAGCAGTTTATGAGAAGAAGATTTTTGAATTTCAGCCAATCAGAACACATTAATGGTCCTGGAAGCCATGTTGAATTTGCAATTGGCTCGAAAAACCCAAAACAATAAGATAATTATGCAACCTTCATTTCCTTATTAATTTGGCTTCATTGTGTAGAACAGTTTCATAGAAGAAGTTGTTTATATGTTTTTCCCATAGGGTCCTATGTTAAACTATGTCCTGCCATGGCGGCCATCTTGGATTTTGGATCGGCACAAAAAACTCAAACTTTGTAGAGGACCATCTAAGGTACATTTCTGCAATATTTCAAATCAATCTGCCAAGCAGTTTTTGAGAAGAAGATTTTTGAATTTCAGCCAATTAGAACACATTAATGGCCCTGGCAGCCATGTTTCATATTTGATCAGCACCAAAAACTCAAACTTTGTTAAGAACCACCCAATAAACATTCCTGCCAAGTTTGGTTCCAATTGGCCAAGTGGTTGTGGAGAAGAAGATTAAAATGTAAAAAGTTTACGGCCGACGACGACGAAGACGACGACGACGACGGACGCAAAGTGATGAGAATAGCTCACACTGACCCTTTGGGTCAGGTGAGCTAATAACAAAAAGGATGGAGTACACATATCAAAGCTGTATCTGTATTTTGCTTTCAATTCTGAATTCAATAGGTTAATTCAAGTTTTTCACAAGCACTGGTTAACTGTAACACTGCATCTCCATTGGGTTATAGAATTAAAGTTAAAATAGCACTAAAGGTAAAATACTCAATTTTATTTTCAACCTTTTAATTTAAAACATAAGTAACCACCTAATTAGTACAAATATATTGTTTAAAATGTGTATTTATTTAAGTTATTATTTGCAATACAAATTTAGAAAAGTCTGCCCGGTGAAGTTGTGCAAATTTGTTTATTTTTCGCAAAACCAAGGGAAGTAACTGCAATGTTTTATTTATTTTTAGAAATTTTTTACATTTTTAATCGATCTAATTCTGACCCATAGTTTGTAAATATAAAAAGAAAAGACAAGAAAAGTGTTCAGAAACTTTTATCTTTTACTATTTTAAGATTTCTGTCTTGAAATTTAAATTTTCTCAGTGAAGCAAGATCAAAGAAATTACGTTGGATCAAACTTGACGCAATACTACGCTTTTGACATCTGCTGTGGTTAACAATTGTTACAGCCATAAACTGTCTGTAAATTGTGTACAACTTTAATCTTTAAGTGTGTGAATGATCCAGAAGAAAACTTTCAACTGATTTATGGTCTAATTTCCGGACATTTCGTTCAGTTTGCAACTTACAACAAAAAAATATCCTAGCGCCAAAAAAATCGCCAAAGACAATATTTTGTCGCCAATTGAAATAAAAAATCGCAAATGGCGACATTGGCGAAGCCCAGCGCAACCCCTGGTGATCCCCATGTTACATGAAGAGTGCTACCATCGATCACACACAGCATGCTGGCTTAGTCTAACTTGCACGTTACAAAAACATGTTGGTCGGTCATTTTTTTTAATGATTTACTTTGATTGCATCTCCATGTATAAAACCGATATAAAGACAACTCAAGCTAATGAAATCTTTGCTCATACCAAGCTAAGAAGCAATTTAATTTATAAAATTACCAGCATCTAATCATTATAAACAATTAATTAGCAATTTTTTAGCAGGCTGTAAATGTAACAATTTTCATTACATTAATTAACTTCAGAATTGTGCTCATATCAACTTTTTTAATTGAAGACATTTAATTGCAATTGTATGGTAATTTATCATTTAAAATAATTTGCATAAAAAAAAACATATGCAGGCATTGTTTTTTATAAATATTTTTAAAAATAATAAAACAATTTGTAAAATGTGTTTTTAACTTTCTTTTATCACATACATATTTATTATTCTTTTATATTGGGGTGAAAGGACTCACTTGGAGTGGGGGTGTTGTGTTGCACCAGAACAATGGGGTACCACGAATAACAGAAAACAACCGAAAACAAGAGGAATAACCG
The DNA here is from genome assembly GCA_944474755.1 of Limnoperna fortunei. NCBI lineage: Eukaryota > Metazoa > Mollusca > Bivalvia > Mytilida > Modiolidae > Limnoperna > Limnoperna fortunei. The sequence continues at coordinate 8,607,811 of OX104118.1, read as the reverse complement.
AAAACAATAAAAAATTGACCGAAAAACGCATTAAAATTAATGTTTTTTGTTCAAAACTGTATGTTTAATGTAATAGAAACGCTATGCAAAAACTTTTATGAAAAAATATTAATGTATGACAAAGTTAAAGCACTTTTTCCTTCATGCCATACAAATACGATAATATACATTATTCAATATGGCGACTGAATATCACGTGATTCGATCAAAGTACTGCAAATGCTGTGACCCGTTTTATGATTGATGACTGAAACATAGCTTTTAATGTAAAAATGTAAATTAAAGATAATTTTAAGGTGGTCACTCTGCATTTTTCAAGGCAAGGTAAAATAAGATACCTTGGCTGCATTAACCCCCTTAAATAAAACAATTTCAAAATTTTAAATTTTTAATTGAGATTGTAATTAAAATGTTTTCATTTGATATTTGAAAATAAAGATGTATTTTTTTTTAATTATTTAAATAAAATTTATTGATTAAAAGATTTAATTAATCCTTTAAAATAAAATGATAACCCAGAGTTATTTTTTAAATTATTATTAAAAACTTTAAAACTACTAAGATATCCTGCACGGGGCTCGGGCATATCTGTTGTAGTCCGCGAAATACTTTATTTAGTTTTATGAAGAACGTTTAAAACTACTAAGATATCCTGCACGAGGCTCGGGCATATCTGTCGTAGTCCACGAAATAAATTATTTAGTTTTATGAAGAAACTGCGCGCATTTTTATATGTTCCACACCGAACAGAAAACACCGTCTTAATTACTGTTATGTTAAAGTGTCTATAAAAACCGTCTCTTCCGTATCTGACCCCGAATCAAGTGCCCTAGCTCTCTTATGGGTAGTTGTCCTCTCGTTTATCTTCCGTTTTCTCTGACCCTTCTTCTTTCCTAACGATCTTGGCTTGATAAGTGACAGACGGCGTTTGATAAGCCTGGAATCGTCTGAATAATCTGTCTGATATTGGGAAAACTTGTCCATAGGTCTCCAGTAACAGACTCTCTGATTTGGTAACTACTTTGACGTCCCTTGGTTTACACTCAACAACGCTACGCAACCTACGATATACACTACAGACAATTTTAGACTGTTAATTGGTTAAATTAGGTGAAAAGTGGTATATTAATGAAGGAGATAATAGTATGTACATATACAATAAAGTAGCGTATACAATATAATATAAGTGTCACAAAGTAAAAACTTCACCGATTGTATGTATAAATTTATGACAATAAATTGACAATACAAATGGAACGACAATATCGATTAATTTGTCGGCACGTGCCAGAAGTTTGGCTATCAGGTGTTAATTGACAACGCCGCTAGGCAAAATATTTGTAATACATTATTAAAATTATATCTTTATTAAAGGTGTAATTAAATGTAATTAGAATGTCGCATTTGTTTTTACTACACTGATTGTATGTATACATTTATTATCTCATTAATTACTATAACTATAATCTTAGGATAATCTTTTGTATATATTTATACATATGGATGTACATTTTATTCAATAGTATAGAATAAATGTCTATTCTGAACGTGATGTCTATTAAATTAATATCGGACCAGGCAGACAATAGCGAGTCAGACATTGGCACACAAGAACTGTGAACCCAGCAGCTCTTCTTTCATTGTATTGGTCTTCTGTGCAATGCCTTGGTTTTGATCGTCTTAGTACAGCCACAGTATAAGAAGAACATCTCGCCAATGGGACGAGAATACAGCCCTTCTTATGTCTGAGATCCTCAAGATTAAATTCCAGCAATGCAAATTATTCCGAGACACTCTAATGCAGACCACTGGATACATCGCCCACGATGTTCCCGATTCTTTTTGGGGACCCGGAGTACGTGGAAAAGGACAGAATGTGTTTGGACTTTTATTAGCCACCCTTAGACTTTCTGTGTCATGATTTGTTAATGTTTTACACGCTGTTAATACATTTTTACAACGCAATGTAATGTTTTAACTACTCTATAAATAAAATTATATTTATTTATTTTTTATTTATTGGTTCAAACACAATTACAATAATTGGTTGAAGACCTGTAGTACAATAATTATAATACATATGAATTATGTTTACAAATTACAAGTATTTAAATGTATAGAGTAAAATAGTAATTTTATCACCATGCGGCCTAATCATAAAGCGGATCACAGCATTTCCAGTACTTTGATCGAATCACGTGATATTCAGTCGCCATATTGATTATATGTATATTATCGGACATAGTATGGCATAAAGAAAAAAGTGATATACAGACGTGACAACGTGTTTTTTATATTGCCCACTATATACCGTGGTCGTGGTTTTTTCATTAAGAAATTCACCACCATACGCCACGGTGGTATTCTGCGGTACATCGTGTTATGTCCACTACATATCGTGACCCACCGTGTTGACCACGGTGGATTTTCAATTTCCTTTCATGCTTACACAGTTAAAAAATTAAAATGTTGCGATTTAATTTAGATATTTGTGTTAAAATATGCCGTTTTAATACGTTTGTTTGACAACAAAATTAATCTGCGTTCTGTTTATCTATTCATTATACAGAATACCTTAAAGTTTATTGTCACTGATTTGATTGACAATTATTCCCTTAACGTGTTCTAAAAGGTTAGAACACCGCATTTTGCCCTTAAAATTGTCAAAATCTTTGCTATTCTATCGTCAAAATTTCCCTGTCAGCGCCTCTGATTAATGTTCCAACCGTTTGAACTTTTACCGGATGTAAATTGTGTCACACCTTAAATCGATCGATTATCTAAGTATTGTCCAGTCATCATTTTTTCAAGCACGTGCTCTCAAACATTTCAATAAACTTGTGTATTGTATAATTTTATAATTAACAGGTGAACACGCGGCTTCACATTTTTAACGGTAAAGAAATAAGCACATTACACAATAAATACGAGACTTGTAAAGAAATACACAATAAATGCGAGACTTGTAAAGAAATTCGTTTTAAAAACGTCCAAATCAATATACGACTTAAAATGCTACATTTTCAAATTTTCTGAATTATTACTTTAAATATAAATGTCGCAGAATATATTGTTCCACGAATGATTTTTATACTCGATTCGTCGGTGTTGAACCACGTGTGTTAAAAAAATACAATCCTGATAGAGAATCAACCATAATAGTCGTTTCAGTGTTAAAAGCCTGACACATCATTAACTTTTGTTGTAGAAAAGACTTAAGTAGCATCCTTGTAATTTCTATAATGTTACGACAAGACCCTATGTCCGCAAACAGACATTCGTATCGGCGCGCAAAAAAAACCCAACAACAACAAAAAACAAAAAAGAACAAAAGAAAACAAACTTGCATACTGTTGAGTAAATTCGGGCAATTATTTTATATTGATACGAGTGTGGACAAATCAGTTCTTTCGTCTTCAAAAATAATTTTATTCCGATTTGTTTTGTTCATGTTATAACAGACGTAAGTAACAATGCATATTTTATTGTTTGATCAATGTACCACGATACAACAAAATATTAAGAATAAGTATTTGTATTTAGAGAACTAAGGCAAGTTTAAACGGGGTCTGATCTCGAGGATATTTATCCCAATAAATACTATGTCATGCAAAAACACCGAAACTGCGAGTTAATTTTAACGGGAACTTTATACAAATAACACGTCTGCCTCCATTTGAAAAATTGTCAGTTTTGTATATTTAGCTCAGAAGCACATCACTACTTTTTATATATAAACCTGTTATATTAATTGTTATAGTTTAAAACGCCATTGTCCAAAGTAAATGTGTATTTAGAATTGTGCGTACGTAAGACTTCATTCAACCTTGTGAAACAGGCGCCTTTGCCATATCGTAGTTAAACTATATTTTATGTGGCGATTCTCGTTTATAAACTTTTCACATATTTATTATTCTTGCTGCATGTTGGCTTCAATTTAGTAATTTATTTGTTGTATCCCATCCTGTTAACGAATTTTATATAACTATACGTGATGTAAACTTTTGTCCGCGTTTGTTAAAACAACTCCGGTTTTAAATACCAAATAAAGAAAAAGATCGCCGCTCAACTGCCCGTTTTCTGTCGAAAAGGATTTATAATTGATTAAAGAGAGTTCGCGTACAACTTCAGGACAATTCGTTATGCGTTGTAATACACAAAAACGTAATGTGACAATTCAAATCCGGATAATTTACCGAACTTGTTCAGGGTAATATTTAATGCATAACACATGCATCCGGTTGAACATGTTGAACAAATATTCGATCTTCAAGTCTACCGGCACATTAAATCATTATTGATTATCAACAAATAAAATGCATGTACAAATTATTCTTAAGCACTGTTTTAAAATGTTCTCTTTTCATTCGGGTAACGATGTTTAAACCCGCAATCAATTAAATGACAACGTTTATGTTGTCATGTACCACCGCGGAGATATCGTGGCCGGACCCCTGTGGCGACATGCCATGGTAGACTGAACTCCCTCATATGGATCCACCGTGGTAAGATTACCTGAGAAGATTCTTAACCACGATAGTAGGCGTGGATATACCATGGTGGGTGATAGAGAAAAGGATTAACTTCCATGGTGGGTTAGTGTTTTTTATAAAAAACACGTTGTCCCCTCTGTAACTTTGTCATACATTAATATTTTTTCATAAAACTTTTTTAATAGCGTTTCTATTACGTTATACATACAGTTTTGAACAAAAAATATTAACTTTAATGCGTTTTTCGGTCATATTTTTATTGTTTTCGGTTATTCCTCTTGTTTTCCGTTGTTTTCTGTTATTCGAGCTACCGAGAACAATGTAAAGAGGAAAAAGGAGCATACTTTATTAACTTGACCAATTCACAGAATTCTCGGATTCTCAGGCACGAACGAGCTTCTTACATTAATGAATCTGAGAATACCCTGCTGTCCAAAGCTTTTTTTTTACCTGAAACTTCAATTAATGAAAAATATTTTACGATGAAATGCCTGGGGATTTTCTACCAATTTTAGCAAATAAATGGCAAATGGGAACATTAAACTTATAAATCTAAACGCTAACGATTTAGCGATGATATTGATAATGCATAGAACGGTAGATCCACATCATGGCACATGCCGGCATGTGACATGCTACCGGCAAGCCAAGGTTTTGCTGAAAAGGTTAAAATGAACCATATATGGTACGGACATTCCTGACTGTTTACAGAAATAGTAAATATAAAACACATACAGACACATACATGCAATCACCACTGGCAAAACTACTAGATGCAATCATTTTCATCTTTCAAATCGTAGTTAAAAATGCATGGAAATGGCGACATTCTTGGCAAATCAGGGGAAGTAACTATGACGATGTCCGAAAACCAAATGAAGGGAGCATAATATACAAGCCGCTTGAGAAAACGAATATAACACTGAGCTTTATGAGCCTCCTATCCTCAGTTCAAGAAACTTTTGAACAGTGTCCATTAACCTGAACTTGCCGAAAATCTGCTGGATTTATTTTTTCAATAGATTGCTGTTGTATTTCTCAATAAGAAAATGATTGTTCTCTGTCATGTCTATACTATAGGCGTTTAGTTTTCACAGTACATGTTGGTCAGATGAATACAGTCATTCCCATATAATAGGCACAAATAGACATATGACCTGTCGCAGGTGTAGATACGAATCCAAAGTTTTGATTGATGAAAAAACAGTTGTTTTTTTTTTAAACTGTATACAACATTCTGACTGATTAGTATAACTTTATATGTTTACCATGATGTTTTTAAACAAAAAATGGCCCCTGAAAGTGTAAAATTTAGGATAAAATTGATGTCGCTGAGCGATTTCCGCATTTCGCAATCTAAATACGTTTATAAATATGCACTGAAATATAACTTTTCAAATGTTAAATGAACGGTAAAAATTACAGGTTAAGGTAAAAAAACAAAACAAAATCAGTAAATATACATTTTTGTTTAATCTACCACGATTTTCGTCTTGTCGCAGAACTACATCTAACCTACCATAACGCTAAATAACAATTAATATGTTTATACCAAATACGTCTTTTTGGAGCATTTAAGAAGGAAAGGAATATCTTTTTATTCTGAAATACCAATATATACTCTTTTAATATAAATTTGCAACTTGTTTTTTTTGCAAAAATTGTTTTAAATCAAATTTTGCCGTGTGTCATATAAGAACCTATCCTACATAACGGATATATATGTAAAACGCCAAATAACGTGTCAAAAAGTACTTAAAATTCTATAAAAAGAACGTGGAAAGAAGTAAACGAATGTTTAAAGTCTTAACTTTTTACTACATTTTACTCTAAATTAAGGATAGAATGATGGTCAATAACCTCCGTTATTCTACCCTCCGTTATAGAATTTCAAATCAACATTTTCCTTGGTCTATTTTGAGGATATTATTATTCACCTAGCACCGTCTGATATTCGTGTCAAGCAGATATACAATAATAGATGTTCTATCGATGGTATTTTTGTCTTTTGAAAGTTAAGTCATCAATATTTTACTACCATGAGTGTTCCTTCTTGGAAAAAGTTTAAATGTAATGGCACTGCATATATATATATATATATATATATATATATATATATATATATATATATATATATATATATATATATATATATATATATATATATATATATATATATATATATATATATATATATATATATATATATATATATATATATATATATATATATATATATATATATATATATATATATATATATATATATTCATATTTTATAAGTGAAACATTTGAATTTTCATTTGAACTGCACATCGCATAGGTTTAGCAGACGAATTGCCCGGTGTAAAATGAAAAAAATGAATATAGTAAAAGTAACGGAGGATAGGAAAAAAAATAAAAGTCATTTTTTATTTAAAAAATGCTATATTTTCAATTGATTTTTTTACATTAACATTTGTAACGGGTGTGTGTAAAGTGTCTACCCATGGCCGTTGTTAATTCGTCGGTTTTGTATACACAAATTCGATTTCTGTGTTATGGAGGATAGCAGATATCCCAAAAGTTTTACATCTATCATTTTAACAAACAGGACTCTGTCTTTGAGCTTTTACAAGTTTTAACTACTGCGATAATGTAGTCTCAATATTTATAGTAAATCATTTTAGTTCAAACATGAGTCGTGATAAAACAAGATTCGAATTTGATCGTTACGGAGGATATGCATTATGTAACGGGGGATAAAACTTTTTTTAAAAGCTTACAGCTTTTTTGTAGGATATAGCACTGACGAATGCTGAAAAACAAACCCACCCCAACCTTCAGGAAAACTGGAAGAATATTTAAAAATTCCCGAAGAACAAGTAAAGACAATTGAAAATATGTGCAAGAAGTAGCAACACAACCATATGAGCAGTTGAACTTAAAACTATTTAAAAAAATTTACAGTTGTATATTTAATAACAATAACATGACTTAAAGAGTGATTCGTTTCAGAGTTAAATGTTAAAATAAATAAGGTGTTTGAGTTGTATTCTGTATTAGTGGATTCTCATCTTCAAAAATAATGTCCTCCGTAACAAATCAGTTTTCAGGACACAATTTATCTTTAATATAGTATTCTTGATAAATTAACCAATAATGACATTAATATCGCTAATATCGCAATTTTAAAGATGCCGGATCCAGTTTTATTTATTTTTTATTCAATTTTACGACCTTTCAGATGAATATTATAACCTCCGTAACGTTATAAATTTCAGTGGCATTTTCATTATCGAGTAACGTTTGTGTTCAAGTTTTAATATTCTATGATCTTAATTATATGTTTAAGGAATAAATTCAAATGTTGCATAAGTGCGAAAACTTTGTAATACAAAATTTGAAAATCATAACCTCCGTAACTAACTGCTGTATCTCAATAATACGTTTGCGTTGAAAAGACCACGACAATACTGTTAATAAAAGTTTCTGTGTATGCAAGTAGGAATATCAATTAACAGATTCAAGAAGAAAAACATGATCTGTATGAGAATTTGAGTTGACACAATTCTTTAGAAATCGACATTTATTTTTACAAACAGATTTTGGGTCCAATGAGAAATATAAGTTGTTCTCTAGAGCTTGAAATAATAGTTTGACCCAAGAAGTTGTATGAGTGAATGTGTAGTTTGGTAATAGACCTTTCTAATTTCTGTGATAAATTGGGTTTAAATGTAGGATTATTTTATAACAGCTGTGTCTCTTAACAAGATATCATCCGTAACAATGATATCACCCTGTGTTGACTTAAACGGCTGAAAAAAAATTATTTTAAATATTTAATGTATGAAAATCTATATTTGTGACAACAAATAGTTCTACTTTACTTTGAAAATATCAGAGCAACTTTATTTTAAAGTTCATTTTTATAAAGTCCTACTTCCAAAGTGGTCATATTATATGGGAATGACTGAATATAAGAAAAATGAGTAGGACAGAAGGTAAATTGACCTCCGAAACACAAACGATCCGTCATATGAAATAAGAAAGTAGCTTCGGATTTTTTAATATGCAGATTGCATCCTTTGTAATATACTGAACCAGAGACATATATAAAGATGAATTTTTGTTACGACCAACGGGTCCCAGTTTGCTTTTTCGCTGAAAACATTACTAGTCACAGGTTAAACAAATATTAGTTAGAAATGAACGACTGACTCAAGTTGTGAAAGTGGCATTTTATCATTTTTATACATTCAGCACAAACAACTCTGACCGATGATAGAATTTCAAAGTAAATTATAAATTATTGTAACATGAATCCTTTGATCATTTTTAAGAATAAACAAGAGCTAGACGACGAGTATGTATGTTCTCAATAAAAACACGTAGATAATATATTGCATGAATGGTCACGCGTGCCTGTAATAAACTCAAGGTAAAAACAGCCCTGCAATAACCAACTACAATTAGAACCAATAATGCACATAAAAACTCGGAAAAAATTATTTTGATGTTCACTGCAAAACGATAGAGCTAGCACGAGCTTCGAATATCAGCTTTTCATTCGATTGGTCGAATATAGGTCTCCTTATTTATCACTAATTATACACCTCGCCATAAGTTAAGCAACACCTACAATTTTCTTTTTATAATTTAAAAAATCTAAATGAATATTAACTTTGTGTTATTTATGTACTTATGCCATCATTCGAGAACGGGAAAGTTACTTTAATTAACTCCTCGGCTAAATCTTTAAATAGCAAAACCAGTTTGTCATACGGTAGTCGAGCACGCCTAAAAGCCTTGTTTTCCTTAACGATTTAGTGTTCATCTCTTGGTCTTTTTCGACTTCATCTTTACATTTTTACAATGCCTAGACGGAAATTAAGTGAAGCTGAGAACTGGCAGATCGCTGGAATGCGTAATAATGGACAGGGCTTGCGTTTGATAGCACAACACTTTGGCATTCACTTTAGTATTGTATCCTGGATACTGAAACGTCATCGAGATGATGGAAATATCCAGGAACCTCCTAGGTCAGGTCTACCACCAAAAACGTCTGAAAGGGAGGATAGAGCACTCGTTCGTGTAGCCAAACGCCAACCGTTTGCCACTGCAAGATATCATCGTGACGATTGGAATATTGCAACCAGACTCGCTGTTCGAACAGTAAACAGGCGCCTAAACAATGCAAGGTTGAGAGCTCGTCGTCCCTTAAAACGTCCACTGCTGACACAGAGACATCGCCAAGCACGTTTAGAGATATCAACGCCATTGGAATATTCGAAGCTGGCGACGAGTACACTGGACCGACGAAAGCAGACTCCTTCTTCGTCATATTGATGGGCGCATGCGCCTTTGGAGACAACGAGGCACTGCTTACAACCAGAATAACATCCTAGGTAACAGACCCATCTTTATGGATGACAACGCAAGACCTCACCGAGCTGCAATTGTAAGTGATCTTATAGAGCACCTGCTTGTCAAAATTTCCAAGAACTACGTGTTGCCATTCAAAATGAATGGCAGAATTTACCACATGCTACACTTCGTCGTTTAATCAACAGCATGAGGAGGAGAGTTAATGAACTGTACCAGAAGCGTGGTGGTTACACGACTTACTGAGTATTTATACTTCAAAGTGAATTTTCTTTCCCTGAACGTTGACCTGTGATGATGTGTTCACTTTAAGTTCATGAAATTGAAGTATGCAATCAAACTTATTTTTTTGACTAATGAAAGTTATATCTGCACTGTTTTTTTATATCTTTCCTTTGAACATTTTTTCATCAAACAATAAGTAAAGCGACTGTAACCATGTTGTTTGTATGTTTCATTTGTCATTAATTCATTTCTTTAAAAAATATTAAAATATATAAAATCTTAAATGAATCCATGGAAAATAATAGGGTGTTGCTTAACTGTGGCGAGGTGTATATAAATGGGAGCGATCTAGGGCTTATTCATGTTACAAGTAATTTATAGCACCGCCTTCCTCGGTAGACAAATATACTTTCTCATGCTTTGTCACCGTTCTATAAATATAAATACAAATTGTATATCTCAAAAACAAAAAAACTATACAGCTAGATCACTGGTTACGGAAATTGTGTCTTTTATACTCTTTGTTATTTGACATTAATGGTGATGAATTTCTAGCGCCAATACTCAGTTTTGACTTGTACCGAGTCAGTCAGCAATAAGGCAAATTATGATACACATAAATATGATAATCTTCATCTATTGTTACCAGTATACGACGAAGCATGCAAAGATGCTGCTACAAATTAGCTAAATCGTTTGCGCGGACAATATTTGCCTCAGCTTCAGTTTTAGGTTGTCCAATTAAATTAGAACGAATAATCGTACCCTCGCGTTTTTTTTGTCTTTGTTTTTTGGCGAGCCGAAAAATCACAAAATTAACTTCGGATTATAACGGAAGTAAAATTCGGCGTACAATTCAATCTGTTCATCCACCACGAAATGGGATCATGGACAAAACCGTTAGCATTTTAAATGCAACATTTGAGCCTCATATATATATGTAACTAAATATCCCATTGTCATTCTATGAACGTGTTCTAGTTATAATTTTAACAAAACATGAACACCCGATCAATTGTTCCATTAATGAACGACACTTATGTCGACATATATACCACTGAACTTGACAGTTTGTATGAGTTTCCACCTTTAAATAGTACAACAGTACTGATCAGCCAAATGTATGTCCGACTGTTTTTGATGCCACTGTTGAGTTTGGGAAAGAAAAATCTTGTTCATGCAATGAGTCACAAAGTTGGTGTGAAAGACCATCAATCAAAGCAAATATTAACAGAACTGTTCGTTTTAAATGGTCTGATCGAGCTAGACAAAATGGCCTGATCGAGCTAGACACAACTGTTGTCTCTGCTTGGCGGATATTTAACAGAAAAGGTTCTTCCTATGAACAGAAATTGTGCACAGGGCACGCAAAAATGGCTGGAGAATTCCTTTGCAGTGGAAAACAATTCGGTGCAATGAACCACATCTTGAAACTATACTGGATGCCAGAAAAAATTACCTGTGCTTACATAGAAATGATCTAAAAAGGGATCAAACTCCAAGAGTGTCTGAGAAAGGGAGCACTTTGATGAGATAGGGACGAGAAATGCATCTCGTTTCAAAAAACGTAAATTATCTATAAATATGTACTACCGGTAGATATCTATTTAATATATAGCAGATATCCAGATGATATGTACCAGATATCCATGCAGGTCATTTTAAAAATAATTGGTATTTACTCTTTATTTTGCAGCAAAAATGGTACATGTATTTATATTTTTAAAGATAAACAGCACACTTAAATTTAAAAATAGAATAGATCTAAAATTGTAATTATTAAATCGTAACGATAGATATTTCTAAATTGAAAAATATCAAATTGAGAACTTGTTTACAATTCATCGCAAGGTTTTATCACTAGGGGGTTAATAGTAATTTTCTAGATTATCTGTAACCCGTGGATTAAAATAGAGTATTTAGCTGGCACGAGAGACTAATATAATGGTACATAAAAATTTCCCTACACTAAAGACAGCAAGCACAATATGGGTTCTTTAGAAGTATACAGGTTACACAGTGGTCTTAGTGTATTAACCTGTTAAAATACCCCCCCCCCCCAGTTTTTAGTGAGGTTCGTGTTACTCTATTTTTGTACAGTGTGTTTAGCGGTAGGCCTGTCTGCGTTCTAGCAGGTAGTAGGTATAGAGCCAGTCAAAATCGACTGAAGCAATGGAGTGATTCTTTGCTCACTTGTTTAGAGGACTGGCTGGCAATACTATGAATCCGGGTTCGATCCCCGGAGGTGACGTTATTTCATGCTCGACTGTTATATGTGTCTGTATGTTTTGTTGCTATCACCCTATACAGTCCTCGGTCAGGCTTTCTGTATTATGACATGACAACCCTTAATGATACAGTCTCCTCTACTAGGAACGCTCTGGGCAGTTATGTTGGTATCCATGGTAAAGTAAAAAAGATATACGATGCCTTGCAGACTATACCCCATTTCACATGGTTGTTGCAATTGTTTGACTCAAAATTGGAAAATGGTGACAGCTCAAAGACTCCATCATTTATTTAATGTCTATATATGTAATATGTTCTTTATTAAATGTATGTTTGAATAAATAAGTTAATTAAATGACCTGATTTCACTGAATCGTAAAATGACAACAGTGAAGCTAGCTGTCAATACGAGCCGTCAATACCGCTAGCTGAACATATATAATGAATACTTGGGACAACTTCCAGTGTTCAAGTAATCCGGGTCTGAAGTAAATGAAAAAAGACTGATCATATGAAATACTAGTATCTTCACGTGCTAGGACTTCCCATCCCTTTCAATCGCTAAGGGACTAGAAAAATAAGAGGGGAGTTCAGTAGGTCCTTAAATCTATATCGTGAATATTTGGGCAAACGTCTGGTATTCGAGTTATCCGGGTACAAATTAAGTGAAGAATGACTGATATGATGACATTTATTCACGTGCTAGGACTTCGCACCACTATCAATCGCCATGTGCTTCGCCGTCGGGTAAATTAAATTACCCTTCATCATGAATACTTTGGCCAAGGTTTGGTATCCGGGTCTGAATTAAGTGAAAAATGACCGATAAGGTGAAATATCTTAATTCTCCTGCAGGGACTTCGCACCCTTTTAATCGCCATGAGCTTAGGGTAAAATAAGATGGGAGTTCAGTACTTCATTAACCTGTGTCATGAATACTTGGGTTAATTTTTAGTGTTCGAGTTGTCCGGGTCTGAATTAAGTAACAAATGATTGATCATATGAAATGTCTTCTACTGCTGGGACTTCGCACCCCTTTCAATCGCCTTAGGGTAAAATAAGAGGAGAGTTCAGTAGGTCATTAACTATATCATGAATATTTAGGCCAGCTGTCAGTGTTTGAGTTATCCGGTTACAAATTAAGTAAAAACAAATTGATATAATGACATTCATTTACGTGCTAGGACTTCATACTCGTTTCAATCGCCATAGGCCTAAGGTAAATTAAGAGGGAAGTTCAAAAAGCTACGGATAATATGTACCAGATATGCTGATAATATTTACCAGATATTCCCATATGTAACAGATATCTAGATTCTATGTACCAGATAGCTAGATAATATGTACCAGATATCCAGATAATATGTACCAGATATCCAGATAACATGTACCAGATATCCAGATAATATGTACCAGATATTTAGATAATATGTACCAGATATCTAGATAACACGTACCAGATATCCAGATAACATGTACCGGATATCCAGATAATATATACCAGATATTTAGATAATATGTACCAGATATTTAGATAATATGTACCAGATATCTAGATAATATGTACCAGATATCCAGATAATATGTACCAGATATCCAGATATTATGTACCGGATATCCAGATAATATGTACCAGATATTTAGATAATATGTACCAGATATCTAGATAATATGTACCAGATATCTAGATTATATGTACTAGATATCCAGAAAATATGTACCAGATATCTAGATAATATGTACCGGATATCCAGATTACATGCACATGATATTTAGATAACATGTACCAGATATTAAGATAATGTGTACCAGATTCAATATAATATGTACCAGATATCCAGATAATATGTACAAGATATCTAGATACTAAGTACCAGATATCTAGATGATACGTACCAGATATCTAGATAATAGGTACCAGATTTCCAGATAATATGTACCAGATATCTAGATGATACGTACCAGATATCTAGATACTAAGTACTAAATATCTAGATAATATGTACCAAATATCTAGATGATACGTACCAGATATCTTGATATGTACCATATATCTAGATAATACCAGATATCCAGATAATATGTACCAGATAATATGTACCAGATATCTGGATAAAATGTACCAGATATCCACAAAATATGTACCAGATATCTTGATAAAATGTACCAGATATCTTAATAATATGTACCAGATATCTAGATAATATGTACCAGATGTCTGGATAATATGTACTAGATATCCAGATAATATGTACCAGATATCTAGATAATATGTACCAGATATCTAGATTATATGTACCAGATGTCTGATAATATGTACTAGATATCTGGATAAAATGTACCAGATATCTGGATATGTACCAGATGTCTAGATAATATGTATTAGATACATAAAATGTACCAGATATCTGGATAATATGTACAGATATCCAGATAGTATGTACCAGATATCTAGATAATATGTACCAGATATCTAGATAATATTACCAGATATCCAGATAATATGTACCAGATATCCAGATATTATGTACCAGATATCTAGATAATATTTACCAGATATCCAGATAATATGTACCAGATATCTTGATAATATGTACCAGATATCTAATTAATATATACCAGATATCTGGATAATATGTACTAGATATCTGGATAAATGTTCCAGATATCTGGATTATATGTACCAGATATCTGGATAAAATGTACCAGATATCTGGATAATATGTACCAGATATCCGGATAAAATGTACCAGATATCTAGATAATATGTAACAGATATCCAGATAATGTGTACCAGATATCTAGATAATATGTACCAGATATCCAGATATGTACCAGATATCTAGATAATATGTACCAGATATCCATATAATATGTACCAGATATTTAGATAGACAGTTTATTTTTTCTGTTATGTCTGACTTTGTGACTTTTTTGGCTCTATTACTCATGTATTTATTTGTTTATAGGCACATGACTTGCAGTATCATTAAGCACACATCAGGTTCAAAGGTCGGATGAGTCTTACTGATGTCTCCATTTGTGTTTTTATATATATTGGAATATTGAATTATAATTTCTTTATCATGTCTTTTTCTTATTTTCTTACATCATGTAAGCAGAGACAGAAAATAGCCATTTCTAAAATAATATACATTTTAAACACAAAAACCCTCATTTTTCCATTTGAAAAAAACTTAACTTAAAAAAATTATTATTATTATTAAAAACATGCCATGACATCTATTATTCTAATAACCACCATCATTGTACATGGACAAACAACAGATGTCTTGTATAAATATACATAATTTGAGCATAAACTAAACATAGTTATGAATGAAACAATAACAACACCAATGTATAGAATATAAACTAATGATATGTCCCAATTTCTGCGATATGTCCACATATAACCTTGTCTTTACTGTACTGCTCTCTGCTTTAATACATCTAATATTGATCTGAAATGAGGTGGTAAAACTGAGGGATGTAGGATTCTCCTAAGTTCTTTACACGTAATGGTGTTGCTGTTAATAACAAATAAAAGATGACTGTATTGTAAAATAAATTTTCAAAAATTATAAATGAAACCAAATAAAAATGAATACATAACTCAGTTAAAGTAAAACAAGTCTACATTCTTACAAGAAACAAAAACAAACTTGATTATTGAAATATTTATAACAATTATGTCTTCATGGAAGTCAAAATAGTCCACAAAAAGTGTATAGAGACAACGTACATACCTGAGAATTGACTGTTGTCAGTTATGTTACTGCTCCTCATATTTCCATTTTATATAACTTGGCCTTGTCTGTACTGCTTACTCTAGCACATCCTATATATAGCTGATCTGAGGTCGTGAAGAGAAGAGAAGAGAGTGGGCCTAGTATTCCAATGACGTTAGTATTACAGTATGTAATGAGGTTACCTATACATTGTTCAGGATATGGAGGGTATGTTTGTATGGGTCAGTTACAATTATGTTGTCTAATGGAGTTGTCACAACACGCTTTGGTTTGAATGGTTTCTTTTCACTATTGATCCTTAGATGTCCTGTGTAGGTATTGATGACATCACCATCCTGTCCTAGGACCACTACTTTGTCTCTGTTATCATCTGAAAAGTCATCTACCACAAATATTGTACAATTGGTGGTAGTAGTAATGTGTTTAACATAAGTAAATATTGGTTGTTTGTTTCTATCATGTTCATAAGTCATCTCCTGTTTTCCTTCTTTACTCATCTTTATTACCACTCCTCTACCAGACTTATGAGCTCCTACTATGACTTTGTAATCACTAGTGACGTGGACAGCTGATAGGATTAATGGATCTACACTGTATACAGAGTCTGTGACCTGTCCACTGCTGCCACTGACCTGTTTTAACTTTGATCCATTTGGGACAAGAAGAAGGTCATTAGATGGAGTAACTGCCATTCCACGGATGTTAAAGTTAGACATCACCTTCAGATTACTTCCTTCTGGTTTTACTCTTTGTATTACAGTTTGGTTACTTATCCATAAGGAATTGTCAGGGCATATTGAGAGATGGGAAACATTGGTAATATCAGTTGTAAATTGTTGAACAACTTTTATTACTAAATCATTAGGTACATCTTGTAATGATCCCACATTTTGTTCAGTTATCTCCCCTGGTAAGAATTTAGGCATTGTAGTAAAATTCAGCTGTATTGGTTCTACAGGTTCAATATTAGGTTGTACAAACTTTTTACTTTTTCTGAAGACTTCATCAGCATCCAAGGAGTTAATTATGTCGTATGCCTTTGCACGTAGATCCTGTATTCTCATCTTCATTGTGGTAACTCTTCTGTCTTCTTGGTCTATACATTCTGTAATGTTTTCCATTTTAGGTCTAATTCAGTGATAAGTTTTTCGGTATACTTATCCACTGCATTTTTCAAAGCTTCACCATGAGCGTCTATAGCATTCCTAGTTTCTTGGTATTTTGAATTTTTAAATTCCCTTAATAGCCTGATTTTTGATTCACCATTAGCCAGTTTATCTAAATGAATTTCCATTTGTTTTTGTTCCTCTTTTACATTTTCAATTCTAATGTCATACCCCTCACTTATCTGCACTAACCCATGGCCATTGTGGACTTCAGCTATACACCGAGTACAGACAAGCTGATCACATGAATTACAGAACATAACACAGATTTGTCCGTCATGATCTTGACAGCTAATTTTACTAAAATCTATTTCCTCAGAATAAAGTCCCACCTCCTTTATATCAAGGCCTTTGTGTTTATCAGAAGATTTTATTTTACTATGAACCTTGTCTTTACATTTGGTGCACATAAGTAGGTTACAGCTTATGCATTTCCAGTTAATCGTCATGTCAGTTTCACAAAAATCACAGGATTTGGGGAATTGTCCTTCAATTAAACTAGAGACTTCCATGATTAGTTAGTCCAATATATCTCCACACCTTCCTTCAGTTCATGTAATAGTATATTTGTATTTAATTATTGACTTAATTAGATATCTATTGATAAATTTATTTAAGTGTCACAGTACTGTTTCAGAAAGTATTAAGATTTCAGCCCATCGTTAATTTTATTTTTATCATTACCTGTAAAAGTGTTTATTTATTTAAAAAATAACCAATACATTTGGTAAGGCGCTGACAAATTTTTAAATAAAAAAAACCACTCTTAGAAAATGTTTAAATTTAAAACATATTGAATGTTTACATGGAGATTGGAGGCAAAGAATTGTATTTTTTTACCACACAATTTATGAGACATAATATAGTATGGACCTCAGGGTACTTGCATTATCAATAGGACTATACTAAGGTCCAAATTTAGTCAACATTTGGTTCATTGGTTATCTCGACATTTTATCTGTGTATTGTATATTTATGATAATATATTCCATAATACATCTACTCTGTGTTTTTCAGTTATGTTATAATAGAACTACCGAAACTGCAAATATTGTTTAACTTAAACATGTGTAAAAATTTTGAAAATTGATCATAGGACTCAAAATTCCAGGAAATGTCATTTTATTTAAAAAGTTAAAATATATACATACAAACAGGGAGTGTTTTACAAGGTTTCATCAAAAACAGTAAAAGTTCAATATTAACACAATATGTCAAAAACACTCCCTGTCAATCTATATATATCCCTATATAAAAGGGGTTGGCCCTTAACACTGCTCATTTGTATATTGTATATTTAGTTCATTTAATAATTTTAAATGCTATCATTTTATGTTTATCATCAGTCTTTTATATGTTGTCATAATCATTAGACAGGATATTGCCTGCTGATCAAGTCTTGCCAAGGTCAATATGTGGTTGTTGTCTCAATCTTGGGAATTGTATTCAACTGTGTTACTTTAATTACACATTAATCTACAAGGGGTCAGCATGTGGCTGCTCGTCAACAAACAAGCATTTGCTTTTATTCTATTTTTATTTATTATATGTTCTGAACATTAATTTTATTATCTGTGCTTTAAAAACTTTATATTTACATAAAATTGAACCGTGTGCTTCATAAATCCTATGTGTATACCTTTTCCAAACAAGCAATAAACCAGGTTTGGCCATTACCCCTTTGGGGTTTGTACATGATTTTTAAGTGCCAACCCCTTTTTGTCTCAGGGATATATATAGATTTACGGGGAGTGTTTTTGACATATTATGTTGATTTTGAACATTTACTGTTTTGAGGAAACCTTGTATAACACTAGTTCTTAGATGTATATATTTTAACTTTCGTGATTTTAAATAAAATGACATTTCCTGGTTAATTGGCCCGAGGCAAAAACGTGACCTTTTCACAACACAAATCAGTCAGCATCTGGGAGTCACGTGACATCTGAAATTTAATTGGTCGATGATGGTTGCGTATTTACAAAGCTATACATTTTAATTGATCGCGTAATCAAACAAGTTTTCTTAACGTTACAGATTGTAGTCTTCACTATACTAATTGTCTTGAAAAAAACATCCCCCTTTATTTTAAAATTTGTAAAACACTAGACGATGAAAATCACTTCTTTTTTGCTTGTAAAACAAGTAATGAGATACGAAATATTTTTTTTACATAAAATAGATATATGTTATCCCAATTTTAACCAGCTTAGTTCAATAGAGAGACTTAAAATTGTTCTTGACCCTATACCAGATATCTTGCCCAGCGTTGTCGACTACATAAAGCAATCTATTGAATTGTGAAAATAAGGTCCACACTGGTCACTAGTATCTGTTATAACTATATATATAGACCGCTGGACATAGTGCAGGCGAATTGGTGCCACAGTGTCACAACGGTGTGAGTTGGAATCCCGCTGAGGGAAA
This sequence comes from Limnoperna fortunei, assembly GCA_944474755.1. NCBI lineage: Eukaryota > Metazoa > Mollusca > Bivalvia > Mytilida > Modiolidae > Limnoperna > Limnoperna fortunei. The sequence continues at coordinate 8,588,155 of OX104118.1, read as the reverse complement.
GCAAAAATTTGACTGTGTTAAAAATCTAATTCAAACAGTGTTGGGCTTAATTTGTAGACGTATATATATATATATATATATAATTCATTTACATGTTCAATCATTTTGTTCTCTATATGTGTTTCTGTTTGTAAGTTCTTTTGTATTTGCTGAACCCGTCAGGGTTTATGTTTTGCAAATAAATAAATAAATTGTAATAAGCTTTAAAACCCTCGTAATCCATGTACCAATTTCTGTATACAAAAATAACAACATAACACTAACAAAGTTTGGCGAATAGCTCGTAGCTGCTGTATGTAGACTGAGCAGTCGATTTTAATAATTACAGTAATATATTAAAATTACACATTTTTAACAGATCCAGTGCCACTAGAATAACAAAACATATACAAAATGTTCTGTGGCCGGCCGGGAAAAACCAGAGAATGGAAACCTGTGTCCATTTGTCAGTGCCTGGCAGAAACAAGTGTTGGACCTCACTTCTAAAAAATAAAATTTATGTACGCAGCAGTAATCGAGCTAGAACTGATAAAAACTCTTACACCTATTTTCAACCTTGATTATTTCCGCTTAAAACCTCAAAACCACAACCACCGTGCATAAAAAGCACTCATACAAAATTTACGGACAATTAATTCTCTCTACACTACGTGACGCGGAAACTATTTAGTCTTAACTACACTAATTGTCTTGAAAAAAACCCATCTTAATCCATGTACCAATTTCCGTATACAAAAATAACAACATAACACTAACAAAGTTTGCCGACTAGCTCGTAGCTGCTGTATGTAGAATAAGAAAGATAGGGCAAAATAAAACACATAGAAAATGAAATAAAATAAAACTAAATGCCAAGCTGCTTTGAAACTTTTAGTCTATTTTCTAATGAATCGGCCACATAGCCATCTTTACTCGACTCACTTTTCCATCTACCATGCCCTTCCAGCTCTATCATCAACATTAGCATTTGCAGCAGCGAAAATAGAACATAAGGGGCCTCAAACTAACTACAAGGAAATTTTTTGAGCTCATAAATACTCATTTTTGAAATGTTTATTGATATCTAGAAACGCTTTTCTAAATTTAAGTGACATTCGTATACCCTAAAGTAAGTCAGCGGATCATTTTATTGATAGCTAAGTAAAGATAATAGCAGAAATGGCCAATTTAAACAAAACTCTTCATGTAAACATCGAAGGCAACATAGCTGCCACCTATGCGTGGTTGTGAAAAGAGACTATGCTGAAAAGCACAATCGTTCAGGTAAAACCCGTGTTCATATTAGAAAAAGATGATAGCAAACCAAGTAAAGAAAGTTTCATAAAACATGTCGAGGTATACAAGGCAATCAATGCATGCATTCCAGCAAGCCACTTGAAAGGACTTCAAAGAGTTGGTGGAATATGGCGAAAAAACCCCGATTCAGAAACAGATAGAAACTAGAGTAAAAACACCTGTGAGCAATGCTCACCATTGATACCCCCCGCTTCACAATTACTTTGAAAATTCAGGTGTTCTTAATTATGAAATTGAAACTTTATCTAGTGAAACGTGAAGGCGAAATTGCAGATAATACATGTAACCCTCCCCAATCCCCCAAAGAATGGCATCCCCTATGTCAATGACAAAGTCCATGTTTTTCTATGGCAAACCTCCAATAATATTCTGATAAAAATGTTTAATATCCAATGCACAATGGCAATATGTGACCAAGATTCTGTATAAGTTTCAACAAATTCCATTCAGTGGTGTAGGAGGAATTGTAAATAAAAGATGGGTATCCCATTATGTCCATTACAAACTCCATGTTTTTCTATGGGAAACCCCAAATATCATTCCGATCAAAATGTTAAATATCTCCTGCACAATGGCACTATGTGACATGGATTCTGTGTAAGTTTCAACAAATTCCATTCAGTGGTGTAGGAATGAGTTGCACATAAGAGATGGGTATCCCTTATGTCCATGAAAAAGTCCATGTTTTTCTATGGGAAACCCCAAATATCATTCCAATCGAAATGTTATATATCTAGTGCACAGTGGCAATATGTGACAACATTCTGTGTAAGTTTCATCAAATTCCATTTAGTGGTGTAGGAGGAGTCGCACATAAGAAATGGGTATCCCCTTTTGTCAATGACAGTCCATGTTGTTCTATGGGAAACCCCAAATATCATTCCGATCAAAATAATAAATATCTCCTGCACAATGGCACTATGTGACAAGGATTCTGTGTAAGTTTCAACAAATTCCATTCAGTGGTGTAGGAGGAGTTGCACATAAGACATGAGGACCCCCTTAGGTCAATGACAATGTCCATGTTTTTCTATGGGAAACCCCAAATATCGATCCGATCAAAATGTTTAATATCTCCTGCACAATGGCACTATGTGACAAGGATGCTGTGTAAGTTTCTTTAAATTCCATTCAGTGGTGTAGGAGGAGTTGCACATAAGAGATGAGGCCCCCCTTAGGTCAATGACAATGTCCATGTTTTTCTATGGGAAACCCCAAATATCGATCCGATCAAAATGTTTAATATCTCCTGCACAATGGCACTATGTGACAAGCATTCTTTGTAAGTTTCATTAAATTCCATTCAGTGGTGTAGGAGGAGTTGCACATAAGAGATAGGGACCCCTTAGGTCAATGACAAAGTCCATGTTTTTCTATGGGAAACCCCAAATATCATTCTGATCAAAATGTTAAATATCTCCTGCACAATGGCACTATGAGACAAAGATTCTGTGTAAGTTTCATCAAATTCCTTTCAGTGGTGTAGGAGGAGTTGCAAATAATAGAAAGTGTAACGGACGGACGGACGGACGGAAGGACGGACGGACACCATGAACACTATATACCCCCCGCTTTTCAAGCGGGGGGTATAACAACATAATAACTGGTGGTAAGGGGTAAGCTGATACAATCATATGCTCGCAACCCTAGAGTCAATTCTCATAAAAACCCAGGACACTTAAGGGTTCGAGTCAAAATGTACCCTGTTCAGCTGAAAATGGTCAGATTACACGCAGCCTTGAAAATCTAGGGTGTATAATACATAAAAAATATAGAGAAAGGCTCAAAGTTGATGGAATGCTAACTAACTGCCAAACAGGAGACAGGCTAGTTATATGTGATCCAGTTAGTAAACCCCTACCTAGAACTGTAATTATAGGCAAATACAAAGCAACTTTAATACATAGGGATCAGATAACTGGGCCAAAACAAACAATCACATGTAATAAATGTATAATAGAAGGCCACAAACTAAATAATTGTCCAAATGACTGGGTTTGCAAACAATGCAAACAATCGGGGCACAAACAATCTGAATGTACTGCTGCATTTGAAAGCGGCGATGAATATAGCCAAAATACTGACAACGAAGACAGTGGTACAAATAATTCTGATAGTGAGGATGATCAAGGTGTCGGGTCATTATCTGTGATACAATTGGCAGCAAGTAACATTAAATTGCTGTAGATTATATAGCTGATGAGGGGACAAACGAAACAATATCGGAGAACAAAGAGAGCACATCAAACTTAGACACTGATGTAACAAAAACCGCTAAAACCACACGCAAGAGCCTAAACAGGAAAAATTAAAAAAACACCAAAAATGTTGACCTAGGAAAAGAACGAGCCCAAGGGAACATCGAGCAGTATTTTAAAGAAGCCATGAATACACCAGGTAACAGAAGAGCTAAGCGCAATGCAACTACACCAACTGATGAGTTACACCAACGATCAGCTCCATTGAAAAAGTCTAAATAGTTATTTCTTACTTTTTGGTCATAAATAAAACAATAAACTATGTACATATGTAAATATTTTACAATTTACTTTGTGTGGTTTTATTTAAATTTTGAAAAAAATAACAATAAAAAAGAATGTGATGTAAAATAAGATTATATACATTCAAGATGTAATGTTAAGTTGAAGATAAAATAAATGACAAATTTAGTCAATATATTACACAGTGCTCAAGTAGAATTAAGGTATAAATTTATATAATTCTGATATGTAATAATGAGAAAATGAAAACTGTACATTATAAGCTGTATGTAACAAGTCTAAATCTAAACAGAACATGCACTGTGTTACTGTATCATGATCGCTTAATTACAATATCCTCATCATCAGATAGTGCTTTTAAAACAAACAATATTGGGTTCCAACAAACATATCATTCATTTATATTAAGAATACATATTCAATTTAAAAGAGCATATATAAACTTCCAAATCGTTGCCCCATCTTAAAAATATCCTTATAACTGTCTCTTTAGATATGCATATTTGATCTCTGTTATGACCCATATCTGAAAAAGTAAAATTAATAAATAAGTGTTACTGTTCAAATAAATGTAATATTGGCAAATATATAATTACGTGCAAATTACTCCGGTAGTAAAGACAATATTTATTTTTTCTATTCATAATATAATTTTACATATTTGTCCAAATTACGAGGACAAATTATGTTATTATTGACAAGTACATGTACAATTGTAAATATTTTACTGAGCAAGATATATATCGCAGATACAGGTACATTATTCTGTCCGTGATACATATATATATGGCTTATTTTTATCTGCACTCGAGCTGTCTTGTTTATCACAAGCTTTGTGAAACATGTTTTACACAATATTACATGTATATTGAAAAAATCAAATACTGTACATACAGATAAATTATGCTGTCTGTGACTGGTAATTGTTTTATCTTGTTGATTATGTTCTTCGCGAAATGCATTTACAACTACATTATATTGCACAAACCAAATACTAATTTTATGTTGTTTGTGAAAGTTATTTTTCATTGTACTGGTGTAGACTCGTGTATCACATGCGTTGTGTATCTTGTTTACTGGACAAATGTCAATATATGAGCTTTGAGTAAATACTAAAGCAAGAGTTTACTTAAAACATGTCATAACATTAAATTCATGACTATTTATGACAAGTAAAATTCATGTTTGATCTATAAATTGTCAAGGGATAAGTTCAAAAGAAAAACGTCAAAGATTATATATGTGGATGAAATATCAGAAGTGCAATATACTTTTTATTCAAGAAAGTCATTTTGTAGTTAATATAAGTTAAAAAATTAAATTAATGGGTCTTTATATAATTGCAATTGAACTTCACAATCGAGAGGTGTGTCAATAATTAAAAAACAAGTACTATCTTTAAAAAAGATAACCGACGCAGTAAAGATATAAATTGAGTTATGCATTGAACTACGAATCGCCTTTATTGTCATACAAATGCCCCGTTTCAATAGACCAGAAATGTTTGATGGAAATTTTTTGGGGGAAGTACTGACGGACAATTATTACTACTTGAATGAAATCATGAACCCATAAATTAACACTAGTCCCAGATAAAACAAGTTTGAAATTATTCATTTATACATGTGTGCCCCCTTTGATTTACGTGTTTTCGATATTAACAGATTTACCAAGCATACAGTTAACATAAAATTGATAATGTACATTTATTGCTATTATGTATTGAAACCCAATGCCTAAGATATAGAAATGAAGTTTTTCTGCGAGCACCAAAGCAGTTATACAATAATGTCAACAAATTGAATATTAGAAATTTTTTAATAAAATGTTTATAGTTAAAATTTACTGAATAAGCAAAGTATACTTTACAATTAGAGCCACAACTCTCTATCTATGAGTGTACTACGACGGACGCCCAAGAACAATAATACATTTAATTTAATATCAACATGAATATAAAATGATTGTTAATTTGTATTTAAAAATTAATTAAAATTTAAAATTTCGTCTCTTCGTCTTTTTTATCATCCATAAAAGCCCGCTAAAATCCAGCGTGTTAATTAATTTGCGCTGTACTTCAAATAAAAAATGTTTAACATTTTTGTACAAGTTGTTTGGATATAAAATTTTACAAACTGCAGCCCATCTCTATCGTTCTTTATACTTAAATTGCACTATGAAATAATTTTATAAACAAACAGACGGTAAAATCTAATAATAATAGTACACAATTTGAAAGGTGAATTACCACCCTGTTCCGAGCCCCTGTCCAATTTACCACCCTGTTCCGAACCCCCGTCCAATTGGTTTTTAACCAATCAAGAAACAGAATTACGAGAGGTGAAGTGTCATGAGGTCAAAGGGTAAAAAGTGAATATAATACCGACTGCGTCGGAAAAAGATCTGACACATAAAATAATAGATAATTTTAATGATGATTTTGCTAGTAAATGTGGAAATCGCCGACAATATCTGTACTTAATAAATGTATATGCCGCAAACATACCTAAAAACAAAAATAATATTCTTCAAAAAAGTGAAAAAATGATAGAAAAAAATAGTTTAGGTCTTGTCATCATAGGTGGTGAAATGAATGATACGTTAACAAATGCTGACACTAAAAATAAAATTTTAAAAACCTGTGCATAGTTTTAAAACTTAATTAAATCCCATAAACTAATTGATATTTGGATAGAACTGAATCCACAAAAAACCAATTTACATGACAAAGAAAAAATAATAGAATGAAGCAACCCGCATTAGTTTTGTCTAATTAGTCCACAATTAAGGCCACTGATACTTTCATCTGATATCAGACCTGCAGTTATCTCCCATACAGACCATCAGGCAATATCACTTAAAATTAAAGAAAGGCAAAAAAAAATCGAGAAAGAGGGTACTTTAAAATAAACAATAGTATTTTGAAAAATGATGCTTTTCAAAATATTATAATTAACATAATAAAAATATATAATCTCAAAGGATCTCAAATGAGATCTAGAATTAAATGAATTTAAGAAGGTGAAAAAAACACAAAATTTTTCTTAGGACTAGAAAAGTCTAGACAGGCAAAAAAGACAATAACTGCTTTAAAGGATCAAAATGGAAAAGTACATAAGGATACAACTACAATTTTAGAACTGGAAAGAAATAACTTATATGCAAGTACAAACCCTAATACAGAATCTATGCACAAATACATAACTGAAACTAAAATAGATCATAAGCTATCGTTTGATGAGGGAGAAACACTAGAAGGTTTACTCAGTATTGAAGAATGCACTGAATCATTATTCTAAATGAAATTAAATCGCACGCCCGGAATCGATGGTTTTAGTGTTAAGTTTTTTAGAACATTTTGGAAAAATCTAAAAAAAAGATGACCCTCTTTCTCCAGATACAGACCAATCCCTCTATTAAATGTGGATACAAAACTAATAGCATACTCAATAGCGCAACGTATAAAAAAGCATTTGCAGCAGCTGACGCACCCCCCTGAGCGCAAAGAATGCAGTCCGAGATATAAATTGGGTGCCATTAGCTTTAACTTCTTTATAATACATTCTCTAGCAGTTGTATAACTGATAGGTTTATTGACATTTATAGGAGCACATTTATGCTTAGATCTAAATTGGGGCGAAATAAAAATAAATTTGACTTCAAATCTACTTGAGCAACACTAACATACTTTAAAAACATAGCATAAGGACAAGCAATAGATTGACCTTTAGAAACAAATACTTCATCTCCGTGTCTATACTGATCAGTCTTACTCTTACTAATTTTAATACACAAGTAATCATCTTTAACCTCTATATCTGAACATCTTAAATTGCTAAGCTCATTAAAACGCAAAAAAGAATTGAAAGCCAATAAAATCATAGTTAAACCCCCACAAAAGTTAGATCACTAGAACAATAAACAAGTGTGGACACAGAAAAACGTCTCGCCTGCATTCCGCATCAGTAACGAAAATAAATTTCGTCATAAGCATTACGTAAATAGCATTAAATATCAGCAGCGGCCTGTATACAAAATATTGTCACCATACCCTGCATAGTTACAGGGGAACAGCCGTAACCCAAAAACTTTAACGTAGACGCTGGACCATGAAATTGAGGTCAAGGTCAGGTGGAACCTACCAGACAGTCATGTACTATTCATCAGCAACCTATATACCAAATATTGTCATCCTACCATGCGTAGTTACAGAGGAACTATCGTAACCCAAAAACTTTAACGTAGTCGCTGGACCGTGAAATTGAGGTCAAGGTCAGGTGACACCTACCAGACAGTCATGTACTAGTCATCAGCAACCTATACACCAAATATTTTCATCCTACCATGCGTAGTTACAGAGGAACTGTCGTAACCCAGAAACTTTAACTTAGTCGCTGGACCGTGAAATTGAGGTCAAGGTCAGGTGACACCTACCAGACAGTCATGTACTAGTCATCAACAACCTATACACCAAATATTTTCATCCTACCATGCATAGTTACAGAGGAACTGTCGTAACCCAAAAACTTTAACGTAGTCGCTGGACCGTGAAATTGAGGTCAAGGTCAGGTGACACCTACCAGACAGTCATGTACTAGTCATCAGCAACCTATACACCAAATATTGTCATCCTACCATGCGTAGTTACAGAGGAACTGTCGTAACCCAAACACTTTAACGTAGTCGCTGGACCGTGAAATTGAGGTCAAGGTCAGGTGACACCTACCAGACAGTCATGTACTAGTCATCAGCAACCTATACACCAAATATTGTCATCCTACCATGCGTAGTTACAGAGGAACTGTCGTAACCCAAACACTTTAACGTAGTCGCTGGACCGTGAAATTGAGGTCAAGGTCAGGTGACACATACCAGACAGTCATGTACTAGTCATCAGCAACCTATACACCAAATATTTTCATCCTACCATCCGTAGTTACAGAGGAACTGTCGTAACCCAAAAACTTTAACGTAGTCGCTGGACCGTGAAATTGAGGTCAAGGTCAGGTGACACCTACCAGACAGTCATGTACTAGTCATCAGCAACCTATACACCAAATATTGTCATCCTACCATGCGTAGTTCCAGAGGAACTGTCGTAACCCAAAAACTTTAACGTAGTCGCTGGACTGTGAAATTGAGGTCAAGGTCAGGTGACTGACTGGCAAGTACTCATCATAAGCTACCTCTGGACCAAATTTAATGGACCTAGGGCTTGGGCTTACAAAGATATGAAGCAAGATGTCAAGTGTTTACGCCGCCGCCGCCGCCGCCGCCGCCGGATTCCCATACATATGTCTCGCCTCCAGCGACTTTCGTCGCAGGCGAGACAAAAATTCCACATAAATTTATAAACATATCATGGGTCAGTGGATCTTTCTTTACAATATGAGATTTTAAAGTACGTTTAGCAGATTCTAATAAATTCTTGACAAAACCATTATCAGTAGGGTATGTTAGACCATTCATTTCATGCGCCCACTTTATTGAATAAACAATGCTAGTTACTAAACTGTATGTAGCCCCATTATCTAGTAAACAAAACTGTGCTTAAAGCAACATGAACCGGTGAAGCCGGCATTATATTAAGACTATGGTTGTTAACAAAACTTCTCTTTACAGTATTGTCACTTCTTGGGTCCAATAAACGAGATGCGAAATTTTCAACCAAACTAAACAAACAATTATGTTTAATTCCGCTGTCCATTACAGCTTATTTTATGAACTGTTTCTGTCTGTTGTATTCCTGTACAAAAATAAATAATTAATCAAATCTGATCTTAAATGCTACCATAGAAAAATTCATATTTGAAGTAAACACTCAATTATTTCCTCTAACTTGCGAAGTATCAAATGTTTTTTCGCCGCAATAACATTTTGCAAGCAGCCGTCATTGTTATACAACAAAGCCCAGTATGGAGCGAAGGTCCATAATGGCCACAAGTTCTGTCTTCGCATAGTTTGCATATTGCTTTTCAATCAAGATTATGAAGTGAAACAATCCTATTGTTATCGTGGGACCATTTTTGCGAGAAAGCATCTACAGCTTCTGTACTAGTGCACCAAAAAAAAAAACCAGATAATTAAATCTGGTACATTTTGAGTTGTAGTCGGTCGCAAACCTATAAATTGAGTGTTTCCCCATTCCTTATCGACAAAAAATACATCATAAGAAATGCCCCAATCATCGCAATCTGAATATCTGCTTAAATTGTATCCAATCTTATTTTGTTCTCTAACTAACCATTTAACAGACAATTTTACATTGTTTCGTTTGCAAAAGTCGTGAACTTCAATTGCCTTACTTTGCAAATGATCTATCCAACTACCAGTTAATACAATGATAGTCACATTCTTGTTATCAGTATGAACGGTTAAGTTATGATCTATGACCTTGTCAATGCTACCTTCAATGGTCTTACTAAAAGCCTTTAACTCCCGCCAATTGGAGCTTTTACTAATGTCAGTATGGTCCCAACTATCCACAATAGTACTAATTGCTTTGCTAGGAAACCTCAAATCACTACCCTTGACAAACTTATAGTCACATATAGACTCGGACGTATCCAAGTCTTTATGGGGGATCAAATATCCTCCAAATCTAATTTTTGAAGCGTCACAATACGCTTCAAATTGGCACAAATTGGACTCGTACAAATCTGTACCTTCTTTATTAAGATCATATACTAAATGAAACCAAAATTTCTACTCATCATTTGCCAAATTTGTCAAAGCCACTATCGAATCCCAGTTCGCTCTCAGAAGAATACATTTATACAGTTCTCTAGATTAATTCATAAATTAGATTATTATGGCATTAGAAATCAAAACTTAAAATGGATTACAGATTTTTTGGCAGATAGGCAACAACAGGTTCTCTTAAATGGTACAAATTCTTCAAAATTATCCGTTGATTCTGGTGTGCCACAGGGCACTGTTTTAGGTCCAACTTTATTTCTCTTGTTTATAAATGACCTCCCTGAACATGTTAATTGTAATGTAAGGCTTTTTGCCGATGATTGTTTACTTTATAGAAAAGTCAATAATGGTACGGATGCCAATTCACTACAAAATGACCTCTCAAACTTAGAAAAATGGGAAAGTAATTGGCAAATGAACTTAAATCCTGAAAAATGTTACTAAAAAAACTAAGCCAACAAATTTTGATTATAAACTTCACAATCATACTTTAGAGTCTGTTAAAGATCAGTCTTAAGTGTAACAATAAGTAATGATCTTGACTGGGGGGGGGGGCACTTATTAATGATATTACTTGTAAGGCAAATAAAACATTAGAATTTTTAAGAAGAAACATGAAAAACTGCACTCAAAAAGTTAAAAATCTTACTTACACTTCACTTGTGCGCCCGGTTATTGAATACTCCTCCCCAGTTTGGGACCCATACAAAAATAATCAGATATCTCAGGTTGAGCAAGTTCAAAGAAAAGCTGCAAGATAACTGAACAATTATAAAGACAGATCTCCAGGGGCAGTCACAAACATGTTAAATACATTAAAATGGGAAAGTTTGGAGAGTAGGCGCAAAAAATCAAGATTTAATTTACTATACAAAATTAATTGGGGGTTAGTAGAGGTTCCAAAAGACATGTTAACTAGATCTGACAGGCGTTTTTTTTACATTCCTTTAGGAGTCTACTCCTGTATATGGAAGAAGAAGAAGGTCTTAGCCTTACTACATTTCCAAACACAGCCTTCGTAGAAATAATTTGCCCAGCAATGCAAGCTACAAATCTAGCTCTTTACAATAATTTCCCTTTCTGGACATCTGTTAAAACTCTTTTCAAATATAAACATAACCGAGCTATGCTCTCTTCAGAAATTCTGAATTTTCCTTCAACCATGTCCCACACCAAACCAAATCCACACTTAATTTTGATTTGGATTCCAAATGCATTTGTCATGTGCAATCAAAAAACCAAACTCTGACAAGCTATTCTGAATATAGATACTTACTTATTCAGCAGTTTCTAAACTCTTAGCCCCAGCTAAACCATCATACAAATACATAATTACCTTAATAGCTTTACCTCTCCAAAACTTTACCACTTTTGTCATTAATATAGTGAAAATATGTTCTGCACTTGGAATTCCAAACGCCAGTACATTAAATACAAAATATCTAACCTCTCCGTCAAACTCCCAGCTAAAACCTAACAATTGTCTATGATCTTGAACAATTTCGATGTGATGATAAGCACTCTTTAAATCATATCGAAATATGAAATCTCCTTTCTCAAACAAATGTCTAGCGCCACTGCCATCTTCAAACTTGAACTTAAACTGATGAATACACGAATTGATATGTCTACGATCCAGAACAAGACGCGGTTTACCTGACCTGCTGTAAGCTACGGTCAAAGGATTGACAACTGTAGGCAATTCAAAAACCCAGGAAATACATCCCTTCTCCAACAACTTTAGTATTTTGTCCAAAGCTGACCTACATCATCACTAGCACGTGCTTGTCTCCATGTATCTTTTGCCGATTTCAATGTGTGTATAGAGTTTTCATGGTCTAGTGCACACTGACCGTCACAATTAATTTCCTTTTGATCCACACATTCCAATGCATGCAAAATATTGATTTTACAAACAGCGACATTGGAACTTGATAAAGCAGAGAAATTTTCTGACGGAGCAGATTTCTCATAACTAATCAACTTATAAACATGCAATAAATCAATACTTAACTTCTTTTTCTTCTCTGGGCATTCGAACATCCAGTGTCTGGGTTTTGAAACAATTGAAACAAACCCCAGGTTTGATTGTAGATTTCTGCTTTACATGCCCATCCTTGACTGGTGAAACAGGTCTAGCGTATGGTTTTTACCTCCTCTTTCTGCTTAGATCCTCTCAGCACGCCCCTGTGCTCGTAAAATCTTGTTATCATCATCTAGCTATAATGTAGCTCCCTTGTTTATGGACAGACATAAAAATAAAGGAGTTACATTATTGAAGCTAAACATCATCCGAATCTTCAACAAGGGGTTTGCTGTGTATTCTTGCAGTCTTCCATCCAAACTCGGGCGAATCAGCCTTTTTAACAAGTTTTTGCCGGTATGCTAAGAGATCTATACCTTCAGAAATCTTTTCTTTCTATGTCGCTGTTGTTTCATCTTGAGCATCTAAGAGTGTGCTTCTTTTAGAGTCCTCATCACCTTAGTGTTCAATTTAAATTGATCTTCACAGCTTTTCCTTTTAAATTTGTAATTGTCAGCTGAGAGTATCTTATTTTGCAATCTGGACATCTGTGCTTCTGACCGATCTTTCTGTTGATTGTAAAAAGCTTGAGTCGCGCTGAAAATAAGCCATCCAATTGTGTAAGGAAATCGTTCTGTGACTTCTTAATTTTGTATGGTTGGTGGTATTACACTGGTACTTTGTTTGGTTGGTGGTATCACATTTGTACTTTGTATGGTTGGTGGTATTACACTGATTCTTTGTTTGATTGGTGGTATCACATTTGTACTTTGTATGGTTGGTGGTATTACACTGATACTTTGTATGTTTGGTAATATTACACTGGTAATTTGTATGGTTGTGGTATTACATTGGTACGTCGTATGGTTGGTGGTATTACACTGGTACTTTGTTTGGTTGGTGGTATTACACTCGTACTTTGTATGGTTGGTGGTATTACACTGGTACTTTGTATGGTTGGTGGTATTACACTGGTACTTTGTATGGTTGGTGGTATTACACTGGTACTTTGTATGGTTGGTGGTATTACACTGGTACTTTGTATGGTTGGTGGTGTTACACTGGTACTTTGTATGGTTGGTGGTATTACACTGGTACTTTGTATGGTTGGTGGTATTACACTGGTACTTTGTATGGTTGGTGGTGTTACACTGGTACTTTGTATGGTTGGTGGTATTACACTGGTACTTTGTATGGTTGGTGGTATTACACTGGTACTTTGTATGGTTGGTGGTGTTACACTGGTACTTTGTATGGTTGGTGGTATTTCACTGGTACTTTGTATGGTTGGTGGTGTTACACTGGTACTTTGTATGGTTGGTGGTGTTACACTGGTACTTTGTATGGTTGGTGGTATTACACTGGTACTTTGTATGGTTGGTACCAGTGTAATACCACCAACCATACACAGTACCAGTGTAATACCACCAACCATACAAAGTACCAATGTAATACCACCAACCATACAAAGTACCAGTGTAATACCACAACCATACAAAGTACCAGTGTGATACCACCAAATATACAAAGTACCGGTGTAATACCACCAACCGTACAAAGTACCAGTGTAATACTACCAACCGTACAAAGTATTAGTGTAATACCACCAACCATACACAGTACCAGTGTAATACATGTACCACTAACCATACAAAGTGCCAGTGTAATACCACAACCATACAAAGTACCAGTGTAATACCACCAAACATACAAAGTACCAGTGTAATACCACCAACCATACAAAGTACCAATGTAATACCACCAGCCATACAAAGTACCAGTGTAATACCACAACCATACAAAGTACCAGTGTAATACCACCAAACATACAAAGTACCGGTGTAATACCACCAACCGTACAAAGTACCAGTGTAATACTACCAACCGTACAAAGTATTAGTGTAATACCACCAACTATACACAGTACCAGTGTAATACCACTAACCATACAAAGTGCCAGTGTAATACCACAACCATACAAAGTACCAGTGTAATACCACCAAACATACAAAGTACCAGTGTAATACCACAACCATACAAAGTACCAGTGTAATACCACCAACAATACAAAGTACCAGTGTAATACCACAACCATACAAAGTACCAGTGTAATACCACCAAACATACAAAGTACCGGTGTAATACCACCAACCGTACAACGTACCAGTGTAATACTACCAACCGTACAAAGTATTAGTGTAATACCACCAACCATTTAAAGTACCAATGTAATACCACCAACCATACAATGCACCAGTGTAATACCACCAACCATACAAAGTACCAGTGTAATACCACAACCATACAACGTACCAATGTAATACCACAACCATACATAGTATCAATGCAATACCACAACCATTCAAAGTACCAATGTAATACCACAACCATACATAGTACCAGTGCAATACCACAACCATACAAAGTACCAATGTAATACCACAACCATACAAAGTACCAGTGTAAAACCACCAACCATACATAGTATCAGTGCAATACCACAACCATACAAAGTACCAATGTAATACCACAACCATACATAGTATCAGTGCAATACCACAATCATACAAAGTACCAATGTAATACCACAACCATACACAGTACCAGTGTAATACCACCAACCATACAAAATACCAGTGTAATACTACCAACCATACAAAGTACCAATGTAATACCACCAACCATACAAAGTACCAGTGTAATACTACCAACCATACAAAGTATCAGTGTAATACCACCAACCATACAATGCACGAGTGTAATACCACCAGCCGTACAAAATACCAGTGTAATGCCATAACCATACAAAGTACCAATGTAATACCACAACCATACATAGTATCAGTGCAATACCACAACCATACAAAGAACCAGTGTAATACCACAACCATACATAGTATCAGTGCAATACCACAACCATACAAAGTACCAGTGTAATACCACCAACCATACAAAGTACCAGTGTAATACCACCAACCATACAAAATACCAGTGTAATACCACCAACCATACAAAGTACCAGTGTAATACCACCAACCATACAATGTATCAGTGTAATACCACCAACCATACAAAGTACCAGTGTAATACCACCAACCATACAAAGTACTAGTATAATACTACCAACCATACAAAGTACCAGTGTAATACCACCAACCATACAAAGTACCAGGGTAATACCACCAACCTTACAAAGTACCAGTGTAATACCACCAACCATACAAAGTACCAGTGTAATACCACCAACCATACAAAGTATCAGTGTTATATTACCAACCGTTCAAAGTACCAGTGTAATACCACCAACCATACAAAGTACCAGTGTAATACCACCATCCATGCTTAAAACAGATGTATTATGAATTATACTATCATAAATATACAACACGTAGATAAAAGGAGATAACCCATAAATTAAATTTGGACTCTAACCGCAGCATTGTCGTGTTAAAATTCAGAATCATAATGACAGTTGCAGATACTATGAGGCCCATGCTATAATATGTCTGTAAATTTGTGTGGTCAAAAAGAAATAAAAACTTTTCGGTTCCATATTACTCTTGTAAACATTTGATAACAAAAATAACCAAGAGCTGAAATCTTAACATTTTCTGAAACAGTACTTTGACACTAAACTAACTTTTATCAGTTGATATCTAATTAAGTCAATACTGATATCTATATGTTATTACTTGTACTGAAGGAAGGTATGGAGATATATTGAACTAACTAAACATGGAATTCTCTAGGTTTATGGAAGGACAATTCCCCAAATCTTGTGATTTATGTGAAACTGGCACGGTGATTAAATGGAAATGTATAAACTGCAACGTGCTTATGTGCAATAAATGTAAAGAAAAGGTTCATAGTAAAATAAGATATTCTGACAAACACAAAATCCTGGATATAAAGGAGGCGGTGCAACATTCAGAGGAATTAGATTTTAGTAATATTAGCTGTCAAGATCACGAAAGGGAAGTCTGTGTTATGTTCTGTAAGTCATGTGATCAGCTTGTCTGTAACTAAAGTCCATAATGGCCATGGGTTAGTACAGATAAGTGAGGGGTATAACATTCGAATTGGAAATGTGAAGGAGGGACAAAAACAAATGGAAATTCATTTAGTTAAAATGGCTAATGGAGAATCAAAAATCAAATTATTAAGAGATTCTGAAAATTCAAAATACCACGAAACCAGGAGTGCTATAGAAGCTCAAGGTGAAGCTTTGAAAAAGGCAGTGGATAAGTATACCGAAAAACTTATCACAGAATTAGACAAAAAATGGGAAACATTGCAGAATGCTTTGGATCAAGAGGAAAGAAGACTTACCACAATAAAGATGAGAATAGAGAATCTTAGTACAATTGCAGGCAACCTAGTCAACTCTAAGGATGCAGTTGAAATCTTTAGTCAAAGTAAAAAAATTGGAAAACCTGTTATAGAATCTGTAGAACCAATAAAGCTAAAATTTACTACAATGCCGAAGTTCTTACCAGGGGAGATAACTGAACACACTGTGGGATTATTTCAAGATATGCCAGATTTGGTAATGAAAGTTGTTAAACAATTTACAACTGATATAACTGACGTTTTCTATCACTCAACATGCCCTGACAATTCCCTCTGGATAAGTGACCAAAAGGTACTACAAAAAGTAAAACCAGAAGGACGTACTCTGAAGGTGATGTCCAACTTTAAAATCAATATGTGGGGTATGGCAGTAACTCCATCTAATGACCTCCTTCTGGTTACAGAGGATCAATCAAGGTTAAAACAGATACGTGGCAGCGGTGGACGGGTCACAGACTCTGTATACAGTGTAGATCCATTAGTTATTACAGCTGTCCATGTCACTAGTGATTACAAAGTCATTGTAGGAGCTGGTGGTTCTGGTAGACGTGTAGTAATCCGGATGAATAAAGAAGGTAAACATGAGAAGACTTATGAACATGATAGAAACAAACAACCAATATTTACTTATGTTTACAGTATTACTACTACCACCAATGGTACAATATTTGTGGTAAACTGGTCATCATATAAGGATGCTAGGGGTAGAGTGGTAATCATGGGACAAGATGGGGATGTCATCAATGCCTACACTGGCCATCCAAAGATCAACAGTGATGACAAACCATTCAAACCACAGTGTGTTGTGACAACTCATATAGACAACATCATTGTAGCTGACCGGGACACACACACACTCCATATCCTGAATAGTGTGGGACACCTTATTACATATTATAACACCGAGAATATTGCAATACAACGTCCATTTTCTCTCAGCTTAATCCATTCAGGTCAGATGTATATAGGCTGTACTAGAGCCGTAGGCAGTACAGGCAAGGCTAAGTTATATAAAGTGGACATATCACAGATGTAAGGACCAGTAACATGACTGACAACAGGTAAGACAAGGTCAAGTTATATAAAGTGGACATATCACATATGTAAGGACCAGTAACATGACTGACAACAGGTAAGACAAGGCCAAGTTATATAAAGTGGACATATCACAGATATTAGGACCAGCAACATGACTGACAACAGGTAAGACAAGGCCAAGTTATATAAAGTGGACATATCGCAGATGAAAGGACCAGTAACATGACTGACAACAGGTAAGACAAGGCCAAGTTATATAAAGTGGACATATCACAGATGAAAGGACCAGTAACATGACTGACAACAGGTAAGACAAGGACAAGTTATATAAAGTGGACATATCACAGATATAAGGACCAGTAACATGACTGACAACAGGTAAGACAAGGCCAAGTATATAAAATGGACATATCATAGATATAAGGACCAGTAACATGACTGGCAACAGGTAATACAAGGCCAAGTTATATCACGTGGACATATCACAGAAAAAGGACCAGTAACATAACTGACAACAGGTAAGAAAAGACCAAGTTATAAAACGTGGACATATCACAGATATAATGACCAGTAACATGACTGACAACCGGTAAGACAAGGCAAGTTATATTCAGTGGACATATAACAGAAAAAGGACCAGTAACATGGCTGACAACAGGTAAGACAAGGCCAAGTTATATAACGTGGATATATCACAGAAAAAGGACCAGTAACATAACTGACAACAGGTAAGACAAGGCCAAGATACACTAAGTGGACATACCACAGATATATGGACCAGTGACATGACAGACAACAGGTAAGACAAGCCTAAGTCATATATTTAAAGTTGATATATCGCAGATCTGTAAGAACCTGACTTGACTTCCACGAAAGACGTTATAAATAAAAATAATATAGATTGCAATAATCAAGTTTACGTGTTTCTTTTAAGAATTAAAACCATTTTTTAAAAATTTGCCTGAGTTATGTGTTCATTTTTTGTTTCAATTTTAATTTAATAAATTTGTTTTAAAATACATGTAAAACATCATATTGTATTTTTTTACAGCAACATCATAGCATGTAAAGAACTGGAAAAGTGACATTCTCCGTATCATAAACTACAAACTTATCATAAGAATACAACATCGTATTACCTGAGGTTCACCGCTCAGGTCTTATAAAAAAGCATTACTGACAAGGGCAGGTTATATGAAGTGGAGTTATCACAGAAATCTTTAGTGTATATTTATTGGTGTTGTTGTGTTCATTCATTCTGTAGTTAGTTTAGGATTTTTAATTTAAGGTTGACTATGTGAATCAGTGGTTTTTTTTGTCTTTTTGTCTTTTGTTTTTTAGGGAAATTGCTAATTTCCGTCTCTTCTAACATGCTGTAAGAAAATATGAAATGATGCAGAAATTGTATTTCTATATATAACGACGGGGTTAATACAAGTTGCCCAAAGACCAGAAAAGTAAAAGATCATGTTTAACCTGTTTGAATTCAAAGGAACACATTTTGTGTTTTACTATGTGTATATATGAGTGTTCCAGATAAGGAGAGTTACTCACTCCTGCTGACTAAATACTACATCTTTTTATATTTACGGTGGACAGATAATCTATAAGATTTCAATTAACACCCATATACCTAAATACTAGGGATACATTTAATTGGATTGACTTAAATGTTTGACAATATGCTCTCCAAATAGTCAATTTGATCTCATCGTAAGAATATAATTTATGTTAACATTATGTGTATTTATACAAGTATGGTTTTACAGTATGTAAATCCGTGGAGTACAGATAATGTAGAAAATTACTATTAACCCCACTACTGCTAAAACCTAGCAACAAATTTTAAATGTTTGGTAAAAAGTTCACAAATAGTTCTACATTTGATATTTGTCAATTAAGGAGTATTTATCATTTTATAATTTAATAATTACAATTTTATATCTTTTCTATTTTTAAATTTAATTGAGCTTTTGTTTTGTTTATAAATACATCTACCCCTTTTGCTGCAAAATGCAGAGTAAACACTGCATCAACTTAAAAATTATCTGGATATTTAATAGAAGTTATCTTGAAGTCTGGTTCATATTATCTTGATATCTGGTAATTATTATCTGGATATCTGGTACATATTATCTAGATATTTGGTACATATTATCAAGATATCTGGTACAAATTATCTGGATATCTGGTACATATTCTGGATATCTGGTCCATATTATCTACTTACTGGTACATATATATCTTGATATCCGGTACAACACATCAGAACCACATATTCAGTAGTGACAAGACAAGAAGCTGTTTGAATATTACATAACAATTAGAGAAATATTTATATAATAGTTGCTTATATAGAGGGCATTATCATGATATCTTGACTGCACAAAGGAGAGTGGTATTGCCTGAAACATTGATAACGCCCGAGCAAAATGCAAGGGTATTGTAAATGTTCAAGGCAATGCCACTGTCCCGAGTGTTGTCAAGTGACAATGCCAGTTATATAAGCTAACTATTATATTTATTTTATTGAAGAATTAAGAAACTATGCGTTTTAGAATGTATTATTTTATTTGTAGCTGTTTGCTGTATGATTCGAATGTTGGCCTCATGATATATCATTTTTCCGCATTTTCAAGCTTGATTTACGCAATTTGTTTTCTTTACTTTTGATGTTTTCTTCATTAGTTTTTACTTATACATATATTTATTTGTATATTTTAAAAACAAACAGTTATGTTGCGTGTTACTGGAGAGGGCATTACCACAACGTGATAACGCCCGTGGGCGTGGGCGTTATCACTGTGAGATAATGCCCTGATGTTAAATTACTGCAGATTAATTAATACCAGCGGTATCCAATTGAAGCAAACATAATTTTACTTATATGAAATAACAATAAATATGTCCTTATAGCTAAACAAAATGTTATTACCCCATTAATTTAAATATTGCAAGAAGCTCTGGTGCATAATAGTCCTAGCTTTGTAAAATGTCTTATTTTCATACTTTTTGGGGATTATGTCAAGACGATCACCTTTTTTCTTTATTTATCTTTTAAAGTTATTGGGAGTCATTTTCAGTTCAAGATTATAGAACTTGAAATGTAAATAAGAAAATATTTTTAAATGATGTAGTTTTAATAAAACTGTAATATATAATACTATTTATTGTTTGATCAATTTACATAAGAAATTGGATGTTTTCTTCATACTGACTGCTCACCGAAGAAAACAGACATTTGTTATCATTTTTACTGGCTGTTTTTAAGCTATCCCCCTTAACCAAAATTTGTAATGTTTATCTCCTATGAACATGGTTTATTTGTAGTATAATTACCTAGTATATTATACAGTCATCAGTTAGATACATGTCACTTGACTTTATTGCGAAAAGGTACAGATTTCATGTCCTGGTTAAGAAATATCACCATTTATATATAAGTAACTGAAAAACTTATTTTTATCTGTGGATTAAGGTCAACTTGACTCAAGTTATCTTTATAAAAATGCAGAAGCAACAAAAAATGTGATAAAAAATTAGAAATCAATATGAAAAGACAGAAATCAAGAAGGACACAGTTAGAAAACTAACGATTAGCAAATCTGAAATAAATATCACTAAACCTTGTGTGTGTTGGGCTTAGGTGCTCCAAAGTGGCCTCTGTGGATAAGTGGTCTAGCCTTAATAAGCAAGGATTGCCACTTACAAAGTACCAGTGTAACATCACCAACCATACAAAGTACCAGTGTAATACTACAAACAATACAAAGTACCAGTGTAATACCACCAACCATACAAAGTACCAATGTAATACCACCAACCATACAAAGTACCAGTGAAATACCACCAACCATACGAAGTGCCAATGTAATACCACCAACCATACAAAGTACCAGTGTAATACCACCAACCATACAAAGTACCAGTGTAATACCACCAACCATACAAAGTACCAGTGTAATACCACCAACCATACAAAGTACCAGTGTAATACCACCAACCATACAAAGTACCAGTGTAACACCACCAACCATACAAAGTACCAGTGTAATACCACCAACCACACAAAGTACCAGTGTAATACTACAAACAATACAAAGTACCAGTGTAATACCACCAACCATACAAAGTACCAATGTAATACCACCAACCATACAAAGTACCAGTGAAATACCACCAACCATACGAAGTGCCAATGTAATACCACCAACCATACAAAGTACGAGTGTAATACCACCAACCATACAAAGTACCAGTGTAACACCACCAACCATACAAAGTACCAGTGTAATACCACCAACCACACAAAGTACCAGTGTAATACTACAAACAATACAAAGTACCAGTGTAATACCACCAACCATACAAAGTACCAATGTAATACCACCAACCATACAAAGTACCAGTGAAATACCACCAACCATACGAAGTGCCAATGTAATACCACCAACCATACAAAGTACGAGTGTAATACCACCAACCATACAAAGTACCAGTGTAATACCACCAACCATACAAAGTACCAGTGAAATACCACCAACCATACGAAGTGCCAATGTAATACCACCAACCATACAAAGTACCAGTGTAACACCACCAACCATACAAAGTACCAGTGAAATACCACCAACCGTACAAAGTACCAGTGTATTACCACCAACCATACAAAGTACCAGTGTAACACCACCAACCATACAAAGTACCAGTGTAACACCACCAACCATACAAAGTACCAGTGTAACACCACCAACCATACAAAGTACCCGTGTAACACCACCAACCATACAAAGTACCAGTGTAATACCACCAACCATACAAAGTACCAGTGTAATACCACCAACCATACAAAGTACCAGTGTAATACCACCAACCATACAAAGTACCAGTGTAATACCACCAACCATACAAAGTACCAGTGTAACACCACCAACCATACAAAGTACCAGTGTAATACCACCAACCATACAAAGTACCGGTGTAACACCACCAACCATACAAAGTACCGGTGTAACACCACCAACCATACAAAGTACCAGTGTAATACCACCAACCATACAAAGTACCAGTGTAATACCACCAACCATACAAAGTACCAGTGTAACACCACCAACCATACAAAGTACCAGTGTAACACCACCAACCATACAAAGTACCAGTGTAATACCACCAACCATACAAAGTACCAGTGTAATACCACCAACCATACAAAGTACCAGTGTAACACCACCAACCATACAAAGTACCAGTGTAATACCACCAACCATACAAAGTACCAGTGTAATACCACCAACCATACAAAGTACCAGTGTAATACCACCAACCATACAAAGTACCAGTGTAATACCACCAACCATACAAAGTACCAGTGTAATACCACCAACTATACAAAGTACCAATGTAATACCACAACCATACATAGTACCAGTGAAATACCACCAACCATACAAAGTACCAGTGTAACACCACCAACCATACAAAGTACCAGTGTAATACCACCAACCATACAAAGTACCAGTGAAATACCACCAACCATACAAAGTACCAGTGTAACACCACCAACCATACAAAGTACCAGTGTAACACCACCAACCATACAAAGTACCGGTGTAACACCACCAACCATACAAAGTACCAGTGTAATACCACCAACCATACAAAGTACCAGTGTAACACCACCAACCATACAAAGTACCAGTGAAATACCACCAACCATACAAAGTACCAGTGTAATACCACCAACCATACAAAGTACCAGTGTAACACCACATACAAAGTACCAGTGTAACACCACCAACCATACAAAGTACCGGTGTAACACCACCAACCATACAAAGTACCAGTGTAATACCACCAACCATACAAAGTACCAGTGTAACACCACCAACCATACAAAGTACCAGTGTAACACCACCAACCATACAAAGTACCAGTGTAATACCACCAACCATACAAAGTACCAGTGTAACACCACCAACCATACAAAGTACCAGTGTAATACCACCAACCATACAAAGTACCAGTGTAACACCACCAACCATATAAAGTACCAGTGTAATACCACCAACCATACAAAGTACCAGTGTAACACCACCAACCATACAAAGTACCAGTGTAACACCACCAACCATACAAAGTACCAGTGTAATACCACCAACCATACAAAGTACCAGTGTAATATCACCAACCATACAAAGTACCAGTGTAATACCACCAACCATACAAAGTACCAGTGTAACACCACCAACCACACAAAGTACCAGTGTAACACCACCAACCATACAAAGTACCAGTGTAACACCACCAACCATACAAAGTACCAGTGTAATACCACCAACCATACAAAGTACCAGTGTAATACCACCAACCATACAAAGTACCAGTGTAACACCACCAACCATACAAAGTACCAGTGTAACACCACCAACCATACAAAGTACCAGTGTAACACCACCAACCATACAAAGTACCAGTGTAATACCACCAACCATACAAAGTACCAGTGTAACACCACCAACCATACAAAGTACCAGTGTAATACCACCAACCATACAAAGTACCAGTGTAATACCACCAACAATACAAAGTACCAGTGTAACACCACCAACCATACAAAGTACCAGTGTAATACCACCAACCATACAAAGTACCAGTGTAATACCACCAACCATACAAAGTACCAGTGTAATACCACCAACCATACAAAGTACCAGTGTAACACCACCAACCATACAAAGTACCAGTGTAATACCACCAACCATACAAAGTACCAGTGTAATACCACCAACCATACAAAGTACCAGTGTAATACCACCAACCATACAAAGTACCAGTGTAACACGACCAACCATACAAAGTACCAGTGTAATACCACCAACCATACAAAGTACCAGTGTAATAAAACCAACCATACAAAGTACCAGTGTAATACCACAACCATACAAAGTACCAGTGTAATACCACCAACCATACAAAGTACCAGTGTAATACCACCAACCATACAAAGTACCAGTGTAATACCACCAACCATACAAAGTACCAGTAGTAGTAGTGAAATAGGGATAAGCGCACAGCTAATTAGCATGTTTAGGTATGCTAACGCATTTTCAGAGATTAAGTTAGCTTTCTATTGGATGACGTAATTTTAATGATGCGAGATAATCTTCTTAGGTGACGTATAATCTAGAGGATTAAAGAAGCGACACCTATGTGACTTAAAGATTAGAAGGCATTAAAATAATATTAGTTTGAGTAATTCTTATTGTATAAAATATTTTGATTTTAAACAGCGGAAAAAATTTAATGTTGTGGTTAAAGTTACTCTTCTTAGTTTTCTTAGATGACGTATAATTTAGAGGATTAAAGAAGCAACACCTATTTTGAAGAAGTGACACCAAGCTAACATTCCTTTATATGTTTGTAAAATCCTTGTTAAAGGAATTCTGTAATGTCCACAAGTGTAGAAAGTTTAATATCTTGTAAAAAGGTTTATTAAAAAGGATACCATGCTATTTGAGAGATGACATTAATATTCTAGGTGATACTCAGGGAATTTTCTGAAACATAAGTCTTGTTGTTTTTAACTGCTGAATTAAATTCTAAATAGTAGATCTTCATCATCCAATCAATTGTGTTAGATAATCTTTTTGACATGTCTATACCAAAATGTGTTCAATTCTAATTAAGTGACCCAAAATGCAAGTGCATGGGGAAGGTGTTGGATGACAAGTAGGAACCATAACTCACAACTAAAGAAACCTTTCATATTTATGTTAATGACATGAGGACAGATGCTAAATCATTCAGACCTTAGTCATATTATAAATTAGAAATAAGTAAGAAATACAGTCTATATTTTTTTATTTATAAAACAAACATAATTACAAAACAATATTTCCTGAGTATTTTTATCACAATAACAACCTGAGTATTTTGGAAAAAGACTAGATATGAACTCCTTGAGATATACACATTAGTAAAAATAATGTTCAATGAATTGATCATTGCACTATTTTGTGTGAAAACACCATTTCCTGAGTATTTTAATCACAATAACAACCTGAGTTTTTAGACTAAATATGAATTCCCTAAGAATGAATTGGTAATTTTGAAACAAAAAAAAAAAAACAAAACAAAACAAAACAAAAACAAAACAAAAAATGTTGAACGGCATCATCTCCTCTGTAAACTACTGGTGACTTGGAATATTTGCCATTAGAACAAACCAAAACATAAGAATATCCACAAGGTTCAAACTTTGTTTGATGAGTAAGTGATGATTTCTCAGGGTTTGGTGTTACATGATCAATCTTTGTACAGTATGTTTCAAAATCTGCACACAATAACAACTTGAGTTTTTTGGATAAAGAATAAATATGAATTCTCTGAGATATAAACATTAGTAAAAATAATGTTCAATGAATTGGTATAGCACCATTTTGTGTGGAAACATTTCCTGTGTATTGTGGTCACAATAGCAACCTGAGTTTGTTAAGACTATAAATGAATTCCCTGAGATATAAAAATTAGTAAAAATTTAAAAACCCACTATCAGTCTTCACAAGGCATATATACATAATGTTCATTGAACATGAAATCCGTAAAAGAAAAAACACCTAAGAAGTTAAAACAGGTTTTTTTAATGATTTTTTTTTAAATCCAGAAATGTTATTAAGGACTACTTTTTTGTATAGCATACTTAATTCAGTTAAGAAAAAATAACCGTTGTACATTTAGTAAATTACGCTGCTCAAACTTAAAACTTCCCGTTGAGACGGGTAGATGGACAGGACTCGCTTTGGATAACCGTATCTATCATATATGTAACAGTAGAGAAATAGGAGACGAGTTTCATTACTTTTTTATATGTGATCACGAAGAAGTCAAAACCCTAAGGGCAAAATATGCACCTAGTTATTATAGCAAATATCCCTCAATCCATAAAATGATTGGTATGTTCACCAACTACAATACAAATGTTATTAATAATGTTTGCTGCTTTGTTAGAAAACTTGAAAAACTGCTGTAAATATGTTATGTGATTTCATTGTGATCATTATAATGCCTGTCATTTCCATCCATATTGTTTTGTATATTTCCTCTTGTAACACTTATTAAATGTGTCATTTGAGTGAATGCAAATACAATCTTGAATCTTGAATCAAGTTTATTATTAACAATTTTTTCAGTAAATCGTTCAAACAAAATTAAAGAGAGATTTCAACAAGAGTTGCTTAAAATATATAGGTTTTAAAAACTAAAATGGGTCTTATTTTCCAATTTAAAAATAGTATAATGGCTTTAGGACAATTTTATGATAAACAAACAGTTAAGTATACATATGCATACAAAAACATATATACACAAACAGATTTAAAATAAATTCTACATCTAGATAATGGAATGTTGCACAAACTTTATTTCTACATCTAGATAATGGAATGTTGCACAAACTTTATTTCTACATCTAGATAATGGAATGTTGCACAAACTTGATAACAAATAAAAAACACTAATTAACACAAAAGTTTGATAAATTTAAAGAAAAGAAGTTTAAAAGAATCATGATAATCATCTGTAAAATTAAACTTGGGATATTTATAGTATTTTAATATAAAATCTAGATAATGAGGTATTATAGAAATCTCCAAAATTTTAACTATTGTTAACAAAATTTATAAAATACCATGATGTATACTTTTTGTCAGTTTAAAAGCTGATTCACAATAAAAATATTTTAAGAAGTCACCCTTAATCTGAGATTAAAACCTCATAAACTTATTCAGAACCTCCCTTTTCCATTCTTTATTTCACCATAATACTACCAAATTAAGTTTATCAAGAAAATGTATCTATTATAGAGAGATTTTTTATAATTAAATATTTTGAATCTGTAATAGCCATTCTTTAATCTTGAGAATGGTTACCTGACCACGCAAATAAACCTAGATTCTAATTATTGATTATCAAATAAGAAAAGGGGTGCTTGAATATTATGAAAAATTATATAACACTATTTAAACTTGTATAATTTTTTGACAAAATGAAATAGATAAACCAGCAGTTCATATATTCATACCAAACATTAAATAGACAGGCCTACACAGGAACATATAGTTCAGTTGAAATGTTTCCATATCATCATTTATATGAGAAGACCAAGTTAATAAATCATCATTGTTTCTTGTGTTTAAAATGTGAAGAGGACAATGAAATCAAAATAATTGTGGAAAGTGCTAAATCAAAACTGGGAGTTTTAACAAACTTTAACAATACAACATGTATAATCAGTGATGTTTTAAGTACATTTCATTTGATATTGCATCTTGAAATAGACACCCTGGTTAATGAACTGTTGTACAGAAAATCTTTATACTTTTTGAAAATTATGATGGATACAACTGCAGTGGAAGACAATGCAAAGTGTAAACAAATTTTTGAAATGTGTTGTCAGATTCTATATAAAATGTAATTTTTTCCATATTCCAATTTAAAAATTAATGTTCGTTTATCTTGCATATGTAAGTCTATCTAGTGTTTTTACCACTCTTCCACTTCTGGTTTGAACTAGTCTCTGGTTATTTGGTTGAAATTCTCGGTTCCTGTAAGCTCTACCTCGAACTTGCTGGTTTTGGTTTTGTACAGGACGTGCAGCTGGGATTCGTTGGTTGTGTAGAAGTGCAGGTTTATGGGTGGGGGGGGGTGGTAGTGGAAGAAAAGGGTTTAATACATTTAACATCAATTGGTTAAACAAATTTCTAACATTCATGTCATTCACTAATCCATGAAACCGTCTTCTTATAAACAGAACTGTGATATTCTGAAAATGACTGGCATTATAGTGCTTCTTTCTATTGTGGCTGCAACATTAGCAGAATAAATTAGTCAATCACTAAAGTCAGAGCAAAGAAATGACAGCTGTATAAATATAACATAAACCTTCAGTCATTAAACATTGTAACCTTAACTAAACTCAAATAGGGACACAGAAAGTCCAGAACTATATGATTTAGATAACGCTATTTAAATATATCTAAAATCAACGCACATGAAATGGTCTTCATCATTAGAAATGTCACCCGACAAGATTTTGAGTTTAGCCAACAGTAATGACCACAAGTAACGAAGCAATGTTTTATCACTTGGCAAACAACCATACAAGTTGAAAAAAGTTGTATCATAGTTTAACACATGGAAAGACAAATGTAGACAGATTTTGTAACATTTAAAATTGAACTTAGTGAAATGTTAAGAAAACAGCGAAAAAAAAACAAATAAAAAAAACAAAAGACAAAACAGAAAAAACTTTAAAAAAGCAACCAAACAAAAACAAAACAAAACAAAAAACTAAAAAAAAGAAACATTAGAAAACAATTTCACCTGACAACGTTCTGAGTTTAGCCAATAGTAATGACCACAAGTAAAAAAAAAGTTGTACCATAGTTTCAAACATGGAAAGATAAATGTAAACAAAGTTTGTAAATTTCAAATTGAACTTGATAAAATCTTAAAAAAACAATCAAACAAACAAACAATAAACAAACCAAACAAAAAAAACAACAAACAAACAACAAAACAAAAACAAAACAAGAAAACAAAAAAAAACAAAAAACAAACAAAAACACAAAAACAAAACAAAAGAAAATAAAAACAGAAAACAAGTTTTAAAAAATAAAACGAAAAAAAAAATAAAAACAACACTAAACAAATAAAAAAACAAAAAAGGTTTTTAAAATGCTAACAAACAAAAGACAAAACAGAAAAAAAGTTTGAAAAAAAGCAAACAAACAAACAAATAAAATAAAACAAAAAACCAAAAAAACCAACCAAACTGAAAAAATACAACAAATAAACAAAAACAAAAGAAAAAACAGAACAAACTTTCAAAAAACCAATCAAACAAAAACAAAACAAAAAACTAAAAAAAAGGTAGAAAAAAAATTTACCTGACAACGTTTTGAGTTAAGCCATGACCACAAGTAACAAAAAAGCTGTACCATAGTTTCAAACATGGAAAGACAAATGTTAACAGATTTTGTAACATTTCAAATTGAACTTGGTGAAATGTTTAAAAAAACAACTAAACAAACAAATAAAAAAAACAAAAAAACAAAAGAACAAAAGACAAAACAGAAAAAAGCTTAAAAAAGCAAACAAACCAAAAAAATAAAAACCAATAAAAACAATTAACTGCAACAGACAAGGTTTTGAGTTTAGCCAACAGTAATGACTAAAGAAGCGATTCTGCTATCATTTGGCACAAAAACCCACACAATATCAGTGAAAACGTTGTACCATAGTTTAAAACATTGAAAGATAAATGTAAACAGATTTTGTAAATTTCAAATTGAACTTGGAAAAATGTTAAAAAAAACAACCAAACCTACAAAAAAGGCAACCAAACAAAAAAAAACAAAAAACAAAAAAAAGCAAACAAAAAAATAAATAAAACGAAAAAAAAACAAATAAAAAAGCAAAACAAATAAAAACAACACTAAACAAATAAAAAAACAAAAAAGATTTTTAAAATACTAACAAACAAAAACAAAAGACAAAACAGAAAAAAGTTTGAAAAAAGCAAACAAAACAAAAAAAAACCAAACAGTAGAAAAAAAATTTCACCTGACAACGTTTTGAGTTAAGCCATGACCACAAGTAGCAAAGCTGTACCATAGTTTCAAACATGGAAAGACAAATGTTAACAGATTTTGTAACATTTCAAATTGAACTTGGTGAAATGTTTAAAAAAAACAACTATACAAACAAAAAAAAAAACAAAACAAAAGAACAAAAGACAAAACAGAAAAAAAAAGCTTCAAAAAAGCAAACAAACCAAAAAAATAAAAACCAATAAAAACAATTAACTGCAACAGACAAGGTTTTGAGTTTAGTCATCAGTAATGACCAAAGAAGCGATTTTGCTATCATTTGGCAAAATCCCACACAATATCAGTGAAAACGTTGTACCATAGTTTAAAACATGGAAAGATAAATGTAAACAGATTTTGTAAATTTCAAATTGAACTTAGTAAAATGTTAAAAAAACATCCAAAACAAAAGGAAAGACAAAACAGAAAACAAGTTTTTAAAAAGCAAACAAACAAAAAAAAAAACAAATAAAAAAACCCAATAAACCAAAAACCAAAAAAAACCCCAAAAACATAACAAAAAAAAAACACCAAACAAACAAATAAAAAAAAACAAAAATGTTTTTTTTAAATGCTAAAAAAAAACAAAAACAAAACAAAAGAAAAAAAACAAAAAAAGTTTTAAAAAGCAAACCCCCCCAAAAAAAAAATTGAAAAAATTTCACCTGACAATGTTTTTGAGTTGACCAAACAGTAATGACCACAACATAAATAAGGAAACATTTGTTTTCATTTGACAAACAAACGCACAATATCTGTGAAAAAGTTGTTGCATAGCTTAAAACAAGGAAAGACAAATGTAAACAGATCTCGTAAAATTGCAAGCTGAACTTGGCGGAAAATTAAACCAAATAACGTTTTATAAAAAAAATCAGTGATATATAAAAACAAGCAATTTAATAAAAACCAACAATCTCTTTTTCAAAAAGCACATACTTATAGAGCTTGTTATACGAGGTAATTATTTAGTTTTAAATGTTGAAGATTGTATAATAACTTCCTAGGGCTGTTTGTCCTTTATACAGGTCCTGACATAAATTTATCTTTTAATCTCAATTTAAAAGTTCTATTTGAGTTGTCTTTATGTACTATCTGTCAATCAAAAGGGTATTATATCTTTTAATCTCAAATTTAAAAGTTCTATCTGAGTTTTCTTTATATACTATCTGTCAATCAAAAGGGTATTAAAAATTCTACACACTCCAATTAACAACAAAGATCACAGCACTGCAAAATTGACATGACGAAAGTGTAAAGTAATGTTAAGCTATGATCTTGTAAAAAGGTAATACTGTATTACAAACTAAACTTTCATCATTTTTTATAATAAACCACCAAAAAATAGTATTAAATACATACCAATTATAAAACTTGAGAAGTTAATAAAGCATCAATATTTTCAAAATGTAGCAATAAGATTAATTGTTTGTTTACTATAGTAAATTACAAGTAAAATATAAAAAACGTTGAGTCATATACAATTACCTACCCTTAGATTGAAGTTAAATGGGATGTTCAAGCTAAATAAAGCCAAATAAATATAAAAGTTACCAAATGATAATTACAAAATCTACGTAAATAATAAGCAAAAATGTACTAAAATTTGACAATTGTAAACTATAATAAGAAAAATAACCCAATAAAATGAACTATCTGTTCAATAATGAGCGGAGATATTTTCCCGCTTATGGTAAAAATGTAGACATTGTAAATGAAAACGGTTTTTATTAAGTCAGACACGGTAATAAATTTGACAAACAAATTTGTGTGTTTGAGAAATATTTTTGTACGAGAAAGCTACTACTGCCCACACTTTGATTGTATCGCTTACAGACAAAAACACTGCTGTAAAAGTTGTTAATGTTTGAGGGTATCAAACTTTACAAAGGTTCACAAGAGAGATACATAGGCAGCTTTACGTTATCATTGGCGTTTGTTTTATTCCCACATTTGGTTTACAGATGCTTACTGTATAGCTCAGTTTATCCGATCTCAAATATTAACCCGATTTCCAGATGGTATCAAGACAGCTGTTTAAGAGAAACATCTTGATTGGAGTGAAAATTGTATCATTGCAATACATTCCGGTTTTGTATACTTATGTAAGATTAAAAGCATATTCTACCAAAACGCTCGGACAAAACATTAATCTTTACTATTTCTAAAATGGCTTCAAATTATACGTTTCGTAAAAAGCTTAAGTCAACATTTTGAAATGAGGACACACTTTGGTTAACAAGAAGCAATTGTCCTCACTCACACTGCGTGAACGGAAATGTGTATAATAATACACATAAAAGCCAGACATATGTTCCATTACTTATTTCGAGCTAGAAAAATTGATAAATATGACGATGTACTAGAACAATTGATGCCACAGATGCTAGGGGGTAAAAGCCCAAAACATTTTGTATGATACAGCAAATTAATAGCGCGATGTTCCTTCTTGTTGATTTAGTAATTGTGTCCTTTGATTTTTTTGTACACTAACATGTTTCTTATTTTTGTTGAAAGAGCATGATCCAAAAGCCAGTCAAATGATGCCTCCGCCTACTATGCCTTTGACAACTCAACCCATCACCACCCACCGAACTTTTAAAAAAGATAAAATTAAATTTAAAAAAAGCCGAGGGCATGAGATTAAGGACACAACGAATGCTAATATGTCCGCTTAATATTTGGATTTACATCTCACAATCAACACTCAAGGATGACTTTCTAATAAACTCTGCGACGAACATTGAAATCAACTTTCCAGTCGCCAAATGTTGTTCATTGAAGAAATTGTTTGGTAGACCTCGTGTACTTGTAACAAATACGCGATATCTGTCTTTAAAATTGATTACAGATGTAGGTTTGTCGTAGAGTTTTTGTCAATGACTATTGTTTTGTTCAGAGTTTATTGTGTGTTCCATGGCTTTGTATTAGTGTTTTTGACTGTGAGATTTGATTGCCAAGTTGGTATTTGTTCGTTTATTTATATAAGAGACATACAATGTATTATTTTCAAAGTTAATTTTACGAACACTTAGGTCTAACTAGGATGGCTCGAACGCGACCGATTTTTTTTAACTGTTTTTAAAGTCCGGTAATTTTTTTCTATTCTGTGTTTGTTGAAAAGGCCGGTTTCTCGGAAACTTGATGTCATTTATCAGTCCCTTTGAAAGTAAATTCATTTAAATTACGATCAATAATTTAAATTATAAGCGTCAGCATGAAAGACTAAAGTTAGGTTACAAAGGGCGTAGAAATCGGAATTAGTAAAATTTAACAAAATAACAAGTAATAAATATGTCATCATTGGTGATAAGTTTTAAAGGCAAACATAATTAATTGTTTAAAATTATTAACTCTACCAAACGGATGATAAAAGAAAAACATAAACATTCCTATTAGAAATCGACTTGACTTTTATTGATAATTTCAATTTAATTATATTAAAACAAAATCGTGCAAGAGAAGGATAATTTTGAGAAAAATGTGTTGCCCATGAATACAATGGGAATTATTATTTACTTAATTCAAGCGTGAATGCATGTCATGTAGAACAAAACTGGGTTCCGAGGCGGGCTACATGTATCAGCGAAAATAAGAAAATACTGAATACACAAACTATTATAATTAAAACAACTTTATTAATAATTCATGAGATAAACATCAACATACATTCAAAAGAAATCTAGTCCCAAAAACAATCATACAGTGGGACGAGAAAAGCTTAAAACATGATCTTACGCTATTGAACAGATAGATTTCTATAAGTTTTTCAACTTTGGTGGTTCGAACCTTTCTTGGTGACCCCATTCTAGTTCCAGTTATCGAAGTTCTACTGTATTAGAAGTAAAGCATCTCGTTAGGATTTGGTGACTTAAAAATATGAATAACACGCATAACATGTTTAACCACACTACATACTTTATGGTCGATCTTAAGGCCATACATAGCCTGTATTTAAGTGGTTTTTCGTCGTCTCTTTGATTTTATAATTTCGTTTTTTTGGCTGAGTGTAAATTATACCATGTTCTATTATTTGATTTGCTTTATATTATGTAATCAGACCCTATCACGACTTATGGTGCGGGTTTTCCATATTGTTTCCTCACGTATCTATTTAATACATAAAATTTACAAAGTTTACAGTGTATATTGATAAAATAGGATGTAGCACTCAATCTTAAATGCTTGTCAATAAAGACACTGTGCATGAACGAAAACCAGACTGAAATAAATACACTGAATAAATGATACTTTTATATTCACGATCAGATATAGGGGTACACAAATATTTCTTCCAGCTTCAGTGCTGTTGGCATATTCAATCAATACTTCTGTAAAGTATCAAGCTCTGTCAACAGCTAATTTTTAATTGTATACGATCCACTCTTGAAAAAAACGAAGGAATACTTTACATATGTTGTAAATTGAAAATAAAGAAATAATAAAAAAAAATGAAGATTAAAAAAGTTAGTGTTATCACTTGGCGAATTAAAAAAAAAATTTGTAAACGATGTTAACATTTAACTTTTTTGAAAAAAAACGAAGAAAATGTTGAAAAGTATTTATTGAAAATTGACGAAAATCGAAGAAATTGTTAATATTTGGTTAATATATTTAAAAGTATTTTTGTTTTGTTATTTGATACAGAAAACGAAGTATTTTGTTAAAAATAATGTTGTTAATTACTGATAATTAAAAAAATGTGCATATAACGATCTAAAATTTTAAGAAAAACGATAAAAACTTAGAAAATGTTCATTGAAAATCGAAGATATTTTTGACAATTTGGTTACATGAAGTAATTGTTATTTGTTTTTATTCAAATAATGCTGTAAATTAAGGTATTAGTTTGAATTTTTGTCGTAAATGATGTAAACTTTTAATTTTAAAAAACAATGTCAACATATTTAAAAATTGTGTTGTAAATTTTTTTTAAAGTATGTATACTTTTAACATTTTTGAAGAAAAACGAAGACAAGTTAGAAAATTTTAAATGAAAATTGAAGAAAATCGAAGACATTGTAAGTGTTAAAAATTTGGTTGAAGAATTTTTGTGTCATTTGATATCGAAGACGAAGTATGTGTTGAAAATTGAGGAATTATTTTTTAAAATGTTATGCAAACGATGTAAACTATGGAAATTTTGATTTTTTTTTTTAATTTGATTTTAAACGAAGTTTATTTATTTTAAACGTAGAAAATGTTATTGATAATTGAAAGAACCAAACTATTTAAGAAACTTTGGGACAGTAAGTAATCGTTTTATTTTATACGAAAAACAGAGAATTTGTTTTATTGTGTTATAAATTGAGGAGTTACTGTTGTTTCTACAAATTTTGTTGTAAACAATGCACAGTTAAAATTTTAAGAGGAAAACGAAGAAAATGTTTTAAAATTTATATGTTTAATTGAAATAAATCGACGAAATATTTAATTAAGGTTTTAAACGAAGTATTTTGTTTTTCTTTTGTAGAAATGTGTGTGTGTTCTATTTATTCAATTGATTTGTCATCAATGTAAATACAATATGTACTAGTATGTAACCTCGGTTTATTATTGTATATCAAATTATACAGACGTTGACAATTCTTATATCCCCTTTGAAGATGATGTTTTCCTTTTTATCATTACCAAAATTTGATTGAAATCGACCCAGTTCCAGACCCAACGATGACTTCAAAGACACACACAGTTTGCTGGCAGGGAGAGGCTCATTTAAGCCTTTGTCTCATGTGAGCTAAAAAATTCCGGCGTAAAAAAAACAAATTCATAATAAAGATGCGGTAACCATTTTCACATAACTAAGAATAATTCTTTCATCCTTTTGTCGCTATGTCGATATATCTTTGAATGCAATCCACTATCTACACACCTTATGGTATGTGGTAGGAGCAAACGTCGTAACCGGATCACTGAAAACAAACTGCATGAGGTTACTTTTGTTGTTTTAACAAACGACCCAAAACATATTACATTAAAGTATGCGATACATGAGTTTGAAAAAGTTACAACTTGAATTGAGTAAATAAATAACATTATATATTTTTAATTAGGATCACTATTCCGTCCATTTACCCCGTCCAAAATGCATTAATATAGAAAAAATAGACGAAAAACATTAAATTGAAAAATATACACGTTCCTATATTATTTCCATTACACATTTGATCGTTTAAATTTCATTCAATTGACATTTTTGATCGTGAAAAGAAATCTAAAATCTCCAAAGAATCTATTTTGGATCGAGTAAAATTTTACATCGAGACAATTTACTGTAGAAAAGACATTGTTTTTCATTTTCAGTTTTAATTTGTCCGGTTTCGAATACATAATCGCTTCGGTCAAACGTCATAATCGGGTCAATCAAACCTAAATGCAATGGATTAAGATAGTAAGTTAGTTTCCACTTGTAACACTATAATATGATTATGGGTCTAGATCTGTTGATATCCTTAAATATTGTTTGTGAATATGTCACATAACCCTTAGTAAAACGAAACTACTTTGATATGGATTGCAGTAAGAAAGGATAAACACTACCTGCTTTATGAATACTATGTCTGCATAATTTTCATTGATTTGATATAGTTTGTCATTTTTCCATCGCTTTTTTATTATCGATTTGTCGTACACTTGTCGTTTTCCGTTCTTGTTCGAAGGGATTATGACGCTTTGAAATATACTTTCATCGGGTGATTTGTATGACCCCTTGGGAGACTTGATTGATCTTAGAATAAACTGATGATCTTGTAAGTAATACATTTGTGCATGTAAGCATCGACAGTCATGCGAATGATTACCTGA
Source organism: Limnoperna fortunei (assembly GCA_944474755.1). Lineage (NCBI taxonomy): Eukaryota > Metazoa > Mollusca > Bivalvia > Mytilida > Modiolidae > Limnoperna > Limnoperna fortunei. Next base: position 8,550,800 of record OX104118.1, on the reverse strand, counting down.
TTACATATGAAATGAAATAATACTGTGTGCAATACAACGGATAAGTCGTACTAAATCCAAAAATATTTACAAAAACAAAGACTCATACCTATTTTGTATCATTATACACTCTGTCTCTCATTTTACCCCAGAGGTACTTAAGGCACCTACCTTTTTAATCACTCAAACGATGGATGTGTTCTAATGTTGGTTTATAAGAGCTAATCTAGTATATTATGTTATAAAGATAGACAAACAAGCAGTTTTAAGTCAAAGCTTTGCAAAACTTATTTTTGGAGTTACCAATGTTATGCTTACCTCATTTATGATGGTGACCAAATATCTCTAGATCCAGACTACTTGTTGTTGATTAATGATGCTTGCGAACCTAATATAGTCTTGTTTACCTTCTCTGTAATTTATAAATATTTGTAGTTACATTGTAATTGCAGTAGGTTTAAATATTTTCCATTAATGTTTGGTTTCATTACAGTCAACTATTAGGTCAGTATTAATACAGCAATTAAGAATTGCGAGAAAAACATCATATTGCCAGGATGTATTAAACAGTCTGGTTCATCATAGGTAAATATATTTGGATAAATGGTTGATTTGTTGACCCGGTTTTACTGATTGAATAGGGTGTTAGGATTAACACTATATTAATGTGGCAAAGAAATATCTCGAAATAACATTCAACCTTGAGCGAAAATTACTAGTATATATAATTGACCAGGTTGTTATGCAATTATGCTACAGTAATGTTGTAGGTAATGTAGAGAACATGTGATAGCATGTAGAAAATAGCAAGACAATGTTCTGTTGGTTTGTAATCAGTAAGAACGAATGTTGTTGATATTCTTGAGATATACTTAATTGTTGCTTTTGAAGAAAAAAATTATTAAATTTATGAATTTCACATATCCACCTTTTTGTTTAACATTTATGTCTCTCTTTTTTGCAGTCACCTCAATAGTCATGAAAGTTATTTGTGTGACATGTAAGAAAAGGAATAATAGAAATATTAAAACAGATGAGTTGGTTTTTGGTTGTATATTAGTTTAGTCCCTACATTGGCTTACTTTTTATACTGATTGACTTTTCAAATTCAGGCAGATATTAGTAGATAGATAGGAAGTGTAATTTGATCTAACAAATGTTACAAGATATGTATGCGTGTTCATTTGTTCAGTGAAAAAAGCATCGAGAATATGCTTTTGTCAATAAAATTATAGAAATGTATTAAATACTTTGCATCCATAACATCTGCTTCTATTTTCTTTATTTTGAACCTGTGGCGCCAATTATCGTCCTCCTGTAGGTATTTCGCCAATTCGTACAGCCACACTAGTTTCTCGGAATCTGTAAAGTATAACAGTCTCACTCCATCTTCATGGTTGCAATGTACCAAATTGTGGTAAATGCACGCTAGTTCCTGATCTATGTTTAGTGATAAATCCACTGATATTATCATTTTTTCTATTTCTGTTTTTGCGAATAGATCCTTATTACACCATTCACATGGTACAATCGCAGAGTTCATTTTAACGTTTCTAAGTGTAAAATCCATTCTTGGTAAACTATAGTAGGTGTTTGAGGAATGGTGTTTTGTAACATGTGACTACCTGTTTATATGTGATATTTTAAAGCGGTAGTTCCCTTCCAGTTACAAATATAAAGTGTCAATTTTGTATGGGGGTGGAGCTATCAGTTCAGTTATGTTTGTAGTTGAAATATGTTTTGTTAAAGTTAATCAAGAAGTCTTATTCACGGTTTTAATCTTCAATTTGCTAAGAAAGATACTAAGTGTCGCAGCATCAGTGTACTTTACTTTTTCCTTTGTATTGTTGGGACAGATATCTTTTGGTCCCTAACAACCAATAAGGGTAAAAATTTCATAGTTGAAGATAGATCATTGAAAACCTCTTCTTTACAGATGTAGGATTAATTTGTCAAGAGGGATAAAAATTAACGGGTTGTTAAAGTATTCTACATTAAATGTTTAAAAGGAGTTATTGTTTTAAATATACTTATTCAGGTTATCATTGGCTATTTTATGTCGCAATAGACAAATTAAAAAAAATACGAAGATGTATTCTAAACATTGTTTTAAAATATTGATATAAATTTGAAAGATTCTTGTAAAATCAAAGGTTTAATTGTAGAGGAAATGAAACGTTTTAGAGCATATCGTAAATTACTCTTAACAATTGCTAATGAACTGGTTTATTAATTGTGACGGATTATTGTATATATCTTTTTACAATTATATCTGATTTTTCAGAGTCTTAAAGCATTTTATTTAATGATTTTATTTCGTCTTACACTAAACTTCCTTCCATGTCATACTCTTGTCATGGAATGTTTCATAATTCTTATTTCTTTGAGAAAAACCACATTTTCCATAATACTCTGTATTTTTATTTTTAACGGTTCCTAACAGATTTTGTAATATGTACACTGTTTTTATAAAGGTGTGTCGAAGGATAAATGTTATATTGATATTGTTGTAATAAAATTGTTAAAAAATAATAAATTACTTTTTTGAGTCAGTAAACTAGTATAAACTGTTTGAAAATTAAAGAAGGATTGTGAGGGATCAAGTTGAGATAAAATTATTACAATTAACGATAAGTCCAAAATGAAATAAATTACGGATCTTGCAAAACTAAAATAATCAAGGATTTTGTTTTTGTATCTTTTGCTTTCCTTAAATATTGTGTGTGAAATTGGAAAAATAAACCTGGGTTGTTAACGTTTACAATATGACGTAAAACATATGACATTAATCGTAACATAAAAATATACAATACATGAATTCAAAAAACTAAGTTACAATTAAGTAAACAAATTAGACCAGTCAACATTCAGTAAAGTGGACGGTGTTGCACTCGGAACATCTAAAAAATTCTAGTTGGTTTAGATGGTCCGAGCTGTACGGACATGGAAAGACGGCGCTCAATTCCGCGTGTCTCAATGCTATTCCTTTCTTGGTTGGAACGACATCTGTTACGTTAGGTGGTAGCCAAAATTGCCTGGCGTAAACGTTTCCACCGAGATGTGTTGAGTATTCTCTCTTTTCCTCAAGAGCCTGGTCTATATAATTCGTTCTCTATCATCAACTTCCATCTCTGTAAGGGGAGACTGATTCCCTTTTTCGTGGGGATTAACTTTTCGTTCTTGTATTCCATTTCTCTAATGTCAATACTGATTTGATCTTTCCATTCAGTGGCTTGCACAAATCTATTGTTTTCCAATTCGATATTGCAACGTGTTTCCATCTCTGGTGATTTTATTGTAAATGAGATGAGCAGCGTTTTTGAGGGTTTTTTTTGCTGATTTTGTTTTTATTGGTCGAAATAATCTACATCATAATCCTGATTAATTTTCTTTGCAAGGATATATGCCAGTCATATGCGGGGTTAAATACATTTGTTTATACGGACATGTTAACTTACAATCTTGCCGACTAATAGATTTACGTTGACTAAAACCCGCCTTACCGATTTAAGCCTGGCCGCCTTAGGGATTTAGGGGGACCAAAAAGCAACTCACCCTGCAACTAATGTACTCAAAACATCACTGTTTATAAAGTTATATTGTTAAAGTTTGTTAAAACTCCCAGTTTTGATTTAGCACTTTCCACAATTATTTTGATTTCATTGTCCTCTTCACATTTTAAACACAAGAAACAATGATGATTTATTAACTTGGTCTTCTCATATAAATGATGATATGGAAACATTTCAACTGAACTATATGTTCCTGTGTAGGCCTGTCTATTTAATGTTTGGTATGTATATATGAACTGCTGGTTTATCTATTTCATTTTGTCAAAAAATTATACAAGTTTAAATAGTGTTATATAATTTTTCATAATATTCAAGCACCCCTTTTCTTATTTGATAATCAATAATTACAATCTAGGTTTATTTGCGTGGTCAGGTAACCATTCTCAAGATTAAAGAATGGCTATTACAGATTCAAAATATTTAATTATAAAAAAATCTCTCTATAATAGATACATTTTCTTGAATAAAACTTAATATAAATATCCCAAGTTTAATTTTACAGATGATTATCATGATTCTTTTAAAACTTCTTTTCTTTAAATTTATCAAACTTTTGTGTTAATTAGTGTTTTTTATTTGTTATCAAGTTTGTGCAACATTCCATTATCTAGATGTAGAAATAAAGTTTGTGCAACATTCCATTATCTAGATGTAGAAATAAAGTTTGTGCAACATTCCATTATCTAGATGTAGAATTTATTTTAAATCTGTTTGTGTATATATGTTTTTGTATGCATATGTATACTTAACTGTTTGTTTATCATAAAATTGTCCTAAAGCCATTATACTATTTTTAAATTGGAAAATAAGACCCATTTTAGTTTTTAAAACCTATATATTTTCAGCAACTCTTGTTGAAATCTCTCTTTAATTTTGTTTGAACGATTTACTGAAAAAATTGTTAATAATAAACTTGATTCAAGATTCAAGATTGTATTTGCATTCACTCAAATGACACATTTAATAAGTGTTACAAGAGGAAATATACAAAACAATATGGATGGAAATGACAGGCATTATAATGATCACAATGAAATCACATAACATATTTACAGCAGTTTTTCAAGTTTTCTAACAAAGCAGCAAACATTATTAATAACATTTGTATTGTAGTTGGTGAACATACCAATCATTTTATGGATTGAGGGATATTTGCTATAATAACTAGGGGCATATTTTGCCCTTAGGGTTTTGACTTCTTCGTGATCACATATAAAAAAGTAATGAAACTCGTCTCCTATTTCTCTACTGTTACATATATGATAGATACGGTTATCCAAAGCGAGTCCTGTCCATCTACCCGTCTCAACGGGAAGTTTTAAGTTTGAGCAGCGTAATTTACTAAATGTACAACGGTTATTTTTTCTTAACTGAATTAAGTATGCTATACAAAAAAGTAGTCCTTAATAACATTTCTGGATTTAAAAAAAAATCATTAAAAAAACCTGTTTTAACTTCTTAGGTGTTTTTTCTTTTACGGATTTCATGTTCAATGAACATTATGTATATATGCCTTGTGAAGACTGATAGTGGGTTTTTAAATTTTTACTAATTTTTATATCTCAGGGAATTCATTTATAGTCTTAACAAACTCAGGTTGCTATTGTGACCACAATACACAGGAAATGTTTCCACACAAAATGGTGCTATACCAATTCATTGAACATTATTTTTACTAATGTTTATATCTCAGAGAATTCATATTTATTCTTTATCCAAAAAACTCAAGTTGTTATTGTGTGCAGATTTTGAAACATACTGTACAAAGATTGATCATGTAACACCAAACCCTGAGAAATCATCACTTACTCATCAAACAAAGTTTGAACCTTGTGGATATTCTTATGTTTTGGTTTGTTCTAATGGCAAATATTCCAAGTCACCAGTAGTTTACAGAGGAGATGATGCCGTTCAACATTTTTTGTTTTGTTTTTGTTTTGTTTTGTTTTGTTTTTTTTTTGTTTCAAAATTACCAATTCATTCTTAGGGAATTCATATTTAGTCTAAAAACTCAGGTTGTTATTGTGATTAAAATACTCAGGAAATGGTGTTTTCACACAAAATAGTGCAATGATCAATTCATTGAACATTATTTTTACTAATGTGTATATCTCAAGGAGTTCATATCTAGTCTTTTTCCAAAATACTCAGGTTGTTATTGTGATAAAAATACTCAGGAAATATTGTTTTGTAATTATGTTTGTTTTATAAATAAAAAAATATAGACTGTATTTCTTACTTATTTCTAATTTATAATATGACTAAGGTCTGAATGATTTAGCATCTGTCCTCATGTCATTAACATAAATATGAAAGGTTTCTTTAGTTGTGAGTTATGGTTCCTACTTGTCATCCAACACCTTCCCCATGCACTTGCATTTTGGGTCACTTAATTAGAATTGAACACATTTTGGTATAGACATGTCAAAAAGATTATCTAACACAATTGATTGGATGATGAAGATCTACTATTTAGAATTTAATTCAGCAGTTAAAAACAACAAGACTTATGTTTCAGAAAATTCCCTGAGTATCACCTAGAATATTAATGTCATCTCTCAAATAGCATGGTATCCTTTTTAATAAACCTTTTTACAAGATATTAAACTTTCTACACTTGTGGACATTACAGAATTCCTTTAACAAGGATTTTACAAACATATAAAGGAATGTTAGCTTGGTGTCACTTCTTCAAAATAGGTGTTGCTTCTTTAATCCTCTAAATTATACGTCACCTAAGAAAACTAAGAAGAGTAACTTTAACCACAACATTAAATTTTTTCCGCTGTTTAAAATCAAAATATTTTATACAATAAGAATTACTCAAACTAATATTATTTTAATGCCTTCTAATCTTTAAGTCACATAGGTGTCGCTTCTTTAATCCTCCAGATTATACGTCACCTAAGAAGATTATCTCGCATCATTAAAATTACGTCATCCAATAGAAAGCTAACTTAATCTCTGAAAATGCGTTAGCATACCTAAACATGCTAATTAGCTGTGCGCTTATCCCTATTTCACTACTACTACTGGTACTTTGTATGGTTGGTGGTATTACACTGGTACTTTGTATGGTTGGTGGTATTACACTGGTACTTTGTATGGTTGTGGTATTACACCGGTACTTTGTATGGTTGGTGGTATTACACTGGTACTTTGTATGGTTGGTTTTATTACACTGGTACTTTGTATGGTTGGTGGTATTACACTGGTACTTTGTATGGTTGGTGGTATTACACTGGTACTTCGTATGGTTGGTGGTGTTACACTGGTACTTTGTATGGTTGGTGGTATTACACTGGTACTTTGTATGGTTGGTGGTATTACACTGGTACTTTGTATGGTTGGTGGTATTACACTGGTACTTTGTATGGTTGGTGGTGTTACACTGGTACTTTGTATGGTTGGTGGTGTTACACTGGTACTTTGTATGGTTGGTGGTATTACACTGGTACTTTGTATGGTTGGTGGTATTACACTGGTACTTTGTATGGTTGGTGGTATTACACTGGTACTTTGTATGGTTGTGGTATTACACCGGTACTTTGTATGGTTGGTGGTATTACACTGGTACTTTGTATGGTTGGTGGTGTTACACTGGTACTTTGTATGGTTGGTGGTATTACACTGGTACTTTGTATGGTTGGTGGTGTTACACTGGTACTTTGTATGGTTGGTGGTGTTACACTGGTACTTTGTATGGTTGGTGATATTACACTGGTACTTTGTAAGGTTGGTGGTATTACACTCGTACTTTGTATGGTTGGTGGTGTTACACTGGTACTTTGTATGGTTGGTGGTGTTACACCGGTACTTTGTATGGTTGGTGGTATTTCACTGGTACTTTGTATGGTTGGTGGTGTTACACTGGTACTTTGTATGGTTGGTGGTGTTACACTGGTACTTTGTATGGTTGGTGGTATTACACTGGTACTTTGTATGGTTGGTGGTCTTACACTGGTACTTTGTATGGTTGGTGGTGTTACACTGGTACTTTGTATGGTTGGTGGTGTTACACTGGTACTTTGTATGGTTGGTGGTATTACATTGGCACTTCGTATGGTTGGTGGTATTTCACTGGTACTTTGTATGGTTGGTGGTATTACACTGGTACTTTGTATGGTTGGTGGTATTACACTCGTACTTTGTATGGTTTGTGGTATTACATTGGCACTTCGTATGGTTGGTGGTATTTCACTGGTACTTTGTATGGTTGGTGGTATTACATTGGTACTTTGTATGGTTGGTGGTATTACACTGGTACTTTGTATTGTTTGTAGTATTACACTGGTACTTTGTATGGTTGGTGATGTTACACTGGTACTTTGTAAGTGGCAATCCTTGCTTATTAAGGCTAGACCACTTATCCACAGAGGCCACTTTGGAGCACCTAAGCCCAACACACACAAGGTTTAGTGATATTTATTTCAGATTTGCTAATCGTTAGTTTTCTAACTGTGTCCTTCTTGATCTCTGTCTTTTCATATTGATTTCTAATTTTTTATCACATTTTTTGTTGCTTCTGCATTTTTATAAAGATAACTTGAGTCAAGTTGACCTTAATCCACAGATAAAAATAAGTTTTTCAGTTACTTATATATAAATGGTGATATTTCTTAACCAGGACATGAAATCTGTACCTTTTCGCAATAAAGTCAAGTGACATGTATCTAACTGATGACTGTATAATATACTAGGTAATTATACTACAAATAAACCATGTTCACAGGAGATAAACATTACAAATTTTGGTTAAGGGGGATAGCTCAAAAACAGCCAGTAAAAATGATAACAAATGTCTGTTTACTTCGGTGAGCAGTCAGTATGAAGAAAACATCCAATTTCTTATGTAAATTGATCAAACAATAAATAGTATTATATATTACAGTTTTATTAAAACTACATCATTTAAAAATATTTTCTTATTTACATTTCAAGTTCTATAATCTTGAACTGAAAATGACTCCCAATAACTTTAAAAGATAAATAAAGAAAAAAGGTGATCGTCTTGACATAATCCCAAAAAAGTATGAAAATAAGACATTTTACAAAGCTAGGACAATTATGCACCAGAGCTTCTTGCAATATTTAAATTAATGGGGTAATAACATTTTGTTTAGCTATAAGGACATATTTATTGTTATTTCATATAAGTAAAATTATGTTTGCTTCAATTGGATACCGCTGGTATTAATTAATCTGCAGTAATTTAACATCAGGGCATTATCTCACAGTGATAACGCCCACGCCCACGGGCGTTATCACGTTGTGGTAATGCCCTCTCCAGTAACACGCAACATAACTGTTTGTTTTTAAAATATACAAATAAATATATGTATAAGTAAAACCTAATGAAGAAAACATCAAAAGTAAAGAAAACAAATTGCGTAAATCAAGCTTGAAAATGCGGAAAAATGATATATCATGAGGCCAACATTCGAATCATACAGCAAACAGCTACAAATAAAATAATACATTCTAAAACGCATAGTTTCTTAATTCTTCAATAAAATAAATATAATAGTTAGCTTATATAACTGGCATTGTCACTTGACAACACTCGGGACAGTGGCATTGCCTTGAACATTTACAATACCCTTGCATTTTGCTCGGGCATTATCAATGTTTCAGGCAATACCACTCTCCTTTGTGCAGTCAAGATATCATGATAATGCCCTCTATATAAGCAACTATTATATAAATATTTCTCTAATTGTTATGTAATATTCAAACAGCTTCTTGTCTTGTCACTACTGAATATGTGGTTCTGATGTGTTGTACCGGATATCAAGATATATATGTACCAGTAAGTAGATAATATGGACCAGATATCCAGAATATGTACCAGATATCCAGATAATTTGTACCAGATATCTTGATAATATGTACCAAATATCTAGATAATATGTACCAGATATCCAGATAATAATTACCAGATATCAAGATAATATGAACCAGACTTCAAGATAACTTCTATTAAATATCCAGATAATTTTTAAGTTGATGCAGTGTTTACTCTGCATTTTGCAGCAAAAGGGGTAGATGTATTTATAAACAAAACAAAAGCTCAATTAAATTTAAAAATAGAAAAGATATAAAATTGTAATTATTAAATTATAAAATGATAAATACTCCTTAATTGACAAATATCAAATGTAGAACTATTTGTGAACTTTTTACCAAACATTTAAAATTTGTTGCTAGGTTTTAGCAGTAGTGGGGTTAATGGTAATTTTCTACATTATCTGTACTCCACGGATTTACATACTGTAAAACCATACTTGTATAAATACACATAATGTTAACATAAATTATATTCTTACGATGAGATCAAATTGACTATTTGGAGAGCATATTGTCAAACATTTAAGTCAATCCAATTAAATGTATCCCTAGTATTTAGGTATATGGGTGTTAATTGAAATCTTATAGATTATCTGTCCACCGTAAATATAAAAAGATGTAGTATTTAGTCAGCAGGAGTGAGTAACTCTTCTTATCTGGAACACTCATATATACACATAGTAAAACACAAAATGTGTTCCTTTGAATTCAAACAGGTTAAACATGATCTTTTACTTTTCTGGTCTTTGGGCAACTTGTATTAACCCCGTCGTTATATATAGAAATACAATTTCTGCATCATTTCATATTTTCTTACAGCATGTTAGAAGAGACGGAAATTAGCAATTTCCCTAAAAAACAAAAGACAAAAAGACAAAAAAAACCACTGATTCACATAGTCAACCTTAAATTAAAAATCCTAAACTAACTACAGAATGAATGAACACAACAACACCAATAAATATACACTAAAGATTTCTGTGATAACTCCACTTCATATAACCTGCCCTTGTCAGTAATGCTTTTTTATAAGACCTGAGCGGTGAACCTCAGGTAATACGATGTTGTATTCTTATGATAAGTTTGTAGTTTATGATACGGAGAATGTCACTTTTCCAGTTCTTTACATGCTATGATGTTGCTGTAAAAAAATACAATATGATGTTTTACATGTATTTTAAAACAAATTTATTAAATTAAAATTGAAACAAAAAATGAACACATAACTCAGGCAAATTTTTTAAAAATGGTTTTAATTCTTAAAAGAAACACGTAAACTTGATTATTGCAATCTATATTATTTTTATTTATAACGTCTTTCGTGGAAGTCAAGTCAGGTTCTTACAGATCTGCGATATATCAACTTTAAATATATGACTTAGGCTTGTCTTACCTGTTGTCTGTCATGTCACTGGTCCATATATCTGTGGTATGTCCACTTAGTGTATCTTGGCCTTGTCTTACCTGTTGTCAGTTATGTTACTGGTCCTTTTTCTGTGATATATCCACGTTATATAACTTGGCCTTGTCTTACCTGTTGTCAGCCATGTTACTGGTCCTTTTTCTGTTATATGTCCACTGAATATAACTTGCCTTGTCTTACCGGTTGTCAGTCATGTTACTGGTCATTATATCTGTGATATGTCCACGTTTTATAACTTGGTCTTTTCTTACCTGTTGTCAGTTATGTTACTGGTCCTTTTTCTGTGATATGTCCACGTGATATAACTTGGCCTTGTATTACCTGTTGCCAGTCATGTTACTGGTCCTTATATCTATGATATGTCCATTTTATATACTTGGCCTTGTCTTACCTGTTGTCAGTCATGTTACTGGTCCTTATATCTGTGATATGTCCACTTTATATAACTTGTCCTTGTCTTACCTGTTGTCAGTCATGTTACTGGTCCTTTCATCTGTGATATGTCCACTTTATATAACTTGGCCTTGTCTTACCTGTTGTCAGTCATGTTACTGGTCCTTTCATCTGCGATATGTCCACTTTATATAACTTGGCCTTGTCTTACCTGTTGTCAGTCATGTTGCTGGTCCTAATATCTGTGATATGTCCACTTTATATAACTTGGCCTTGTCTTACCTGTTGTCAGTCATGTTACTGGTCCTTACATATGTGATATGTCCACTTTATATAACTTGACCTTGTCTTACCTGTTGTCAGTCATGTTACTGGTCCTTACATCTGTGATATGTCCACTTTATATAACTTAGCCTTGCCTGTACTGCCTACGGCTCTAGTACAGCCTATATACATCTGACCTGAATGGATTAAGCTGAGAGAAAATGGACGTTGTATTGCAATATTCTCGGTGTTATAATATGTAATAAGGTGTCCCACACTATTCAGGATATGGAGTGTGTGTGTGTCCCGGTCAGCTACAATGATGTTGTCTATATGAGTTGTCACAACACACTGTGGTTTGAATGGTTTGTCATCACTGTTGATCTTTGGATGGCCAGTGTAGGCATTGATGACATCCCCATCTTGTCCCATGATTACCACTCTACCCCTAGCATCCTTATATGATGACCAGTTTACCACAAATATTGTACCATTGGTGGTAGTAGTAATACTGTAAACATAAGTAAATATTGGTTGTTTGTTTCTATCATGTTCATAAGTCTTCTCATGTTTACCTTCTTTATTCATCCGGATTACTACACGTCTACCAGAACCACCAGCTCCTACAATGACTTTGTAATCACTAGTGACATGGACAGCTGTAATAACTAATGGATCTACACTGTATACAGAGTCTGTGACCCGTCCACCGCTGCCACGTATCTGTTTTAACCTTGATTGATCCTCTGTAACCAGAAGGAGGTCATTAGATGGAGTTACTGCCATACCCCACATATTGATTTTAAAGTTGGACATCACCTTCAGAGTACGTCCTTCTGGTTTTACTTTTTGTAGTACCTTTTGGTCACTTATCCAGAGGGAATTGTCAGGGCATGTTGAGTGATAGAAAACGTCAGTTATATCAGTTGTAAATTGTTTAACAACTTTCATTACCAAATCTGGCATATCTTGAAATAATCCCACAGTGTGTTCAGTTATCTCCCCTGGTAAGAACTTCGGCATTGTAGCAAATTTCAGCTTTATTGGTTCTACAGATTCTATAACAGGTTTTCCAATTTTTTTACTTTGACTAAAGATTTCAACTGCATCCTTAGAGTTGACTAGGTTGCCTGCAATTGTACTAAGATTCTCTATTCTCATCTTTATTGTGGTAAGTCTTCTTTCCTCTTGATCCAAAGCATTCTGCAATGTTTCCCATTTTTTGTCTAATTCTGTGATAAGTTTTTCGGTATACTTATCCACTGCCTTTTTCAATGCTTCACCATGAGCTTCTATAGCATTCCTGGTTTCTTGGTATTTTGAATTTTCAGAATCTCTTAATAATTTGATTTTTGATTCTCCATTAGCCATTTTAACTAAATGAATTTCCATTTGTTTTTGTCCCTCCTTCACATTTCCAATTCGAATGTTATACCCCTCACTTATCTGTACTAACCCATGGCCATTATGGACTTTAGTTACACACAGAGTTCAGACAAGCTGATCACATGACTTACAGAACATAACACAGACTTCCCTTTCGTGATCTTGACAGCTAATATTACTAAAATCTAATTCCTCTGAATGTTGCACCGCCTCCTTTATATCCAGGATTTTGTGTTTGTCAGAATATCTTATTTTACTATGAACCTTTTCTTTACATTTATTGCACATAAGCACGTTGCAGTTTATTGATTTCCATTTAATCACCGTGCCAGTTTCACATAAATCACAAGATTTGGGGAATTGTCCTTCCATAAACCTAGAGAATTCCATGTTTAGTTAGTTCAATATATCTCCATACCTTCCTTCAGTACAAGTAATAACATATAGATATAAGTATTGACTTAATTAGATATCAACTGATAAAAGTTAGTTTAGTGTCAAAGTACTGTTTCAGAAAATGTTAAGATTTCAGCTCTTGGTTATTTTTGTTATCAAATGTTTACAAGAGTAATATGGAACCGAAAAGTTTTTATTTCTTTTTGACCACACAAATTTACAGACATATTATAGCATGGGCCTCATATCTGCAACTTTCATTATGATACTGAATTTTAATAACAAGACAATGCTGCGGTTAGAGTCCAAATTTAATTTATGGGTTATCTCCTTTTATCTACGTGTTGTATATTTATGATAGTATAATTCATAATACATCTAATATCTGTTTTAAGCATGGTTGGTGGTATTACACTGGTACTTTGTATGGTTGGTAATATAACACTGGTACTTTGTATGGTTGGTAATATAACACTGATACTTTGTATGGTTGGTGGTATTACACTGGGACTTTGTATGGTTGGTGGTATTACACTCGTGCATTGTATGGTTGGTGGTATTTCACTGGTACTTTTTATGGTTGGTGGTATTACACTGGTACTTTGTGTGTTAGGTGGTATTACACTGGTACTTTGTGTGTTAGGTGGTATTACACTGATACTTTGTATGGTTGGTGGTATTACACTGGTACTTTGTGTGTTAGGTGGTATTACACTGGTACATTGTATGGTTGCTGGTATTTCACTGGTACTTTTTATGGTTGGTGGTATTACACTGGTACTTTGTGTGTTAGGTGGTATTTCACTGGTACTTTTTATGGTTGGTGGTATTACACTGGTACTTTGTGTGTTAGGTGGTATTACACTGGTACTTTGTGTGTTAGGTGGTATTACACTGATACTTTGTATGGTTGGTGGTATTACACTGGTACTTTGTGTGTTAGGTGGTATTACACTTGTACATTGTATGGTTGCTGGTATTTCACTGGTACTTTTTATGGTTGGTGGTATTACACTGGTACTTTGTGTGTTAGGTGGTATTTCACTGGTACTTTTTATGGTTGGTGGTATTACACTGGTACTTTTTGTGTTAGGTGGTATTACACTGATACTTTGTATGGTTGGTGGTATTACACTGGTACTTTGTATGGTTAGTGGTATTACACTGCTATTTTATATGGTTGTGGTATTACACTGGTACTTTGTATGGTTGGTGGTATTACACTGATACTTTGTATGGTTGGTGATATTACACTTACCGTTCATGTCACAATTGTGATGTTTCTATTGGCTTGCATTGTTCGATCGCGATACTTGTTAAAAGCATCGCGATGAAAAAAAACTTTATGAATAGTGTAACAAGTAACAGCTTATTTTTAAAACGCATCCGTTTGTTTTGTTCAACTACCTGACCGATCGTGTCACAATTGTGATGTTTCTATCGCCTTGCTTTTTTCTATCGCGATACTTGTTTAAAGCATCTCGATACTTATTAAAAGTAAGCCGATAATAAAACATCACGCATGAAATAAAAAAGCATCCCGTTACTAGTTAAAAGCATCACAATACTTGCCATACGTTTAGGTTCTTTAAAACGGAATCACCAAACCTTTGCTACGGATGTGGTTTATTCTTATTGGTTGATATATGTTTTTCTTTTTTAAACATATTTTGATGGAATCAATACATTTTGAAATTTAAACAATTTATTAAATAAAAAAACACAAATGTCCAAATTTCATCCTCTCTTCTTTCCTTCATTAAGTCAACTTCTCTTTCCGTCTAATTCTTCAGCTCAATCCTTCTTTATTTTTCTGCAATGACAATAAACAGTAACATTAAGTGAATCATATGTTGTACAATGACAATTAACAGTAACATTAAGTGAATCATAAGTTGTACAATGACAATTAACATTAACATTAAGTGAATCATATGTTGTACAATGACAATTGACAGTAACATTAAGAGAATCATATGTTGTATAATGACAATTAACAGTTACATTAAGTGAATCATATGTTGTATAATGACAATTAACAATAACATTAAGTGAATCATATGGTTAGTGGTATTGCACTGGTACTTTGTATGGCTGGTGGTATTACACTGGTACTTTGTATGGTTGGTGGTATTACACTGGTACTTTGTATGGTTGGTGGTATTACACTGGTACTTTGTATGGTTGGTGGTATTACACTGGTACTTTGTATGGTTGGTGGTATTACACTGATACTTTGTATGGTTTGTGATATTACACTGGCACTTTGTATGGTTGTAGTATTACACTGGTACTTTGTTTTGTTGATGGTATTACACTGATACTTTTTATGGTTGGTGGTATTACACTGGTACTTTGTGTGTTAGGTGGTATTACACTGATACTTTGTATGGTTGGTGGTATTACACTGGTACTTTGTGTGTTAGGTGGTATTACACTGGTACATTGTATGGTTGGTGGTATTTCACTGGTACTTTTTATGGTTGGTGGTATTACACTGGTACTTTGTGTGTTAGGTGGTATTTCACTGGTACTTTTTATGGTTGGTGGTATTACACTGGTACTTTGTGTGTTAGGTGGTATTACACTGATACTTTGTATGGTTGGTGATATTACACTGGTACTTTGTATGGTTGGTGGTAATACACTGGTACTTTGTATGGTTGGTGGTATTACACTGATACTTTATATGGTTGGTGATATTACACTGGTACTTTGTATGGTTGTGGTATTACACTGGTACTTTGTTTTGTTGGTGGTATTACACTGATACTTTGTATGATTGGTGGTATTACACTGGTACTTTGTATGGTTGATGGTATTACACTGGTACTTTGTGTGGTTGTGGTATTACACTGGTACTTTGTTTTGTTGGTGGTATTACACTGATACTTTGTATGATTGGTGGTATTACACTGGTACTTTGTATGGTTGATGGTATTACACCGGTACTTTGTATGGTTGTGGTATTACACTGGTACTTTGTATGGTTGTGGTATTACACTGGTACTTTGTTTTGTTGGTGGTATTACACTGGTGCTTTGTATGGTTGGTGGTATTACACTCTTGCTTTGTATGGTTGGTGGTATTACACTGATACTTTGTATGATTGGTGGTATTACACTGGTACTTTGTATGGTTGATGGTATTACACTGGTACTTTGTGTGGTTGTGGTATTACACTGGTACTTTGTTTTGTTGGTGGTATTACTCTGATACTTTGTTTTGTTGGTGGTATTACACTGGTACTTTGTATGGTTGGTGGTATTACACTGGTTCTTTGTATGGTTGGTGGTATTACACTGGTACTTTGTATGGTTGGTGGTATTACACTGGTTCTTTGTATGGTTGGTGGTATTACACTGGTACTTTGTATGGTTGGTGGTATTACACTGGTTCTTTGTATGGTTGGTGGTATTACACTGGTACTTTGTATGGTTGGTGGTATTACACTGGTACTTTGTATGGTTGTGGTATTACACTGGTACTTTGTATGGTTGTGGTATTACAGTGGTACTTTGTTTTGTTGGTGGTATTACACTAGTACTTTGTATGTTTGGTGGTATTACACTGGTACTTTGTTTTGTTGGTGGTATTACACTGGTTCTTTGTATGGTTAGTGGTATTACACTGGTTCTTTGTATGGTTGGTGGTATTACACTGGTACTTTGTATGGTTGTGGTATTACACTAGTACTTTGTTTTGTTGGTGGTATTACACTGTTACTTTGTATGGTTGTGGTATTACACTGGTACTTTGTATGGTTGTGGTATTACACTGGTACTTTGTTTTGTTGGTGGTATTACACTGATACTTTGTATGATTGGTGTTATTACACTGGTACTTTGTATGGTTGTGGTATTACACTGGTACTTTGTATGGTTGTGGTATTACAGTGGTACTTTGTTTTGTTGGTGGTATTACACTGGTACTTTGTATGATTGGTGGTATTACACTGGTACTTTGTATGGTTGTGGTATTACACTGGTACTTTGTATGGTTGTGGTATTACACTGGTACTCTGTATGGTTGGTGGTATTAC
Source organism: Limnoperna fortunei (assembly GCA_944474755.1). Lineage (NCBI taxonomy): Eukaryota > Metazoa > Mollusca > Bivalvia > Mytilida > Modiolidae > Limnoperna > Limnoperna fortunei. The sequence goes on along the minus strand of OX104118.1, from coordinate 8,533,498 downwards.
ACTGGTTCTTTGTATGGTTGGTGGTATTACACTGGTACTTTGTATGGTTGGTGGTATTACACTGGTACTTTGTTTTGTTGGTGGTATTACACTGGTTCTTTGTATGGTTGTGGTATTACACTAGTACTTTGTTTTGTTGGTGGTATTACACTGTTACTTTGTATGGTTGTGGTATTACACTGGTACTTTGTTTTGTTGGTGGTATTACACTGATACTTTGTATGATTGGTGTTATTACACTGGCACTTTGTATGGTTGTAGTATTACACTGGTACTTTGTTTTGTTGATGGTATTACACTGATACTTTGTATGGTTGGTGGTATTACACTGGTACTTTGTGTGTTAGGTGGTATTACACTGATACTTTGTATGGTTGGTGGTATTACACTGGTACTTTGAGTGTTAGGTGGTATTACACTGGTACATTGTATGGTTGGTGGTATTTCACTGGTACTTTTTATGGTTGGTGGTATTACACTGGTACTTTGTGTGTTAGGTGGTATTTCACTGGTACTTTTTATGGTTGGTGGTATTACACTGGTACTTTGTGTGTTAGGTGGTATTACACTGATACTTTGTATGGTTGGTGATATTACACTGGTACTTTGTATGGTTGGTGGTATTACACTGATACTTTATATAGTTGGTGATATTACACTGGTACTTTGTATGGTTGGTGGTATTACACTGATACTTTATATAGTTGGTGATATTACACTGGTACTTTGTATGGTTGTGGTATTACACTGGTACTTTGTTTTGTTGGTGGTATTACACTGATACTTTGTATGATTGGTGGTATTACACTGGTACTTTGTATGGTTGATGGTATTACACTGGTACTTTGTGTGGTTGTGGTATTACACTGGTACTTTGTTTTGTTGGTGGTATTACACTGATACTTTGTATGATTGGTGGTATTACACTGGTACTTTGTATGGTTGATGGTATTACACTGGTACTTTGTATGGTTGTGGTATTACACTGGTACTTTGTATGGTTGTGGTATTACACTGGTACTTTGTTTTGTTGGTGGTATTACACTGGTGCTTTGTATGGTTGGTGGTATTACACTGGTGCTTTGTATGGTTGGTGGTATTACACTGATACTTTGTATGATTGGTGGTATTACACTGGTACTTTGTATGGTTGATGGTATTACACTGGTACTTTGTGTGGTTGTGGTATTACACTGGTACTTTGTTTTGTTGGTGGTATTACTCTGATACTTTGTTTTGTTGGTGGTATTACACTGGTACTTTGTATGGTTGGTGGTATTACACTGGTTCTTTGTATGGTTGGTGGTATTACACTGGTACTTTGTATGGTTGGTGGTATTACACTGGTTCTTTGTATGGTTGGTGGTATTACACTGGTACTTTGTATGGTTGGTGGTATTACACTGGTTCTTTGTATGGTTGGTGGTATTACACTGGTACTTTGTATGGTTGGTGGTATTACACTGGTACTTTGTTTTGTTGGTGGTATTACACTGGTTCTTTGTATGGTTGGTGGTATTACACTGGTACTTTGTATGGTTGGTGGTATTACACTGGTACTTTGTATGGTTGGTGGTATTACACTGGTACTTTGTTTTGTTGGTGGTATTACACTGGTTCTTTGTATGGTTGGTGGTATTACACTGGTACTTTGTTTTGTTGGTGGTATTACACTGGTACTTTGTTTTGTTGGTGGTATTACACTGGTACTTTGTATGGTTGTGGTATTACACTAGTACTTTGTTTTGTTGGTGGTATTACACTGTTACTTTGTATGGTTGTGGTATTACACTGGTACTTTGTATGGTTGTGGTATTACACTGGTACTTTGTATGGTTAGTTGTATTACACTGGTACTTTGTATGGTTGGTGGTATTACACTGATACTTTGTATGATTGGTGTTATTACACTGGTACTTTGTATGGTTGTGGTATTGCACTGGTACTTTGTATGGTTGGTGGTGTTACACTGGTACTTGGTATGGTTGTGGTATTACACTGGTACTTTGTATGGTTAGTTGTATTACACTGGTACTTTGTATTGTTGGTGGTATTACACTGATACTTTGTATGATTGGTGTTATTACACTGGTACTTTGTATGGTTGTGGTATTGCACTGGTACTTTGTATGGTTGGTGGTGTTACACTGGTACTTTGTATGGTTGGTGGTATTACATTGGTTCTTTGTATGGTTAGTGGTATTACAGTGGTACTTTGTTTTGTTGGTGGTATTACACTGGTACTTTGTATGATTGGTGGTATTACACTGGTACTTTGTATGGTTGTGGTATTACACTGGTACTTTGTATGGTTGTGGTATTACACTGGTACTCTGTATGGTTGGTGGTATTACACTGGTTCTTTGTATGGTTGGTGGTATTACACTGGTACTTTGTATGGTTGGTGGTATTACACTGGTACTTTGTTTTGTTGGTGGTATTACACTGGTTCTTTGTATGGTTGTGGTATTACACTAGTACTTTGTTTTGTTGGTGGTATTACACTGTTACTTTGTATGGTTGTGGTATTACACTGGTACTTTGTATGGTTGTGGTATTACACTGGTAATTTGTATGGTTGTGGTATTACACTGGTACTTTGTTTTGTTGGAGGTATTACACTGGTTCTTTGTATGGTTGGTGGTATTACACTGGTACTTTGTTTTGTTGGTGGTATTACACTGGTACTTTGTATGGTTAGTGGTATTACACTGGTTCTTTGTATGGTTGGTGGTATTACACTGGTACTTTGTATGGTTGGTGGTATTACACTGGTACTTTGTATGGTTGTGGTATTACACTGGTACTTTGTATGGTTGTGGTATTACACTGGTACTTTGTTTTGTTGGTGGTATTACACTGATACTTTGTATGGTTGTGGTATTACACTGGTACTTTGTATGGTTGGTGGTATTACACTGGTACTTTGTATGGTTGTGGTATTACACTGGTACTTTGTTTTGTTGGTGGTATTACACTGGTACTTTGTTTTGTTGGTGGTATTACACTGGTACTTTGTATGGTTAGTGGTATTACACTGGTTCTTTGTATGGTTGGTGGTATTACACTGGTACTTTGTATGGTTGGTGGTATTACACTGGTACTTTGTATGGTTGTGGTATTACACTGGTACTTTGTATGGTTGTGGTATTACACTGGTACTTTGTTTTGTTGGTGGTATTACACTGATACTTTGTATGGTTGTGGTATTACACTGGTACTTTGTATGGTTGTGGTATTACACTGGTACTTTGTTTTGTTGGTGGTATTACACCGGTACTTTGTATGGTTGTGGTATTACACTGGTACTTTGTATGGTTGTGGTATTACACTCGTACTTTGTATGGTTGGTGGTATTACACTGGTACTTTGTATGGTTGGTGGTATTACATTGGTTCTTTGTATGGTTGGTGGTATTACACTGGTACTTTGTTTTGTTGGTGGTATTACACTGATACTTTGTATGGTTGTGGTATTACACTGGTACTTTGTATGGTTGGTGGTATTACACTGGTACTTTGTTTTGTTGGTGGTATTACACTGGTACTTTGTATGGTTGGTGGTATTACACTGGTACTTTGTATGGTTGTGGTATTACACTGGTACTATGTATGGTTGTGGTATTACATTGGTACTTTGTATAGTTGGTGGTATTACACTGGTACTTTGTATGGTTGGTGGTGTTACACTGGTACTTTGTATGGTTGGTGGTATTACACTGGTACTTTGTTTTGTTGGTGGTATTACACTGGTACTTTGAATGGTTGGTGGTATTACACTGGTACTTTGTATGGTTGGTGGTATTACACTGGTTCTTTGTATGGTTGGTGGTATTACACTGGTACTTTGTATGGTTGGTGGTATTACACTGGTACTATGTATGGTTGTGGTATTACACTGGTACTATGTATGGTTGTGGTATTACACTGGTACTATGTATGGTTGTGGTATTACACTGGTACTTTGTATGGTTGGTGGTATTACACTGGTACTATGTATGGTTGTGGTATTACACTGGTACTTTGTATGGTTGGTGGTATTACACTGGTACTTTGTATGGTTGTGGTATTACACTGGTACTATGTATGGTTGTGGTATTACATTGGTACTTTGTATAGTTGGTGGTATTACACTGGTACTTTGTATGGTTGGTGGTGTTACACTGGTACTTTGTATGGTTGGTGGTATTACACTGGTACTTTGTTTTGTTGGTGGTATTACACTGGTACTTTGAATGGTTGGTGGTATTACACTGGTACTTTGTATGGTTGGTGGTATTACACTGGTTCTTTGTATGGTTGGTGGTATTACACTGGTACTTTGTATGGTTGGTGGTGTTACACCGGTACTTTTTATGGTTGGTGGTATTACACTGGTACTTTGTTTTGTTGGTGGTATTACACTGGTACTTTGTATGGTTAGTGGTATTACACTGGTACTTTGTATGGTTGGTGGTATTACACTGGTACTTTGTATGGTTGGTGGTATTACACTGGTACTTTGTATGGTTGGTGGTATTACACTGGTAATTTGTTTTGTTGGTGGTATTACACTGATACTTTGTATGGTTGTGGTATTACACTGGTACTTTGTATGGTTGGTGGTATTACACTGGTACTTTGTATGGTTGGTGGTATTACACTGGTACTTTGTTTTGTTGGTGGTATTACACTGGTACTTTGAATGGTTGGTGGTATTACACTGGTACTTTGTATGGTTGGTGGTATTACACTGGTACTTTGTATGGTTGGTGGTATTACACTGGTACTTTGTTTTGTTGGTGGTATTACACTGGTACTTTGAATGGTTGGTGGTATTACACTGGTACTTTGTATGGTTGGTGGTATTACACTGGTTCTTTGTATGGTTGGTGGTATTACACTGGTACTTTGTATGGTTGGTGGTATTACACTGGTTCTTTGAATGGTTGGTGGTATTACACTGGTTCTTTGTATGGTTGGTGGTATTACACTGGTACTTTGTATGGTTGGTGGTATTACACTGGTACTTTGTATGGTTGGTGGTATTACACTGGTACTTTGTATGGTTGGTGGTATTACACTGGTACTTTGTTTTGTTGGTGGTATTACACTGGTACTTTGAATGGTTGGTGGTATTACACTGGTACTTTGTATGGTTGGTGGTATTACACTGGTTCTTTGTATGGTTGGTGGTATTACACTGGTACTTTGTATGGTTGGTGGTATTACACTGGTACTTTGTATGGTTGGTGGTATTACACTGGTACTTTGTATGGTTGGTGGTATTACACTGGTACTTTGTTTTGTTGGTGGTATTACACTGATACTTTGTATGATTGGTGTTATTACACTGGTACTTTGTATGGTTGTGGTATTACACTGGTACTTTGTATGGTTGTGGTATTACACTGGTACTTTGTATGGTTGGTGGTATTACACTAGTACTTTGTATGGTTGGTGGTATTACACTGGTACTTTGTGTTGTTGGTGGTATTACACTGGCACTTTGTATGGTTGTGGTATTACACTGGTACTTTGTATGGTTGGTGGTATTACACTGGTACTTTGTATGGTTGGTGGTATTACACTGGTACTTTGTATGGTTGGTGGTATTACACTGGTACTTTGTTTTGTTGGTGGTTTTACACTGATACTTTGTATGATTGGTGTTATTACACTGGTACTTTGTATGGTTGTGGTATTACACTGGTACTTTGTATGGTTGTGGTATTACACTGGTACTTTGTATGGTTGGTGGTATTACACTAGTACTTTGTATGGTTGGTGGTATTACACTGGTACTTTGTTTTGTTGGTGGTATTACACTGGTACTTTGTATGGTTGGTGGTATTACACTGGTTCTTTGTTTTGTTGGTGGTATTACACTGGTACTTTGTATGGTTGGTGGTATTACACTAGTACTTTGTTTTGTTGGTGGTATTACACTGGTACTTTGTATGGTTGTGGTATTACACTGATACTTTGTATGGTTGGTGGTATTACGCTAGTACTTTGTATGGTTGTGGTATTACACTGGTTCTTTGTATGGTTGGTGGTATTACACTAGTACTTTGTATGATTGGTGGTATTACACTGGTACTTTGTATGGTTGGTGGTATTACACTGGTAATTTGTATGGTTGTGGTATTACACTGGTACTTTGTTTTGTTGGTGGTATTACACTGGTACTTTGTATGGGTGTGGTATTACACTGGTACTTTGTATGGTTGTGGTATTACACTGGTACTTTGTATGGTTGGTGGTATTACACTGGTACTTTGTTTTGTTGGTGGTATTACACTGGTTCTTTGTATGGTTGGTGGTATTACACTGGTACTTTGTTTTGTTGGTGGTATTACACTGGTTCTTTGTATGGTTGTGGTATTACACTGGTGCTTTGTATGGTTGGTGGTATTACACTGGTACTTTGTATGGTTGGTGGTATTACACTGGTACTTTGTTTTGTTGGTGGTATTACACTGATACTTTGTATGGTTGTGGTATTACACTGGTACTTTGTATGGTTGTGGTATTACACTGGTACTTTGTATGGTTGGTGGTATTACATTGGTACTTTGTATGGTTAGTTGTATTACACTGGTACTTTGTATGGTTGGTGGTATTACACTGGTACTTTGTATGGTTGGTGGTATTACACTGGTACTTTGTATGGTTGGTGGTATTACACTGGTACTTTGTATGGTTGGTGGTATTACACTGATACTTTGTATGGTTGGTGGTATTACACTGGTACTTTGTATGGTTGGTGGTATTACACTGATGCTTTGTATGGTTAGTGGTATTACACTGGTACTTTGTATGGTTGTGGTATTACACTGGTACTTTGTATGGTTAGTGGTATTACACTGGTACTTTGTATGGTTGGTGGTATTACACTGATACTTTGTATGGTTAGTCGTATTACACTGGTACTTTGTTTGTTTGGTGGTATTACACTGGTACTTTGTATGTTTGGTGGTATTACACTGGTACTTTGTATGTTTGGTGGTATTACACTGGTACTTTGTATGTTTGGTGGTATTACACTGGTACTTTGTATGGTTGGTGGTAATACACTGGTACTTTGTATGGTTGGTGGTATTACACTGGTTCTTTGTTTTGTTGGTGGTATTACACTGGTACTTTGTATGGTTGGTGGTATTACACTAGTACTTTGTTTTGTTGGTGGTATTACACTGGTACTTTGTATGGTTGTGGTATTACACTGATACTTTGTATGGTTGGTGGTATTACGCTAGTACTTTGTATGGTTGTGGTATTACACTGGTTCTTTGTATGGTTGGTGGTATTACACTAGTACTTTGTATGATTGGTGGTATTACACTGGTACTTTGTATGGTTGGTGGTATTACACTGGTAATTTGTATGGTTGTGGTATTACACTGGTACTTTGTTTTGTTGGTGGTATTACACTGGTACTTTGTATGGGTGTGGTATTACACTGGTACTTTGTATGGTTGTGGTATTACACTGGTACTTTGTATGGTTGGTGGTATTACACTGGTACTTTGTTTTGTTGGTGGTATTACACTGGTTCTTTGTATGGTTGGTGGTATTACACTGGTACTTTGTTTTGTTGGTGGTATTACACTGGTTCTTTGTATGGTTGTGGTATTACACTGGTGCTTTGTATGGTTGGTGGTATTACACTGGTACTTTGTATGGTTGGTGGTATTACACTGGTACTTTGTTTTGTTGGTGGTATTACACTGATACTTTGTATGGTTGTGGTATTACACTGGTACTTTGTATGTTTGGTGGTATTACACTGGTACTTTGTATGTTTGGTGGTATTACACTGGTACTTTGTATGGTTAGTGGTATTACACTGGTACTTTGTATGGTTGGTGGTATTACACTGGTACTTTATATGGTTAGTGGTATTACACTGGTACTTTGTATGGTTGGTGGTATTACACTGGTACTTTGTATGGTTGGTGGTATTACACTGGTACTTTGTATGGTTGGTGGTATTACACTGGTACTTTGTATGGTTGGTGGTATTGCACTGGTACTTTGTATGGTTGGTGGTATTGCACTGGTACTTTGTATGGTTGGTGGTATTACACTGATACTTTGTATGGTTAGTGGTAGTACACTGGTACTTTGTATGGTTGGTGGTATTACACTGGTACTCTGTATAGTTGGTCGTATTACCCTGGTACTTTGTATGGTTAGTGGTATTACACTGATACTTTGTATGGTTGGTGGTATTACACTGGTACTTTGTATGGTTAGTGGTATTACACTGGTACTTTGTATGGTTAGTGGTTTTACACTGGGACTTTGTATGGTTATTGGTATTACACTGGTACTTTTTATGGTTGGTGGTATTACATTAGTACTTTGTAAGGTTCGGTTGTATTACACTGGTACTTTTTATGGTTGGTGGTATTACACTGGTACTTTGTATGGTTGGTGGTATTACATTAGTACTTTGTAAGGTTCGGTTGTATTACACTGGTACTTTTTATGGTTGGTGCGTTATTACGTTGGTCCTTTTTATGGTTAGTGGTATCACACGAGTACTTTGTATGGTTGGTGTTATTACACTGGTACTTTGTATGGTTGGTAGTATTACACTGGTACTTTGTATGTTATGTGGTATTACACTGGTACTTTGTATGTTATGTGGTATTACACTGGTACTTTGTATGTTATGTGGTATTACACTGGTACTTTGTATGTTATGTGGTATTACACTGGTGCATTGTATGGTAAGTCGTATTACACTGGTACTCTGCGACTTGGTGAAAGGAATTATAACACAGACTACGGGTATAGATGACATTTTGATTAAACCTGAAGTGCTATATAAAATTTTTACACATCCTTTGATGCTTACTATGTGATTTGTTTAGTTTATAAATTAACCCCGTAACTCTAAACACTGATACAGCCCAATGGTACGGAACTTTAGAGAACGTTCGACACAGCCTACGGCATTAAACCGGACGTTTGACACAGATAACTTCGTTAGACAGAACGTTTTTGCAAAGTCTGCTATTCTAGAAAGGATGTATTTATAAACTAACCCTTAACCTATTTTAACTCCAACAACAGACACAGCCCACGGCGCTAGACATGATATATGACAAAGCCTATGGAGCTAAACATGACGTCTGACACAGTGTTCGGCGCTAGACATGACGTTTGACAGCAAATTAACAAATCAATGCTGTACAATGACAAGCTAGACTGAACCATCAGTGGCCGTTCATGTCACAATTGTGATGTTTCTATTGGCTTGCATTGTTCGATAGCGATACTTGTTAAAAGCATCGCGATGAAAAAAAACTTTATGAATAGTGTAACAAGTAACAGCTTATTTTTAAAACGCATCCGTTTGTTTTGTTCAACTACCTGACCGATCGTGTCACAATTGTGATGTTTCTATTGCCTTGCTTTTTTCTATCGCGATACTTGTTTAAAGCATCTCGATACTTATTAAAAGTAAGCCGATAATAAAACATCACGCATGAAATAAAAAAGCATCCCGTTACTAGTTAAAAGCATCACAATACTTGCCATACGTTTAGGTTCTTTAAAACGGAATCACCAAACCTTTGCTACGGATGTGGTTTATTCTTATTGGTTGATATATGTTTTTCTTTTTTAAACATATTTTGATGGAATCAATACATTTTGAAATTTAAACAATTTATTAAATAAAAAAACACAAATGTCCAAATTTCATCCTCTCTTCTTTCCTTCATTAAGTCAACTTCTCTTTCCGTCTAATTCTTCAGCTCAATCCTTCTTTATTTTTCTGCAATGACAATAAACAGTAACATTAAGTGAATCATATGTTGTACAATGACAATTAACATTAACATTAAGTGAATCATATGTTGTACAATGACAATTAACATTAACATTAAGTGAATCATATGTTGTACAATGACAATTAACAGTAACATTAAATAAATCATATGTTGTACAATGACAATTGACAGTAACATTAAGTGAATCATATGTTGTATAATGACAATTAACAATAACATTAAGTGAATCATATGGTTAGTGGTATTACACTGGTACTTTGTATGGTTGGTGGTATTACACTGGTACTTTGTATGGTTGGTGGTATTACACTGGTACTTTGTATGGTTGGTGGTATTACACTGGTACTTTGTATGGTTGGTGGTATTACACTGGTACTTTGTATGGTTGGTGTTATTACACTGATACTTTGTATGGTTTGTGATATTACACTGGCACTTTGTATGGTTGTAGTATTACACTGGTACTTTGTTTTGTTGATGGTATTACACTGATACTTTGTATGGTTGGTGGTATTACACTGGTACTTTGTGTGTTAGGTGGTATTACACTGATACTTTGTATGGTTGGTGGTATTACACTGGTACTTTGTGTGTTAGGTGGTATTACACTGGTACATTGTATGGTTGGTGGTATTTCACTGGTACTTTTTATGGTTGGTGGTATTACACTGGTACTTTGTGTGTTAGGTGGTATTTCACTGGTACTTTTTATGGTTGGTGGTATTACACTGGTACTTTGTATGGTTGGTGGTATTACACTGATACTTTGTATGGTTGGTGATATTACACTTACCGTTCATGTCACAATTGTGATGTTTCTATTGGCTTGCATTGTTCGATCGCGATACTTGTTAAAAGCATCGCGATGAAAAAAAACTTTATGAATAGTGTAACAAGTAACAGCTTATTTTTAAAACGCATCCGTTTGTTTTGTTCAACTACCTGACCGATCGTGTCACAATTGTGATGTTTCTATCGCCTTGCTTTTTTCTATCGCGATACTTGTTTAAAGCATCTCGATACTTATTAAAAGTAAGCCTATAATAAAACATCACGCATGAAATAAAAAAGCATCCCGTTACTAGTTAAAAGCATCACAATACTTGCCATACGTTTAGGTTCTTTAAAACGGAATCACCAAACCTTTGCTACGGATGTGGTTTATTCTTATTGGTTGATATATGTTTTTCTTTTTTAAACATATATTGATGGAATCAATACATTTTGAAATTTAAACAATTTATTAAATAAAAAACACAAATGTCCAAATTTCATCCTCTCTTCTTTCCTTCATTAAGTCAACTTCTCTTTCCGTCTAATTCTTCAGCTCAATCCTTCTTTATTTTTCTGCAATGACAATTAACAGTAACATTAAGTGAATCATATGTTGTACAATGACAATTAACATTAACATTAAGTGAATCATATGTTGTACAATGACAATTAGCAGTAACATTAAGTGAATCATATGTTGTATAATGACAATTAACAGTAACATTAAATAAATCATATGTTGTACAATGACAATTGACAGTAACATTAAGAGAATCATATGTTGTACAATGACAATTAACAGTAACATTAAGTGAATCATATGTTGTATAATGACAATTAACAGTAATAAGTACAGAACTATACGCTGTACACTGAAAATTAACAGTAACAATGAGAGAACCATATGCTGTACGATGAAAATTAACAGTAACAATGAGAGAACCATATGCTGTACAAAGACAATTAACAGTAACAATGAGAGAACCATATGCTGTACAAAGACAATTAACAGTAACAATGAGAGAACCATATGCTGTATAGTGACAATTAACAGTAACAATGAGAGAACCATATGCTGTACAATGATAATTAGCAGTAACAATGAGAGAACCGCCCTGTACAATGACAATTAACAGTAACCACGAGAGAACCGTATGCTGTATATGCAGGCATAATAGGAAACAAGAATAATAAAACACGTTCAGAATGGGCTGTATCCATCCTTGACAGTCACATGATCAACATTAAAATTGTTGTGAGGTTTGTGTTTAATTTATTTTATCTGTATATATTCATTCCATCTCCAAATAAGTAAAAACAAAAAGGTTCAATATATTTACCTAAATATTTCTGTAGGATTTGTACATCTCTGACAACTTCCTCCAATGACAACATATCTTCTATATTGTGACTTTCAATCATTTTAAGTTCTCTGCCTACAAGTAAACATTTGTATATTTCTTGTTAAGAATAGAAATCTTGTTTTCTATTGCTTAAAAGGTAATCGTCAATGATTATTTTAGAAATACTTAACTAGTGTCATGTTACTTTAATTGCCGTTAGCCATGAAAGGCCGCGACATGCCAGAACGAATTTAAATGCTCAGTGATGAGTAACATACATTATAAAAGAGAACAACTTTGCAAGTTTGGGAAATTTTAATTCTGACTTGTTCATTTTTTAAATTAATTTCAAATTAAATTACTCCAAAATTAAACGACAAAAACTAATTAAACGTAATTCTTATCTTGTATACTTTAGCCACAAGAATTTGACCCCATATCATCTGGGGCGAAATATGACCAGAAAACGAAACATAAAAGTATTGTTGCGAACGAAGTGATCATTTGAGGCGAAATATGGCAAGAAAACGCAAAAAGTATTGTCGCGAACGAAGTGCGCTCACTTCGTTCGCGACAATACTTGTTTTCCTATTCCGATGAAGAAATTGCTAATGGTTATTTTAGAAACACTAAGCAGGTGTCATTTTACTTATTAGTCCTGTTAGCCATGAAAGGCCGCGTTATGCTCAGTTGTGAGAAGCATACATAAAAAGGAGAGAACAACTTTGCAACTTTGGAAAATTCTAATTCTTACTTGTTCATTTTTTAATTGAGTTCAAATTTAATTACTCCAAAAATAAAAACAAAACCTTATTAAAAGTAATAAGGATCTTATATACTTTAACGTTACTTTTTAAAAAACAAGAATATAAAATTCATCTAATTTTCCCGTGTTAAAAATAAAATACAGATACTAGCTCACCTACAATTCCATTGATCATAACAAGCTGTGCTTTAAGTTCCTTATCTTCCATGACTGTTACATTAGGGTCAACATTCAGGACACTAAAACCATTGAACTGTTGCATCCAGCTTTCTCTGATGAATTCCAAGTCCTCTTTTAGTTTATCATAGTATGTTGTACATTTTACTCTTTTCTCTACATTCTGAAATCTGGTTTTGAGAATTTTGGATTGCGTCTCTAATACAGAAAAGGTTTTTTCAGTTTCTGTGAAAATAAGAAAATATAATTCATACATACGTCTATTATAATTCATACATACGTCTATTATAATTCATACATACGTCTATTTAGCACTACAATTGGAAAGCTCAGAAATTTTAATGTTGACAACATACAGTGTTTATACCGTAAATGACTGATACATTAGGCCGAGAATTTAAAGACAAATCGGAAACTGATAAAATAAAAATTGAAGGAAATTCAAACAAATGAAATGTAAGCTATATTTAGACAGCAGCAGAAGAGAATTTTTATATCAATTTAATATGGACTTATTATATTTAATAAAATATAGAAGAAATTAGATGCTCCATGAAATAAGAAGACATGATTTTGACCAAAAAAGAATGCCGGAGAAAAATGAATGACAACTAATACACCAATCAGCAAACATACAAAATATCTCACTGCTAGTAGACAAAAACGCCACAACTAGTAGACAAAAACGCCACAACTAGTAGACAAAAACGCCACAACTAGTAGACAAAAACGCCACAACTAATAGACAAAAAAGCCACAACTAGTAGACAAAAACGCCACAACTAGTAGACAAAAACGCCACAACTAGTAGACAAAAACGCCACAACTAGTAGACAAAAACGCCACAACTAGTAGACAAAAAAGCCACAACTAGTAGACAAAAACGCCACAACTAGTAGACAAAAACGCCACAACTAGTAGACAAAAACGCCACAACTAGTAGACAAAAAACGCCACAACTAGTAGACAAAATACTACTTAATTACCGATCAAAGGCCTCTAAAAGAAATCAAAATACCATTATTAGTATAACAAAAACTACAAATAGTAGACAAAACACCATTAATTGCAAACAAAACACTACTAGTAAAAAACACAAAACACCATACATAGTACACAAAACACTACTACTGGAAGAATGAACTCCATTTCTTGTAAAAACACGACTACAAGTAGAAAAACTCCATTAACTGTAGACAAAACAGGAATACTAGTACAAAAAAAACAATAACTCGTAGACAAAACAGCATTAAGAGTAAACAAAACACCAGTAATAGTAGACAAAACACGACTGCTAGTAGAAAAAACATGACTGTTAGTACAAAAAACACAATAAAAAGTAGACAAAACACGACTACAAAAAAAACAACACAATATGTCATGGACAAAACATCATTAATAGTAGACAAAACACTGCTTCTACTAAGCAAAACATCATTAATAGGAGACAAAACTATTAGTAGACCAAACTCCTCTACTAGTAACCAAAACATCATTAATAGAAGACAAAACAATATTACTCGCGATCGCTGACAAAAAAAAATAGCAGACCATACAAGTGTAATAGAAAAAAAAACACCTCTCCTAGTAGATAACACATACCTTATAGTGGACAAAGCACCCCACAACTGTTAAACAAAAAACACTATTTGACAAAAACTATTAGTTTGACAAACTACTGTCAGACAAAATATCACATCTGTAAACAATACAACACACCTGGTAAACAAAACCACACACCTGTAGACTAAACACAACTTTAATTTAACACACCATAAGACCTTGTTGACAAACCACCGAACTAGCAGTCATAAAGCTAGTACCGGTTGACAAAACACACAACTACTAGACAAAACCACTTTTAGTAGACAGATCAAAAGTGGTATTAGACACAACCCCGCTATCAGAGGAAACACGACTATTAGTAAACAAAACACCCCACAGGTGGAAAAAACAAAACCATCTATAGAAAACAATTCATGACTAGATGAAACACCACACACACTAAACATCACCACTTGTAGACATGACACAACACCACTAATAGTAGACAAAATAATACCAGAGTAGACAAAGTACCACCGCTTCAAGACACAACACAACCACTAGTAGAAAAAAATCCAACACAAGTAGACAAAAAACAATTTTTAGTTGAGTAGACAAAAACATATAGAAGACTAACAACTGTAACCAAATCGCTATTTCTAGCCGACAAAACACCACTATTAGTAAAGAAAACACGACTGACAGTAGAAAAAACACCACTGCTACCAGACAAAACACCAGTTTTGGTAGACAAAACATGAATACCAGTAGACAAAACACTATCACTACTAGTAGAAAAGAACCACCTCTAGTAGGAAAAACATCTCTACTAGAAGACATTAGTAGACAAATCATCACTACCAGTAGACAAAACACCAATACTAGTAAACAAAACGCACTACCAGTAGACAAAACAGTACCACTATTAGTAGATAAAACATCTCTACGAGTAGACAAAACAACAACATTAGTTCACAAAGCACCAATACCAATAAGCAAAACGCACTACCAGTAAACAAAACAGTACCACTACCAGTAGATAAAACATCACTACGAGTAGACAAAACACCAACATTAGTTCACAAAGCACCAATACCAGTAAACAAAACGCACTACCAGTAGACAAAACAGTACCACTATTACTAGATAAAACATCACCACGAGTAGACAAAACAACAACATTAGTTCACAAAGCACCAATACTAGTAAACAAAACGCACTACCAGTAGACAAAACAGTGCCACTACCAGTAGATAAAACATAACTACGAGTAGACAAAACAACAACAAGAGTACACAAAATACCAACATTAGTTCACAAAGCACCAATACATAGCTCATATTTAAATATTCATAATACAGTACCTGTGTAAAATGTAGGAATCTCCATCACTTGTTCACGATATTCATTGCATGCATCTAGTATCACTTCAATTTCTGTAAATATAAACAAAAATAAAACTACCTTTATACATTTATTTTCTTGATTTCTGTTGCTTGTAAACAGTATAAATAAGAACTTTGGTATTTATTTCATTATGTTTCATTTTACTAACCTTTAAATTCCTTTTTCATCAGTAAATCTTGGTAACAGCCATACATTATTAGACATATAATTGCTAACACAGTGATATTATCCTTCCAAGGAATAGTACTCTCATCCTGAAATTATATTTAAGTATTTACTTTAGAAGACAATGATTTTTTAGGTTGATATCAATGAGTGTTTGGGGTTTACGGAGTAATCATGATCCGTGAGTGAGCCATTTTATTTTCAGCGACTCATAATTGTGGACACTTATCCGTGTTTATGATAAGTGTAAAATGTACCAATTTTCTGTGTTATGTATATTCAGTTTTCATATTCTATTAAGCGTGACCGACCGACCCTCCCTTTTTGGGGCAAAAATGCACAAGATAGTTAGCTGTATCAGTATACCAAATTTCTTTGAAATTGCTCGGGTCATTCCCGAGATCTGAGAACTGCACTTTTTTCTAAAACCGCGACCATTTTGAAC
The DNA here is from genome assembly GCA_944474755.1 of Limnoperna fortunei. Classification (NCBI taxonomy): domain Eukaryota; kingdom Metazoa; phylum Mollusca; class Bivalvia; order Mytilida; family Modiolidae; genus Limnoperna; species Limnoperna fortunei. The sequence goes on along the minus strand of OX104118.1, from coordinate 8,517,089 downwards.
AAAATGGATTGCAAAACTTCAGGTCACCCTTAACATGTTCCCAAGGTTTCATATTGATTGGGCATTGCATCTCAGAGAAAATGTGCGGACAAGACTGTGCGGAATGATGACAACGACTTAAAAAAAGGGTAACAGCAATGTTCATTACTAAGGCAACAGGAACAGCAGTAGATAACCATCATGTGGGTTAGTGCAGATCTTTATCAGCTCACATATTGTTATGAGAACATTGGCTTACGTTATTGGATGTTCCGTGTTTGTGTAGATAAGACGTGGCATTTCTACTGTACAAAAGATTTTGAGCAACACAATTTTTCCTGAAGAATGGCTGTAACATAGAAATAATTGATTCTCAAAAAAACATATATGTGTACATGCAATTACTCACTTCATTATTTACAAATTCCAAATGATCTGGGTTCAGTGTGTATACTGGTGCAGATCTGAAAAATGCAACAACATGTTTTACAAGACTTTGCAGTTACGACGAATATATTTATTTTCTTCGAGAAGTTTACACACAAAAACGTACTTATTTACATGCAATTAATTCTGAAATATAAATCTTTGGTCATGTTTTGTTCTTGTGATATGACTTTGTTGTATGTTATACCAGAGACATATAATTACATGTCTCTGGTTACACCGTACAAATAAACAAAATGATTAGTAAGAGTAGAGACATTATATATATATATATATATATATATATATATATATATATATATATTAAACATAAAAAATCCAACGTAACATTACAATCATTACAATCTATATATATATAATATATATATATATATATATATATATATATATATAAAAGTCTAAAGAGTCTACCAACCAGCAAGCTTATTAAGTATCGGATCGACAAACATGACGATACAGCATAAACACAAAATAATATACAAGTCTAGAAGATTATGCAACGATACAAATGACGGTGTTTCTTGTCAAAAATTTAGACAAAGACTGACCAACGAATGGCCTTAGTCATTGAATGTCAATATAAATAAATGACGTAAACAAATCATAACATATTGATCTTGAAATTTCTCATTTCCAACTTAACCCCAAATAGTTGCTTCACAAGTCCGCCAGCCGGGGACGTGCCGTGCTTTAGTTTGCTTTGCCCAAATATTCCAACAAGATGTAATCAAAATTACCAAGTTGACAAATTCATTACGCCAGACGCGCGTTTCGTCTCCTTAAGACTCATCAGTGGCGTTTAACTCTAAATGCTTAAAGTATTTTTTCATTCGGTGATGGAATAATATAAGTCCACTGGGATCGTGTAAAACACAATACAGGTAGTTCAAAATATTATATAAAAGTCTAAAGAGTCTACCAACCAGCAAGCTTATTAAGTATCGGATCGACAAACATGACGATACAGCATAAACACAAAATAATATACAAGTCTAGAAGATTATGCAACGATACAAATGACGGTGTTTCTTGTCAAAAATTTAGACAAAGACTGACCAACGAATGGCCTTAGTCATTGAATGTCAATATAAATAAATGACGTAAACAAATCATAACATATTGATCTTGAAATTTCTCATTTCCAACTTAACCCCAAATAGTTGCTTCACAAGTCCGCCAGCCGGGGACGTGCCGTGCTTTACTTTGCTTTGCTCAAATATTCCAACAAGATGTAATCAAAATTACCAAGTTGACAAATTCATTACGCCAGACGCGCGTTTCGTCTCCTTAAGACTCATCAGTGGCGTTTAACTCTAAATGCTTAAAGTATTTTTTCATTCGGTGATGGAATAATATAAGTCCACTGGGATCGTGTAAAACACAATACAGGTAGTTCAAAATATTATATAAAAGTCTAAAGAGTCTACCAACCAGCAAGCTTATTAAGTATCGGATCGACAAACATGACGATACAGCATAAACACAAAATAATATACAAGTCTAGAAGATTATGCAACGATACAAATGACGGTGTTTCTTGTCAAAAATTTAGACAAAGACTGACCAACGAATGGCCTTAGTCATTGAATGTCAATATAAATAAATGACGTAAACAAATCATAACATATTGATCTTGAAATTTCTCATTTCCAACTTAACCCCAAATAGTTGCTTCACAAGTCCGCCAGCCGGGGACGTGCCGTGATTTACTTTGCTTTGCTCAAATATTCCAACAAGATGTAATCAAAATTACCAAGTTGACAAATTCATTACGCCAGACGCGCGTTTCGTCTCCTTAAGACTCATCAGTGGCGTTTAACTCTAAATGCTTAAAGTATTTTTTCATTCGGTGATGGAATAATATAAGTCCACTGGGATCGTGTAAAACACAATACAGGTAGTTCAAAATATTATATAAAAGTCTAAAGAGTCTACCAACCAGCAAGCTTATTAAGTATCGGATCGACAAACATGACGATACAGCATAAACACAAAATAATATACAAGTCTAGAAGATTATGCAACGATACAAATGACGGTGTTTCTTGTCAAAAATTTAGACAAAGACTGACCAACGAATGGCCTTAGTCATTGAATGTCAATATAAATAAATGACGTAAACAAATCATAACATATTGATCTTGAAATTTCTCATTTCCAACTTAACCCCAAATAGTTGCTTCACAAGTCCGCCAGCCGGGGACGTGCCGTGCTTTACTTTGCTTTGCTCAAATATTCCAACAAGATGTAATCAAAATTACCAAGTTGACAAATTCATTACGCCAGACGCGCGTTTCGTCTCCTTAAGACTCATCAGTGGCGTTTAACTCTAAATGCTTAAAGTATTTTTTCATTCGGTGATGGAATAATATAAGTCCACTGGGATCGTGTAAAACACAATACAGGTAGTTCAAAATATTATATAAAAGTCTAAAGAGTCTACCAACCAGCAAGCTTATTAAGTATCGGATCGACAAACATGACGATACAGCATAAACACAAAATAATATACAAGTCTAGAAGATTATGCAACGATACAAATGACGGTGTTTCTTGTCAAAAATTTAGACAAAGACTGACCAACGAATGGTCTTAGTCATTGAATGTCAATATAAATAAATGACGTAAACAAATCATAACATATTGATCTTGAAATTTCTCATTTCCAACTTAACCCCAAATAGTTGCTTCACAAGTCCGCCAGCCGGGGACGTGCCGTGCTTTACTTTGCTTTGCTCAAATATTCCAACAAGATGTAATCAAAATTACCAAGTTGACAAATTCATTACGCCAGACGCGCGTTTCGTCTCCTTAAGACTCATCAGTGGCGTTTAACTCTAAATGCTTAAAGTATTTTTTCATTCGGTGATGGAATAATATAAGTCCACTGGGATCGTGTAAAACACAATACAGGTAGTTCAAAATATTATATAAAAGTCTAAAGAGTCTACCAACCAGCAAGCTTATTAAGTATCGGATCGACAAACATGACGATACAGCATAAACACAAAATAATATACAAGTCTAGAAGATTATGCAACGATACAAATGACGGTGTTTCTTGTCAAAAATTTAGACAAAGACTGACCAACGAATGGCCTTAGTCATTGAATGTCAATATAAATAAATGACGTAAACAAATCATAACATATTGATCTTGAAATTTCTCATTTCCAACTTAACCCCAAATAGTTGCTTCACAAGTCCGCCAGCCGGGGACGTGCCGTGCTTTACTTTGCTTTGCTCAAATATTCCAACAAGATGTAATCAAAATTACCAAGTTGACAAATTCATTACGCCAGACGCGCGTTTCGTCTCCTTAAGACTCATCAGTGGCGTTTAACTCTAAATGCTTAAAGTATTTTTTCATTCGGTGATGGAATAATATAAGTCCACTGGGATCGTGTAAAACACAATACAGGTAGTTCAAAATATTATATAAAAGTCTAAAGAGTCTACCAACCAGCAAGCTTATTAAGTATCGGATCGACAAACATGACGATACAGCATAAACACAAAATAATATACAAGTCTAGAAGATTATGCAACGATACAAATGACGGTGTTTCTTGTCAAAAATTTAGACAAAGACTGACCAACGAATGGCCTTAGTCATTGAATGTCAATATAAATAAATGACGTAAACAAATCATAACATATTGATCTTGAAATTTCTCATTTCCAACTTAACCCCAAATAGTTGCTTCACAAGTCCGCCAGCCGGGGACGTGCCGTGCTTTACTTTGCTTTGCTCAAATATTCCAACAAGATGTAATCAAAATTACCAAGTTGACAAATTCATTACGCCAGACGCGCGTTTCGTCTCCTTAAGACTCATCAGTGGCGTTTAACTCTAAATGCTTAAAGTATTTTTTTCATTCGGTGATGGAATAATATAAGTCCACTGGGATCGTGTAAAACACAATACAGGTAGTTCAAAATATTATATAAAAGTCTAAAGAGTCTACCAACCAGCAAGCTTATTAAGTATCGGATCGACAAACATGACGATACAGCATAAACACAAAATAATATACAAGTCTAGAAGATTATGCAACGATACAAATGACGGTGTTTCTTGTCAAAAATTTAGACAAAGACTGACCAACGAATGGCCTTAGTCATTGAATGTCAATATAAATAAATGACGTAAACAAATCATAACATATTGATCTTGAAATTTCTCATTTCCAACTTAACCCCAAATAGTTGCTTCACAAGTCCGCCAGCCGGGGACGTGCCGTGCTTTACTTTGCTTTGCTCAAATATTCCAACAAGATGTAATCAAAATTACCAAGTTGACAAATTCATTACGCCAGACGCGCGTTTCGTCTCCTTAAGACTCATCAGTGGCGTTTAACTCTAAATGCTTAAAGTATTTTTTCATTCGGTGATGGAATAATATAAGTCCACTGGGATCGTGTAAAACACAATACAGGTAGTTCAAAATATTATATAAAAGTCTAAAGAGTCTACCAACCAGCAAGCTTATTAAGTATCGGATCGACAAACATGACGATACAGCATAAACACAAAATAATATACAAGTCTAGAAGATTATGCAACGATACAAATGACGGTGTTTCTTGTCAAAAATTTAGACAAAGACTGACCAACGAATGGCCTTAGTCATTGAATGTCAATATAAATAAATGACGTAAACAAATCATAACATATTGATCTTGAAATTTCTCATTTCCAACTTAACCCCAAATAGTTGCTTCACAAGTCCGCCAGCCGGGGACGTGCCGTGCTTTACTTTGCTTTGCTCAAATATTCCAACAAGATGTAATCAAAATTACCAAGTTGACAAATTCATTACGCCAGACGCGCGTTTCGTCTCCTTAAGACTCATCAGTGGCGTTTAACTCTAAATGCTTAAAGTATTTTTTCATTCGGTGATGGAATAATATAAGTCCACTGGGATCGTGTAAAACACAATACAGGTAGATATATATATATATACGTTTATGTAAACAATATTTGTAAACATTATTGTCGCCTGAAGAGCTGCAGGAAGCAGTGAAAGTACTAGCGATGTAATACAATATACAGATTTTTTCATGTGATTTTCTTTTTTATTCATATTAATGCCGTCTTGTGGACTTTATCTTGTTTTACTATATATATATACAAACGTCTAAGTATTGTGACAACCATATAATATATCTATCCTGCGGATTTCTGAATCATCAGAAATACAGGGTTAATATCAAATATTTATACATACGTCTACAAATTAAACCCAACACTGTTAGAATTAGATTTTTACACTGTCAAATTTTTGCTTTCCCTCAGCGGGATTCGAACTCACACCGTTGGGACACTGTGGCACCTAATCGCCTGCACAATGTCCAGCGGTCTAGACCCCTCGGCCAAATCCGCTATATATATATATGTATACAGATATAAAACCTACCCCAAAATTTCAGCTGGTGGCTCAACTAACCATGGCTGGCATACTATCACGATAAAAAGATTAACGAGCGCTATCACGACTGTCATGATGGCGCGGTATCTGTTGCTGTGATCGTTTCCATATGTAACGTCATAATATCAGAAGAGCTTCCGGAAAAAGCTTGATTGTTAATGACGCCAATGTGAAGCCATGGCGTTATAAAAGCAACGCCAGGAACGGTTTCATGATAAACATCAAACTTGTTTAGTTTTGACGTTTTTTCGATGCTCACTGTGAAATACATTTGTGTAACTCATTAAAGCAAGAGAGAGAGAGAGAGAGAGAGAGAGACGAATGAAGTCTTTGTGTTTGCTTTAAATTAACTTATTATTGTATATATGGAATATATAATGATCGATTGATTGAATGTTTAACGATTACCGAGAAAATACAGATATTGAATGTACAATACAACTGGATTACATGTTCAATCGTGCGAATTTCATTTTTAAAACAGACGGGAACAAAAACAGCATATTGAAAACTTTTTGTCAATAAATCTCCATAGTAAACGGACAGTTTTATTTGTTTGTATTAGTGCATGACATTTCTGTACTTTTTGTCTGATTACACATGCGCATATATTCTAGTTATTAAGGGAACTGAAACCTGTTGTAAGAGATCTTTGTGTTTCTTTTGTTCGTGAAGCATTTAAATAGGTTGCGCTACGAGGTCCTCTACACACGTTCCCATTTTTTTTTAAAATATGATCGCCATAGGCAATTATTGTTTTTGATTACCTGAAATTTTAACATAAAGATTATATGAAACTTCAACATGTAGTACAGATCATAACTGTTATATATGAAACTGCAAGTCTGAATTTTTTTTGATACTACATGAAGTATATATCAAAACTGTTATATTGTTAGCGAGACGTTAGCATAAACTGATAGACTCTACGGATCCTAAGTATAATCAGGTAAGGGGTCGAGGTTTTTTTTGGGGGGGGAGGGGCCGGGGGGGGGGTATATAATAAAACACATATTCTGACCCTGTATGATAAATGAAAAAATTATCATGTCCTGTCTGATTACAGTTAAAAATAAACATTCTGACCCTAAAATTAAACATCTTCTAAAAATTTTGTGATTTATTTTCAAATTAATTGAAAGTATAGTATACTGTCAATTATATTTTATAGAATACCATAAACAGACAAAGACAAGCTGGTAACCGCAGAGCCTCGCCTTTTTACCCCGTTTCTAAGCCTCGTCCTTAAAGCATGTATATGTCAAGTCAATACACTAATATTATATATGAAACAATTTTATTAGCTCATTATAAAATGTTGTTACACATCATTAATATATTCTTACATTTTGTTGGTTTACAACGCATCAGCTGATAAAAAAATACATGGTATAAAGTAAAGCCGTCAGATTTTATTATATGGACTGAAAGCTATTAGTCCATATAAAAAAATCGGACCGGTCAATATCGGTATGTTGGGAAATGTTGAAACTGTTCTTCAATGCAAAAACATTACATTAAACGAAACCGATGGCAATACCACGAATTTGAACAACCCTTTGGGATATGTTATGAACCAGGAAAACTGATGTGGACTTCGATATCTTCTCGGTCTATGTCAGCATTCCTGGGCAATACCAGAGCCCTTGGGCAGTCCGAATTTCGTGATATAGTCAGTATAGTTCACTATTGTGTACTGGGACCATACTGGGACGGTTCCCAGTGCTCGACCCACAGAGCAGCCCAGCGCGTCCCCGGATGGCGGATAGGGGAGACCCTCTCATTTGAGGGGGGGGGGGGGAGGTTGTCAGGTTATAATACGGAAAGCCTGCCGGCGGACCAAAGTGGGTTTGGAGAGTGCCACGCTCCTTGCCCGATAAAGACCCCTTTTGTAGATTTCGAAAGAGTAGGCTCATTGCAGCCGCTATAAAAGGCTTAGTTCACTACCCTACCCAATACTCCGTACTTTTCCAGGCAGTCAAAATTTTGTTCCCTGTGTCTCATCCAACCCCTATTTCAATTGATGTATTGTTTGTTAACTTGATCCCGCCCTGAATATAGCTGAAATAATGCTCGCTGGACGTAAAGCAAATATCCAATCAATCAATCAATCAATCAATTGTGTAAAGAATACATGGATGGGTTTGAAGGAACACAGTTTATTTTCGGGACAAAACTGACAAATTAATAAAAATGAGTATTTGAAAAAAACAACATCTGACGCAAACCTAACAATAATTTAATTAAAACAATTTGGCAAATGAAATAACCCGTATCAATGCACCTTGTAGATAATGTATATTCTGCCCCTAATCAGAGTAAACCGTTTTGCTGCATGATTTAGTTACAATTAATACACTATATTATACATGTTAATATCGATCTTTACAAGGTAGATATATCAGATGTCCTTTCTCGGTGATGGATTACCATGCTGTCAGAGCTTCTGAGGAAACACGGGTAAGTGTCTTTATTTCATTCAAAATAACATAGTTGGTTTTGTTTGTTTAAATTTTTTTATTTTGAACTTGTTTTAAATTGTAACATTTATATATGTATATTCCTGTTATATTTAGCGTTTAATATCTTACTAAAATATATATATGGTATAATATTTTTATACACCAAACTGTTTTTGGCGTTTGTAGCGTACGTTTTGCCTGTATTCCAACACTCGAAGAACATGCGTGTTTAATCTGTTATGGTACCCTAGTCTAATTTAATGTTATTTGAAAAAAATATTGCAAATAATATACATGTAATTAATTTTCGAATTATACAAGGTTCTTGCATACACACATTTTACGCGTCAGAATGTGTAAGTCTACGTAGGCAGATTTTTTACAGTATACATCTTTTAAATTTGCCCAGCAAATTGTCACAAAATAATAAACTGAATTTCTTACCAATTTTCAACAAAGTATCAAGTACATGTGGGCCATATAATTAGTCCAATTATGGCTACATATCTGATTCGGTGTACTTCATTGTAACTAAGGAGAGATATTATATAGTGCAAAGTGCATAATTGCATTTTTTTGCTCTCGCAATAATGGCGTTAGACACAAACTGATTTTGTTTCCATACGCCAGGTATTATACACAACATAGAATCCAATTAACTAAAATAGCGCAAACCGTATGATCTGGCAGAATTCAGTATTATGCATAAGATTATAATTTGGACTTGAACTCGTTGACATTTGGATGTATAATGATTCCATTGACTTTTTAGTGGAACAAGTTCATATCACACGGACAAACTACAAAAATTATTACGTAATTGTTATAAACTGCAGAAACATGAAAGTTTAATGAGAACAATCGAACTGTTTAGTATACATAATTTACATTTATTGACAACAAATAAGTCATATACAATGAACTGGAAATATACATGATAAAGCAAAAGAGAGAGAGAGTAATGTAATTGTTTTATAAGTAAAACATCTAAGATATTATACTACCGCAGGTCGGGGGTTCTCTCCGGGTACTCCGGCTTCATACCCCAATAAAAACTGGATGCCATGAAATAGCGGAAAAATTGCTGAAAGTGGCGTTAAACATCATCAAACAAACAAACAATCTAAGATATTATAGGAAGGAAATTATTAAACTAAATAATGTCCGAAAGACTTTGTTAGGTTTGTGGGGGAGTTGCCAGCTAGAGTTTATAGATTGATAATTTCCTAAAACACAGTTTTAATCTTTAAAATTCTCATAAATTGTCGTTGCGATTTTTTAAGCTGCAAAAACACTTATAGAACCCCATCTTGACCACAAAATGCAACGGCGTAGGAATCTACACAACATAGTGCCAAAGGAATATCGGTTTGGTAGATATTTATAGAAAAAAAACAACAAAATGAAACAAATAATTTATTTATATTTTATTTGACATCTCGATCGATGTCATTTGAAATCATTGCGACAGACATTGTTTACCTTAAGCTGAAGGAAGCCATCTTGTTTACTTTAATACTGAAAGTAGTCCACTCAGAGGTAATGTTGATTTATAAATTATCTGAGATGGCGTAATTCAAGTGTTTTATGCAATCAAAGCACTCAATATAAACAAATTTATTCTAATAGAATAATAGAATTAATATCTTAATGACACGGTGTACTTTATATCGCTGTAGGATGTCCTCAAAATGAGTAGAGAAGGCTGTAATATTGGCCCATATGTATAACAAAGCCGTAATCCTGCCACATGTGTATAACAAAGGCTGTTATACTGCCACATGTGTAAAACTAAGGCTTTAATCCTGCCACAAAGGTATAGCAAAGGCTGTAATCCTGCCACCTGTGTAAAACTAAGGCTATAAACCTGCCGCATGTAATACTGCCACATATGTAAAAACAAAGAATGTAATCTTGCAACGTGTTTAGAACAAAGGCTGTCACAGTAACACATATGTGTAACCAAGTCTGTAATACTGACAGTGAATACTCAGTAGAAATACTGTCACATGCCTACAACAGAACCTGTATCATTGACACGTATGTGTTACTGAATGCTTTAACATATAACTCATGTGTCTTGTTGTCATACTAGTACATGTGGTCGTTTAATCTCTGATTATTAGAAACTGCACTAATTGTAATCGGTATATTATTGAAAAATCATCCTTTTCAACTATAAAACATTGATTTTTAAAATTTGATTGAATCAGTAGTCGTTACTTTGTTTAAAGTCATCTATATATACCATAAACCATAAATGGTACAGAATGAAGACGGGAAATAACCCTCTTACATGAAAACATTGCACGAGACAGCGGAAAAACTAAACACCCATTATAAAGTGTTTTCCATAGTGATGTTTCCTTTATGTTGTATTGATTGGAATAGATATCGACATTTAAAAAAGTAGGTCACTAAAACATCCCCGGAACACTTTTAACAACTTTTTATATCATTTTTGACAAATTCATAGTGTACGTAATTAGAGTTTTTATAATTTATCGCTATTTTAAAGTATTCTCCTTTGATCTTCATTTGCGATACTATCCCATCTCACTCTACTTGAGTGGTGAGATAAGCACATCGCAGCTTGCTGTCATGATTTTTTTTTAAACGAAATGCATTTTCTCGTCCATATCTTATCGAAGACAGCCCTGATTTGATATGCGAGAAAATCCATAGAGTTTCATAAAATGTAAATAATATGTTTTTCGCTGTTTTGTTACATTGTGACTTCACAGTGTTTACTTAACTACGTCTTGACAGGGAGGTGAGATTGGCTCATATCACGCTTGTAGAATGAGACGGGATAATACCGCACAGAAAAATCAAAAGAAAATACTGCAAAATATCGAAAATCTATAAATATGTATGGTTTGCAGAAAATTAAATGGCATTTTGAAAACAAATTAATTAAAGATCATTTTTACACAAAAAACTAATGTCATTTGTCCATATACATGTAGTTATGAAACATGCGTGTAAATTTTCAGGAATTCCCATAAGGAATATTTGCGGTTTCAAAATTTAATATTCTATATAAATAAGTAACAAGTCCTTAAAAATGCTACAATTATATGCAATATTTGAATTATTATATTGAAATAAGAAGTTGAGCGGTTTAAAGGAAACAACAAACACAATGTGACTCCACGTTTGAAATGTAGCCGTGAAATGTCCCTACACAATACGGTAAGCTTTTTAAATGACGGGCAACATTACATGTTAATAAGTTCATCCAATTATTGATTTTATTGGTTAATAATTTAATTTTAATTTGTAAGCTGAAATCTGATCTGATAATAATGACAAATATTGTGGAATTATACACGAACTATGATTTGTTTCTATAAAGTTGCGGCTGTTGGATTATGCTGAAATATTGCAGCTTTGAAGCGTAAATTCGACTTAAGCTTGTGTTGTAGACCGAATAAATTTTGCTTATATCAGTGATGTTTAGATGTAAGAACGAATGTATTCTTGTTCGCTTACTTCTATTTAAATGATTTAAATACTAGCAATATATTTTGTTTGGTCCTCTTTGAAGTTTGTGTTTTTCTATTCCAATCGGAAAATCAAAATGGCCACCACAGCAGAACATAGATTAACATTTGACCTTATGTGAAAAGTTTAAAAAGGCTTCTTCTCTGTTTAACCAATTGAAACAAAACTTACTAGCAATATTGTTTAAATGGTTCTCTATCAAGTTTTAATGATTTTTGGATCGTCTTTTCTGACAGTTCTCTTGGTGATCGGTATTTTGTTATTACCTACATTCTCTACACATTATTACATAGTATTTTAGTGGTTAAAATTTCATTTGCTATTATGTCATTTATGAGATTAGAAAAAAAATCGTTAATGACTCAGTTTCAATTTTCGTTTCTTTATTTAAAATCAAATATTGACTCACTTATTTCTCTTTCCATTATGCAAGAATTATGTAACCATGTGTATAGGTCTACATGATGTTGAAAGAACCAAGAAAGCAATATGGACTTCTGTACAAGACTAAAATTATATAGTATGACATCTTTGATAGAACTTAATGTCCGTAAAATATCAAAAGTTATCAGGTATTAAGGCATATTTACTATAATAAAGATTTAATTTTATTTGCATATTTTCTGCAAAACTCATTATTTTAATTAATATATCTAGGATTAGCCAAGCAAAGTATAACTAGGCCTAGTACTTATTTATAGTCGGAGAACAGGAAATGTGTACCTATCATAAGATGTTCATTAAGGATCTACCTTGTAAATAAGCTCTGACTTGTTTTGCCAATAGAATGCTCATTAAGTTATGCTTTATATACTGTTTAACCAATTTATTTTTTCGAGACAGGAAACGAATACCTATACTGACAAGTATGATTTGTTTCCACCGTGTGTCAAATAAATTATCTTTCCAGGGCCGTAAATTGTTTTTTGATTAAGGGGAGGCAGTAACGGTGGGGGTCTGGGGCCGCTTAGCTGAGCACATTTTGTGCAAAATCCTGCTAACTGGCAAATCATGGGGTGCTTTCCATTGGTTCTCTTTTTATTTTTATTTATTTTATTTTTGGTCACAATTTTTTTTGCCAGTTTGCAATAGGAGGCAGTTGCCTACATACCTACATATAATTTACGGCCCTGCTTTCAAAAGCCGGAAACACGCTTTCATATAAGGGTGCGCAATGATTTCGCGATGGGTCTGAGGCGGATTTATATGGGGGAACTAGACTTCTGCAATTGAAGCAATTACGAAATACTGGTGTTTCTTAAGTTCGAAGTGACAAAATCGGCAAAATTACATTTTTTTGTCATCGTTACCCATGTGGGGCCCATTTCCGTCACGATGCCGTCTAAATCTATCCCTATCTGAAGAATAGTCCTGGCCTTTTTTATATTCGTGATGGAATTTGCGTTATTAATTAAAGCATTTTAACTTTACCGACTGACAAAAATGTAACAAACAAATCATTTTGGCTTAAAATGTCATTAAGGTTTAATTGTGTTGTATTGACTGCTGTATTGTTAATGAATCCTCGATTAAGACCGAGTTGTTGTCAAAGCTAAATTATTAAGGCTTTATAATAACGTCTTTACACCTGATGGCAATTAGCCACTAACGCATAGCTCTTTTTATAAAGCACGGCATAATCTGCTTTAACACTAGATTTGCAGAGCAGTGATTAAATAGAGACTTTTGATGATTAATCGCTTTACATTTTGCACGCCCTCCTACTCAGTGTTATTGATCTAATGGAGACGAAATCTTTAGTTATGCATTTGATATTTACTTGCCGAGAAAATACTAGCATGGTTCCCAATGCTCGATCCATAGAGCTAAATGTACCCAGTCCGTTGGCCGAACTTTACTGCCGTAATAATCCTATGTTAGTTTTGTCGAAAAAGCGAGGGTACGTTTATTCGTTCTACTCAGCCCGTTCCCAGGTGGCATGATTAAGATATCTTTTGTAGATTTTAAAACGAGTAAGTTCATCGTAGCCGTTAAAATGTTTTTGGTCATAGTCATTACTCCATACTTCTTAAGTTGCAGTCAGTCACACACACCGTTTTTCGTTGATTTTATCTTTGTTTACCTCCTCTTGTCCTTAATATATCTTTATACTGCTCGCTGGACATAAAACATCCAATCAATCAATGTATTTACTTGTGTCAATAAGCTTTACAGCTAACAAATAATTTTTTTTTCTTTTGTGTTTTATGAAAGTCTGCCACTCAAAATGCAAGAAAAAATAAACAGTTTCCATAGTTATTTATTAATGGTAAAATAAGTCTAGAATTGCTTTGTAATTTCAACAATCGTCACTTGTGAAATAACGATAATTAATTTTTTTTTCATATTTTTCTGGACACAACAGTCTATGATATATAAACTTGAAAAAATATTGTATTGATTTATTTATTCCATTACACATTTATTATATCTGAGCAACATCCTTTGTCAATTTATACATCTTTGTGTGTGTAATGGGTGTGGTCTTAAATTGTAAAATAAATCACTTTGGAAAGAAGACGCCTAATCCATATCACTACATATGGTTTTGTTAGAGAGAGACTGGAATCCGCAACATGTTTCACTGCCGATGCATATATGGCATACGTTTAAACGCATCAAAACGTATGATAGCCCTGTCTGTGAGAACTGTCACTAACTTTCGCATATCGCAGAAAGAAAAGTCCTCTCTAGTCGAGGATTCTGATTCCACGTTCGCTCTATCATCCTCCAAAGTCAGGGGTTCTGATTCCACGTTCGCTCTATCATCCTCCCGAGTCAGGGGTTCTGATTCCACGTTCGCTCTATCATCCTCCAAAGTCAAGGGTTCTGATTCCACGTTCGCTCTATCATCCTCCCGAGTCAGGGGTTCTGATTCCACGTTCGCTCTATCATTCTCCAAAGTCAGGGGTTCTGATTTCACATTTGTTTTATCATCCTCCCAAGTCAGGGGTTCTGATTCCACGTTCGCTCCATCACCCTCCCGAGTCGGGGGTTCTGATTCCACGTTCGCTCCATCATCCTACCGAGTCAGGGGTTCTGTTTCAACGTTCGCTCCATATTTCTCCAGAGTCGGGTTTCTGATTCCATGTTCGCTACATTATACTCCCAAGTAAGGGGTTCTAATTCCACGTTCGCTTTATTGTCTTCCAAGTCAGGGGTTCTGAATCCACGTTCGCTCCATTATCCCCCCCCAAGCCAAGCGTTCCGATTCGATTCCACGTTCGCTACATCACCCTTAACCCATGGCATGTTAGGATGCGAAATTTAATGAAAAAAAAATAAAACCTTCTAAGGCAACTAATAATCGTTTTGTTAAAACCATTGATTTTTAGCTCACCTGACCCGGCCATCACTTGGCGTCCGTCGTCGTCGTTAACTTTTTTTTAAAAAATCTTCTCCTCCAAAACCACTTAAGGGATTGCTTTAAAACTTTGCACATGTCATCAGTAAAATGTCCTCTACCGAGTTTGCACAAATCATGGCCGCAGATCAACCAACATGGCAGCCTCGGCTAAAAATAGAATATGGTGGATTAAAATATAGTTTTTGCCTTACAGTTCAAAAAGTATAACATACAGGAAAACAGAAGAGACTTTATTTCTTCAGCATCAAAATCTCTGCAAAACTCTCCATTGAGTCGCAGTTGAATGGCGACATTTGTAGGAGTTATTGCCCTTTCATGGTCAAAATTGTTGTCTTTTGCTATTTTGACCTCAAAATTTAGAAAATTTTAGAACTAGAGAAAAAGTTAGCAGTGCTTAGTTGTTCAGCTCTATGAGATCAAAATGACTGCAGGGTCAGGATTGTCTAATGAACCGTTTAGGAGTTATTCCCCTTGAACCTTTTTTTTTTTTTCATCAGTTGTATTTGATTTTTAAAAATCATCTTCTCTGAAACAACTGAAAGGAATGCTTTGCAACTTTGTATGCATCATCAGTCAAATGTCCTCTACCATGTTTGCACAAACCATGGCAGCAGATTAACCAGCATGGCTTCCTTGGCTAAAAATAGAACAAGGAGGTCAAAATACAGTTTTTGGCTTATAGTTCAAAACGTATACCAGATAAATGGAAACGGAAGATACATAACTTCTTCAGCATCAAAAGCTCTACAAAACTCTTCATTGAGTTGAAGATGTAAGATGACCTCTTGTAGGAGTTACTGTCCCTTAATCATCAAATTTTTATATTTTTTTTCCATTTTCTTCAAAATTATTAGAATAAGAGAGAAAGTTAACACTGCTTAATTGTTCAGCTCAATAAGAGCTAAACAATAATGACTTTCAATGTCAAGATTGTCTGCTGAACCGTTAAGGAGTTATTCGCCTTGAACTTTGTTTTAGTCAATTTGATTAAAAAAAATCTTCTCTTAAATCAATGAAAAATTTGCACACATCATTTTAAGGATGTCCTGTATCAAAATTGCGCAAATCACGACAGCTGACCACCGACATGGCTATTGGTTTAAAATAGTACAGGTGTAACATGGGAGGGAGAGGGGTCAAAATAGGTTTCAGGTTATAGTTCAAAAATTACAACAGATGCAAGAAATCTGAAGTGTGCCTTCTTCCTCAGCATTAAAAACTATACAAGATTCTCAAATGATGTGAAGATGTGTGACGATGCTTAAGATGAAGTTTTTTTTTCTTAATTTGTGTTGGATAATTCCTTATAGGAAATGAAAGCTAGATAAAAATTGAAGAATTTTCCGGATCAAGTGAGCGACACAGGCTCCTGGGAGCCTCTAGTTTTAGGTTTTACATTTTTTCAATATGTGTTTTAGAGTAAAAAGGGCAAAAAGTTCAACTATATACAGATATGCTAACTATATCGTGACAGCTTAGTCGGAAACCTACGTCCGACCGTGGGCACATTTGGAGGTCGGAAAAAAGGCAATCCTTTTCAATTGGTTCCCTTTATGTTTCGTTGTATCCCAGAAATTTACAGAATGTACATGACATTGCTTTAAAGTCATTAATTGTAATAAAACTCAGGTTTAAAGCCATCATAAGAATTTGACGTTACCTTTTTAACCTTTTGGTTTTGTTTTTCCCGCTTTTTTATTACAGCGGGTCTTTCAAGTGAACACAAGCAAGTTAACAGTTTATAATGTTTACCTCTTAAGAAGGTCTTGATTGTATAATATTAAATATACATCGTATTTCAATTACTAATATCGCATACGTATAAATTAGATATAAAACTGGTACTAAGTCCAAGTCCATATTAATTTAAATCTACCATGGTCTCCAGCAGTTAAAGTATAACCGAAAAGGTCATTGGTATGGTAGTGTGCCAAGGTAAATAGTTACTTTTGTATACAGTGCTATTTTATGAATTTCAAAGGTTCATTCTCTGCATGGTAAATGCTAATTAAGCTAGACGTAACTTATTTACACTGGAACTGCAAGAAATAAAATAATTAGTCAGCGCGGTTCAAAACCGTGAAAGGTTTAATTAGTTCTATGTTGTATATAATGACACAATTTTTGGAATAGTGGGCTTGTCTGTGGTGCTTTAATTAATGCTCACTAGAGAAGATAAACATTCACCAATATAATCCAATTCATCCATATTTGTTCGCATTCTAGGACACGTGTACGCGATTAAGTCTGTCATGGGTACATTATCCAATTGTGTTATGTAACATATCAACTTTCTTGGTTAACGTTTTTGTTTTGGGCTGTCTAAATAGATACGTACTTACTGCACATTACGCTCTCTGGCGTGTGGGAAAGCAACGAAGTATTTCCATTTCTGTCTGCCTTTTTCTAGTTTTGTAAGCGTCTCCAGGTTTGGTGTAAATTTTACTGTACGCCTCAATGTTATCTTCGGTCTTCCTGTGTCGTTTCCCATCTTGGGTCCAATATAGAGCAGGGCAACAATACCTGCCTTACATTCTGAATGGAGCTATAGTAAATCCCGTTGGTTTACGGCAGAAATAGTTTCTTCAATCTAATTAAAATTAAATCCTTCACTAGCTCTCCCTGGGACCATACTGAGAGGGTTCCCAGTGCTCGACCCACAGAGCAGCCCAGCTCGTCCCCGGGTGGCGGATAGGGTAGACCCTCTCGTTTGGTAGGGGGTGTCAGGTCATAATACGGAGAGCCTGACCACGGACCGTAGTGGGTAACGTGTTTGGAGAGTGCCACGCTCCTTGCACGTTTAAGACCCCTTTTGTAGATTTCGAAAAATAGTAGGCACATTGTAGCCGCTACAAAAGGCTAAATTTTCCGCCCCTACCAAAAACGCCATACTTTTCCAGTGGCAGTCAAAATTGTATTCCCTGTGACCCATCCCACCCCATTTTCCGTTGATTTATTGTTTGTTAACTTGTTCCCGTCCAGAATATAGTTGAAATACTGCTCGCTGGACGTTAAGCAGACATCCAATCAATCGATCAGTCAATTCACTAGCTCCCCTGTTTGTTATTATCGCTGTCACATCAACAATAACAGAAGGGGGAGATAGTAAAGGATTTGATTGTAGTTAGATTGTACCTTCGTGGTTTTTGTTCTTGTGTTGCGCTGTGTATGTTTGTCTATATCCAGATTTGTAACTGTCTCTTGTTGTTAGGTCGGTTTTCGTAGCTATTTTTTTTGCACTTGTCATTTATTGAAGAAATGAGAGTTCTATCACTTTTATAAGAAATTCAAAGGTCATTTTACTCGTATCGATTCGCTCGTGAAAAGACGGTCCCCGATCATCAATAAAATGACTCGTGTTAGAACCTATTGAACTGTTGAATTGTCAAGAGAGAAATATACGTTGATGCGTTTAACCGTACCAATAATGGAATAGAACTTATATTTATTTATTTATGTTGTTTTTTCTGTTTGATATTGTTTTACGCCAACTTTAGTTACAACTTTCATGGTGTCTATTTTTTATTGGTTTATTGTTTGTTTGTTTGAATGGTGTTTTAACGCCACCTTCAGCAATTTTTCAGCTATGTCATGGCGTCCAGTTTTTATTGGGGGAGGAAGCCGGAGTACCCGGAGAGAACCTTCGACCTGCGGTAGGAAAACTGGCAATCCTTGTCAATTAAGATTTGAGTCGAGTACACCCTGCCTGCAGTGAGAATCGAACCCGCAATCTCAGTGTTGACAGACCACGTGATCAATAGTGAACGAACTACCTTGACCACTCGGCCACCGAGGCCCCTTTTATTGGTTTAGGAAGCATGAGTACCAGTTGGAACCCCGACGTTCGGCACGTTTAGCTGTTGTAGCATATTTTTATATTCAGGTGAAAATACAAAGGTTTTTTACTATTTTCAAATGTAATAACCATATACTTAAAAAGTCAGCTACATGTACACATCTACTAACATCGCATATAAAGACATCCCTACAGTGTGTTCATACCAGCAGCCTGCCTACATACAGTGATGACAGTCTTACGTCGTCCTGTTTACAAATCATTCTAAACTAACTGCTGATGTTTTACTTTCCTCTCGAAGATATTTATTTCATAAAACTTTTAATTTTTAACATGCTATGATATGGCGGGTTTATTTTTCGTAAATCTTTTATTAATGGTTTAAAGAACTGACTTTTGCAAATTTATTATAAACACATTTTTTTTAATGACAGACTACCATCTACTTTTGTATAATTCTAATATGATTTGCATATTTAGAAATACGTTTATTTGATTGGTCTAGATTACTTCCGGTTGAGGTTTTTAACGAAATATATTTTTTGATAAATGAACTTGACTCCGTTTATTTTAGGATAAACGACGTTGACCGAACTATTTTTAGCGTAGCCAATGTAAACAAAGATGGCGCCTTTCAATATCGAAAGTAGCGATCAACTTACAAATTATTTGTTTGATGAATTATCATTAATGATTTGTTAAATTTAAAAGTTTCCTTGTGTTCGATACAGAAAAAAAAGGTTATAGATTGACATTGACGTAAAACTAAAAATTGTGTTTATTTAAATCAGAAAATGGTTTATGGAAATAATCGTATGTTTAAAAATAAACAAAATATTCATACGTTCAGTCAATCCCGCTACCAAATACACAAGAAATATGAAGTTGAGAAACACGTTAGATAAATTAATTTCTTAATGCAATTTTAAAGAATTATAAGGATTAAACACCGTTTTCAATGGATTTATCGGTATATCAACAAGACCAACTCACTCACAAACATATCATAAAAGTCCTTCGGACTTTTATTTGTTTGTGAGTGAGTTGGTCTTGTTGATATACCGATAAATCCTTTGAAAACGGTGTTTAATCCTATAATAATTCTTATCTTACATTCGTTTACGTTTATAGTCATTTTTGATTGGTCAAAAGGCCATAAACCAGTACTTCCCAGATCCGTTCATACTTTCATGAACGACTTTTGGGGAACTACTTTTTTTTTGCTAAAAGTAAACAAATATGGCGGCCATGTGTCGTGTATGCTTCAGACAATAAATTAAGCCAGTACACTCGAATTTTGGCGATTCAAATATCTTGAGCGATGTATTGCTTAAACGGAAAGCTATTTAATTGAAACAGCTGTATATTATTATTATAAAATCATTTGTTTTATAGACAAATACATACAAGAAAATATTTTAACAGTAGACTTCGTTTTGGATTCATTGTACACATTGCTGAATGACGGGAAATAGCCGAATTCGAATGTGGACGAAATGCGAGTGTGAAGGCATATATAAACGATACTTTGAAATTGCTTTTCTTGTAATTTCAATTATGAATCATTTCAAATACACACAATAGCCGTAACGATAAAATTACCTTCTTTTTTCGCGGTCACAACAAATCAACGAAATAGCAAGATGCACGAATTTGTCACCAACTCCATGTCTCTGCACAGCTCTAGCAATTTTCACTGATAAATCCATTGAACAAACGACAACTATTGTTTTTCCTGTTCGTATTTAAGAAAGAACGTCTAGCTAGGTTTCCGTTCCGTTTGAACAGATATGACGTCACATATGACGTTAATATAAACCGCGGGTACAATGACGAACATTAGTATACGGAATATTGTTTTTTGTTGAGTCTTCTTTTGTTTTTATTAATAATCTTCTCGGCAAATCGTAAATTGTATCTGTTGTCAATGCCAGTTATTCCCTTCAAACCGACCACGTCTTCGTCTTCAGTTCGTTGTATATATTCCTACGCGTCACACACTTATAATAAAATTTTATTTTGGGACAAGAATGTTAAATATATAAAAACAATTTTGGAAGAATTATAAGGATTAAACGCTTATTTTCGGTAATTCATCGATGTATGAACGAGGTCGACTCACTCACAAACTTATCATAAACGGCCTTCGGCCGTTTATTTGTTTGTGAGTGAGTCGACCTCGTTCATACATCGATGAATTACCGAAAATAAGCGTTTAATCCTATAATATAAATGTTAGCACGAAAGACTGCCATCAAAATCAATACTGCTAATGAATTACAAGCATTTTTAATCATCTTATGAAGACTTTTCTTATATTCAGTATGTTTAATGGTAAACTCCGGTGGTTCGGAATGGCACGTACTTCCTGATCCACGTCTTGCTCCTACCGTTTTACTTAAGGTAATGGTTGAAGTGCAGTAAATGACATCATGACTTATGACTGGTGTTCAGACTTAAACTGTCACGAATCACAAATCAGCTATCCGTATTAAAGTAGGCCCACACCCCGGAATACCATATTGATGGTTCTCGAGATATATAAACCAAATATCCACGTGCTACGACTAGGATGTTGGTATACATCCAACCATTTAAAACAATAAGACACTCTTAAAGTAATTACTGTCGTAACCATTGGTTACAGTTTGTCCGCAATCAAATATTTACATTTTTACGACTGGAATAAATATAGAAAATATCAGAAAAGGGTAAACAAGATAAAAATTATGCAAATTTCTGATGATCAGTATTGTATTACAGGAAGTAGTTGTTTTTTCAAAACCAAGAACGTTACTGTAGTCTACAGTTCTGAGTATTATTTAAAACGACGTCAGTATCGATGACGAGACATTTTCGCGCCATATTATTAATGTGAATGTCATTAGCAGATTACTATAATCGGCTGCAGACGTAATACCTATGATTTATTGACATGTCAACAATTAGTAAATGACAACTGATAAATCAATTATTAAGTGAGTTAAATGGATAAAGGCTGTTATATTCTCATTTAGCAGGTGTTTATTGGGGGGGAAATTGTTTAATATTATGTTTATCGAAAACTTGGACATAAATTAGGGAAAGTTTTTTAATATTTTCATCGAAAGCTTGGATATTAAGGTACGTTAAATATAACATTTAACGCTAAAAGAGAATAATTTGTCAGTTTATTTTTTGTACCACTTTTTGAAAAATAATAGTCGCTTCTGTTGGGTCTCTATAGCGCAGGTTTAATTTTTATTTTATTGTTGCGGGTGTATATCATGTTCTTGCATGTCTCTGTCGCAAGGGTAATAGCAGGATAAACGAAGCGTTTTGGCCGAGCAGAAAATGGTTTACAATAGCGAATTTATTGTAGATTAAAATTCAATGTAATTTGAATACGGGGTATTATAGCGAGCATCGCAGATGCGAGCTTTACGGTTACATGCACGTGTGTAAATAAGGTCACGTGATCCATATGAACAAACCCTTTTCGAAGTAGTCTGGGATCCTGACTAAATATTCTCAATACCGTAAGCGGACTTCCGGTTCGAATATACAGTCAGGGCCCAGTTTCATAAAACATCTCAAATTTGAGGATTTCATCAACTTCTCCTCAACTCAAAAATTGACCAATCAGATTGCTTGAAAATTCAATTTTGAGGAAAATCTCAGATATTTAAGGAAAATCTCAACTTGAGATGTTTTATGAAACCCAGGCAAGGTCACCAGCAATGAATCCAATGACCGGTTTAAAACATTCGGAATATCTCAAAATTTTACGTCAAATTCCGATACAAATCATTATGACGTAACGTCCGACGTCCGGTACTCAATTTCAAAAAAATACTGTTTATCAACAGAATGCTTTTATAGATTTATGTCTTGTTTGTGGAAATAACTTCACGGAAAACGTCAGTTTAATTCGAAAGCCGGAAAACGAGAAGCAGGTAGCTACTTTATTTAAATTGTATTCTAACAGAATTTTCCTACGGAACAAAACGCGCGAAAAGTTAGGTAAAACATGGCGTTTAAAACAACCAATCAAACCGGGTAGTAAACTGGTGGTTATATTTGAAAGTGAAGCTTGCGTAAATGAAAAATATTGCACCAGGGGACCAGGTTATTTTCGAAGCTGCATGTCAGAAGAAAATATTATTGTCGAGCAAAAAAAAAATAATTTAAAAGTAGACAGAAATAAATTTTACATCGATAAAATTAAAGTGTTTATTTTTGAAATAGCAACAAAAATGTCCGAAAATTTTGTGTGACGTCACCAACACATTAAAGACGTCACGTCACAAAAGGAATGCAGAGGCACTCTTAGGGTGCTCTGATGAAACGTCATGAACCATAAAAAATGCGATGCTCGCATTTAGGCTGTGCCTACCAAATGGGTTTAGCAATGTTGATTATTCAATTGTAAGTGAGAGTATCCTGTCCTCAATTGTACATTTTATTACTCATAATTTTAATTATATATCTGATCATGTTCAAATTGAAGTTCACTTAAAATGTAAAATAATAGTAATTCAAATAGTACTAAAACAAATCCCAAATGGAAACCATTTGTATCCTATAAATGGACAGAGAAGTCAAAAATTCTCCTACAAGAAGTTCTGTCTTCAGAAAATATTATGAATGCTTTAATTGATTTTGAAACCAAACATTTTGATGAAACCGAGACTGATGTAGATAGAGCAACAAATGAGATAACTGATATTTTGAAAAATATTTCTGAGAGGGTGTGCATTTCTTCTCACAAACAAAAGAAAAGTAAGAAAAAGAAGAAACAAAAGTGGTCTGATCATTCAATGTATGAAACTAAAAGAGATTTGAATGCATTAGGAAAAAAGATTAAAAATAACCCTTACAATAATAATTTAAAACACAAATATTTTACTCT
The DNA here is from genome assembly GCA_944474755.1 of Limnoperna fortunei. NCBI lineage: Eukaryota > Metazoa > Mollusca > Bivalvia > Mytilida > Modiolidae > Limnoperna > Limnoperna fortunei. The sequence goes on along the minus strand of OX104118.1, from coordinate 8,493,209 downwards.
ATTTAAATCATTCAAATCTATGGTAAGGCATAAAAAATACATGTATAAAAAGAAAATTAATGTTACTTTATTAGGATCATTAAATAAAAACCCAGAAGAATACTGGAATATAATTAAATCATTAAGTAATACATATGTAAAGGATGATAGTGATAATGAACTAATGTCTAATATAGAAGATACCATTAAACACTTTAGGAACTTGCTCAAATAAAAACTTAAATTTTGAAAATTTTATCGAAAATAATCTCAATCAGATGGAAAGTGAATCGAAGTTTGTTCTAGAGACTTATAAACCCTTTACAGTTTCAGAACTTAAAACCACCTTTAAAGGTCTAAAACTAGGCAAGTCAAGTGGTCCTGATGGTATACTAAATGAAATTTTAAAATATTCAAGTCCAGTAACAATTTCAGCATTTACAAAACTTTTTAATTTAATACTTAAAAGTGGTAAATATCCAAAAATATGGAACAAATCTTATCTCATATTGATCCATAAGTCTGGCAATAAAGAGGACCCTTCAAATTATAGAGGTATATCATTAGTAAATTGTCTCTCTAAAGTTTTTAGCAGTGTGCTTAATAAAAGGCTCACAAAGTACATAGATGATAAATTATCAGACTCCCAATTTGGTTTTAGAGAGAATCATAGGACATCAGATAGTCTTTTCATTTTAAAATCTTTGATAAATAAGTATGTACATAAAAATAAATCTAAGATATTTGCATGTTTCGTAGACCTTCGAAAAGCATTCGACTCATTTTGGAGAAATGGTCTACTGTATAAATTATTGAAAACTGGTATTGGTAAACTTATGTACCAATCGATCAAAGGTCAACTTGATAGCACTGTCACATCTATTAAATTTAATAATCTACACTCAGAGTATTTTAGCATAAATAGAGGGGTTAGACAAGGAGACTCCATAAGTCCTAACGTGTTTAACATCTTCATTATCGACATGAGTAATACATTTAATCAAAATCCATCAATACCACTCAAGCTAATTGACTCAACCATAGGAAGTCTGCTTTTTACTGATGACCTTCTGATATTGTCAGAAAGTAAACAAGGTCTTCAGTCTAGTATGGACAAATTGCTACAATTTTGTGATAATTGGCAATTGTCTATGAATGTCAACAAAACCAAGACTATAATATTTCAACAAAATTTAGTAAAACCTGAAGAACCCTTTATTAAGGCAAAAGATATATATTTAGAGAATGTTTCTGAATATAGATATTTAGGCACAAGCCTCAGAAGCAATGGGAACCTCAAATACAGCTTAGAAGATCTTGCGAAAAAGGGTAGAAAAGTATTATTTTCATTAAAAGCAAAAACTTCGTCCATGGGGCCACTACCTATAGCAGTGTCAAACAATCTGTTTGACACACTGGTATGTCCAATTCTACTATATAACTCAGACATATCATATATGGACTACCACTTAAACTTTTATAGAGCTAAATTAAGGGGGAACTTGAACAATAAAGTCCTTGATCCCTTACAATTTATTGACAAATCCCCAGCAGAAAAAGTACATTTAAGTTTCTGTTAACACATATTGGGAGTGCGTAAAACAACTTCCAACTTGTGTACACGGTTGGAACTTGGTCGAAACCCGCTCGAACAAATGATCATGCTTCGAACAGTGTCGTACATGTCAAGACTCTGTTCGAAAAATATAAATAAACTACTAAATGAAGCCTTCAACCTCACCAAAGAATTAAACGATCAAATTGTATATACATGGTACACCTTCGCTAAAGATTTTATATCTGATGATAAGCTTCTGCAACAAGTTTTAAATTGTAATAATAAAAATAAACTGAAAACTTTAAAATCAAATTCAAAAAACCTTTTTAATAAATTGTTTCAGAAATTATATCAGAACAAACTTGATTTACTAAATGAAAGTAATAAAACATACTTATATAAAAGCATAAAAGAAGATTTTAACAGAGAATTCTATCTTTTATTTAAAGATTTTGAATCTAGAAGGGTCCTCACAAAAATCAGAACGTGTGACCATAATCTAGCCATAGAAAAGGGTAGATACTTAAAAATTCCCAGAGAGCAAAGACTATGTGTTGTTTGCAACGTAGTAGAGGACGATGCTCATTTTCTGCTGCATTGCAAGACAAATGAGTCTTTGCGAAACACTTTACTCAAAGAATTTTTGAAGATGCTGATAAATACGTTAAACATAGTGAAATTAAAAAATTAAAAATACTTCTAAATCCAAAAAGCTATAAACAAGTTAATGTTATAAGTTCCTATATAAAACAATCATTAGTATTGAGGATGGGGGACTCTTAATTAAATACTTGCAAAGCTAATACATACATTGTTCATGTAAAATACTATGTTTTATATGTTAATTGTGTATTTCTAACGGTTATATTGTTTAATTATATAGTTTTGTCACAAACTCTGTTTAGATGTTTATATGACAATAAAATTTGTATTTGTATTTGTATATTCATATTATACACCTTTATTTCTCATTATCTAAATTACAAAGATAATTATATATAAATAATTGAATCTACATAAATTTTCTGGTATAAAATTTTAAACAAATTAATACTAGCATAACAAATAGCATGGTAAATATGTATCCTCGTTCTTTTTTGTAAAAGGCAAGACATTACATTATGAAATTCATCTTAGATGTCAGCCCTAATCGGAAAGTTGGCATTATCTATCGGTTAACGGAAAGACAAGTCACAGTTTTGATAGTGTGATTCTTTACCAATTGTCATGGATTGGCTGTTTCAAACGAAGACGATTGCATAACAAAGCTTTTAGGACCAAATTGCATAAAAGATTGCATAAAAAAGATCTTAAGAATTTTTATTAATTATGTATCTCTTTCTAATACAAAAGCTCACAAATTATTAGTTATCAATAGTTAACAACTCCGATAAAACAGAAAAGGGAACACATAAACAAGCATAAATCATTGTCATAATTGAAGCAAGATTTTAATCACAATTTTATACTGTGGGGCGATTTTGCTAAAGTTTGCGTGATGGTAGTTTACGGTGTGAGATTTTGATAGTTCTTTGCTCGGATGATTTTTTTGTGGGGCGACTTGATTCCTTTCCAAATTTCAGTTCATTTTTGAATAATCTATAACAGAAACCTTTTGATGATTGATTTAGCTGTGCTGACTTTTCCTATCTGAACTGGTCCTTCAACTTTTGTTCTTTATTTGTAGACCTACGAATTGTTTTGAAATATATTTTTGATATTTTCATACATTTTGACATACCGCAGTTAATCATAAAAAATAACGACATCAATTTGTTCTCCTCACCGTATTTGTTTGATTTTGTTTGTTTAAATGCTTTTTAATGCCTCTTTCAGCTATTTTCAGCATATACTGGCGTCCAGTTTTTTTTAAAGGGGGAGGAACCCGCCGTTCACGAAAAAAACCCACCGACCTTCGGTAGGAAAAGTTTTGCATTGAATCATATGCAAAATGAAAAAAAATATATTCAAGGTTTCGGGGTTTTTTATTGTAATACAGCCTCCAAGCCAAGCCTGTTAAGTGCAGCAAATGATGCTATTGGGTCTAAAATACTTGCTGTTAATGCATGTATGATTAGAACAAACTATTGACTTGCATATTTCTTTGACTCATAACGACTATTATATATTATAACTCCACAAAACATAAAATAACTTAATTGACAAGGATTGCCAGTTTTCCTATCGAAGGTCGGTGGTTTCCTTTGGCTACTTCAGCCTCCTTCTCCAATACAAACTGTACGACATGAATGGCATGATATAAAAATTGCTGAAAGTGGCGTTAAACAGCATTTAAACAAACAAATATAAAATAATCTCTGCAACATAGATATTGAAAGTTTTCAATGCGTCCGTAAAATTTTTATCATACAGACAAACATGTAGAATAACTCGGCGGCGAATTGATGCTTTGCATCAAAAGTTTTCTTGTTCTGATTTAACCTTCTTTTTCATTAGTCGCAACGGTGCTTGTTAGATCTGCGTCAATCCTTTTGGAAATGAAACAATAGGCGGATGCTTGATTGCGACTGTTTGTGTAGTTTTCTACATTTTGTCGTATACATTTTTTTCATTTACAGCGACTGATTTCATCGTTTAATAATGTAGTATTTTCTTGTCAAAAGATCACAAACAAATTAATGGCATTTCACACCTCTGCATTAGAAAGGTATCTTGGAAATGTTTCAAGTCTTTGATTATCCGTCCATATGCAAATGGTGCGATCAAAGCAAGATAATGTTTGAAACACTAATGAAAGACAAAACGATGTTTAGAAAAAAATATAATAAAATGCTCGACGGAATTTCATATTAAAGCTAGCTAAGAATGACACAAGTTCAACGCGTTATTTCAACCAACTCTGTACTTGTTTACTTCAAACTTTGTTACTCAAGACATAATTTCTAAAAACAATTCTAAGCTTAAGTTTTAATTAATCCAGATCAGAATAATGTTTATGTTGTTGTTTTGTTTGAAAGTTAGCAAATAACAATACAATATTTATCGTATTTTTTGTTTTACTTTATACTACATGTAGATATAAATTAGAAGCACACTATAAGACGTAATATTACTGTATATATATTTTGCCAACCATTTCCTCAATACCAAAAAGTTACCATATGTTTGCAGGAACCCAGACATTGAAATAAGTTTCTCTGTTAAGAAGAAGGTTTCAGTTTGTCACTGGATGGGTAAAAATTGATAAAGAATTTACAATAAGCAGAACACACCTTGACAATTTTTAATAATTAGGAGCCTAAGAATGACATGAAAATACAAAACGTATATATAAAGTGTCTATACATGGAAGTCTCGGCATCGAAAGGAGTGTTATGGAGGGTCTGTGAAGGGTAAATCTCAGATGCTAAAATTTTTTGAAAAAAATATGAGCACGTCTGGCGAATTGTTAACAAAGTTTGGTAAGTTTTATATTTCATAAATATAAAACTATTAATACGTATGCTTAAATTTTTTGATTCTCGGTAACATAATACTTTTTTGTAAAAGTGAGACATAATACTTTTTTTGTAAAAGTGAGGTGCACCCTGACTCAATGCAAACCTGTTTCGATGGCATGTTTAAAGATTGAGTATAGTTCCATTAATAAAACCTCTCATTTCATGTTTATTTTCAACATTTTTTATCGGATATTGACATTTTATGTTTGTAGTGAAATCGAGGTTTCATCATTAAACACATTTTCCCGTGCGCAAATTCCGCAAGAAAATCGTGCGGATGTTTCAGTTAAGTTTGATATGAAAAAAGTATTTACATCCATGCGAACTACGCTAAACTTAAAGAAAAATATCTAAATTTTCTAAAAATTGTCCTGCCTTAGTATATCATGGATGTTTCAAGTCCTGTTTGAAGCTTTATTCGGGGTATCCCTTAACTCCCATTACTTTCAATGACCGACCCCAATGAAATCTAACTTATGGCTTTGTTTTTTACAAAACGAATTGTCCATGTGTTACAATTGCGACAAATTGTATTCGTTACGACATTAAATATAACTTGATTCCGTAATTTTGATTAACCGGTAAATTCAAAATCAGCTCGCAGAAAAATTGTCTCGATATTTCAAACAGGGATTACTCAATTGAACATAGTTTATTTCATTGAAAACATGTATTGTCTTTGTGTTTATGTTATTTTCATTATATTTCACATGTTAAAATATGCAACTGACTTATAAAACCTCACATTTCAAATAATAAAAATGTACAAGTCAGATGAAAATGATAAATATAAACGTGAAATGGGAAGTTTTATGTTATAGACTTTACATCTTATAGTATAGTATGACAATCAAATATTGCTTATTACTACATGTATCAGCAGGTCAGCTAACAATAAGTTTCGACAACTTGTCTACTTCTGTTGTGTGATTTCGTGAGCCAACCTTGTCATCCGATTACTGCAATTTCGTTACGTAAATTTCAAGTACTAATACATATTATGTAGATTCTCAGTTACTTAAGCTATATGTTTATAACGGACCGAGCAGTTTGGGCGATTGGCGTGGTAAAAGGGACGTACTGTCTGTCGACACTGTGAGTTCGATTCCCACAATATCTGACACTACTATACAACTTTTTTGTTGGGTTTAATTTGTAAACGTATATAAAGGAGAAAATACATGTTTAGGCGAGTTATAATGAAGCAGACAAAAATTCTTTAATTCCATGCGCAGGTTTATGAAATATAAAACATATTGTTAGTGGCGTCCTTTCCATATGGTATATTGCAGATCGCTCAGCTCTTTCTTTTGAAATGCCCGTACCACATCAGTACAATTGCTGTAGTTGCTATATTTTTGCTTGTTGGTTCTAAAGTTTGCCGGTTTCTGTAGAAGTATAATTCGTGGATTGACTTTTTGACAGTTTCCTAGGTTACGGTATTTTGTTACTACCCTCATTAATTATCGTATCAGGTCTTTTAGTAACAAAATTTAGGAGTATCCTAAAATAGATTTCAGAACCCTGACAGTGTCTTAAAATAAATATTTATGACGCTGTTGTCTGAATGAACTTTGAACTAGATATAATTACTTTCATATTAAATTTATTCATTTAATTATTCATATAATAGAACATTATACTTTAACATAGGTTGACATTAATTTTTATCAACCCTCATAAAAATATATGTACCTCGCATAACGGATCGGTAAATATAATTTTCTTCGGGTTGATAAAAATAGATGTCAACCCATGTCAAAGTCAATAATTGTATAATGTTTGATATCTCTTAGATTTTCTCTGGAAATCCGACACACACATCCTCGGATACCCAGGGGTGATTCCGCTCGCTACATCGTACATCGTAGCGAGCGGAATTACCCCCTGGGTATCCGAGGATGCGACACACGCAAATAACATATATTTATAGTTAATACCCATCAATCGGCCTTCGTTTTAGTTTTATCAATTCATTTTATTTCTTTTTTCAGGTGATATCCGAAAAGATGATTTATTTGTATTTGTTGGAAGACGACTTGTAAATCCTCACATCTTTAAATTAGTGGAAATGCGGGCTGAATCGATAATGTTATACAAAGGGTAACAGAATACAGCTTCACTTCGATTTATCAAAACATATTAGTGACCTTAGAAACTAACAGTCCTTGAACTTGTCAACACGTTTAACCTTATGTAATGGAGGCAGTTCATATTACACTTGGTATTATTTTAGTTCTGGAGTTCCTTGTAGGAGTCGCATGCAATATAGCTGTTCTGATATTGCCTCCTCCTAAATGGGCCAAGTCTATGAAATCTGGGAATTTATTGATAAAAAATTTGCATTCAATAGATTTGATCATATGTTTGTTTCTGATACCGATAACGTTTACCGTCCTTATATATTCGCCTAATACTCAGGTCACTCTGTGCTTTTTTCATGAATCCCTTGTTTCGTTTGCCAACTGTGGAGGTTGTTTAAATGTATTTTTTATAAGTCTAGAACGGTATAACTCGGTTGTTTCATCGTCGTCAAATTCAACGAGAAATGCGAAGATACTTATTTGCGTCGTGTGGATTGTATCAACAATAGGGTTTGTTCTTCCTTGGATAAACTTAGTAATCAGGACAGCCAGCATGAGCGACATCTTGTCTGCGGAAGAAAACGTGAGTTTCATCGACTGTGAACATTTGGTGTCGTCATACAATAATTACATCTTTTACGAAGCGTTTGGGATAGGAATTTTCTTTCTTACGTGTATAGCGATTGTTGTTTGTTATGCTGGCATATTTAAAGTTGCTAAACGAAGGTTACTTATCCAGGATCCTAACAAAGACATGACAGTAAGACAGTCTAGAAATGCTGTAAAGAAAAAACAGGAGAAGCGCGCTCTAAAAATAACTCTAGCCATTGTAGGAACATTTATGATTTGTTGGTGTTTGTTTATAATTGCCAGTATAGCTGAAATGGTGGTCGATCCAACTACCAATATGAATCTCATTCATTTGTTGTCTTTGTGTATGGTGTTTTTATCGAGTATTTTACATCCTATATTATATCGTTTTGTCCACGATGACATCAGATGCTTTTGCAAGAAAACGAGAGGCGTTTCACTGATAACAACTGATATGTCAATGACTGTTACGAACCCAAAACAGAACTCCGTGTCTCCTAATGTTGGGAAAAAAAATAATGGCGGGTCAACAAATGACACTGTTGCTGTGCCAGCGAATTCTTCCAAGAAAGTCGATATATTCACCACACAAACTAGCAGTTCCGTCTGAGTTTTACTATTATTATTTGTAAGTTATTTATTTAAAATGTTTTGTATTAATAAAAGAAAATAAAATGAATAATATAATGTTTATATTCAGATGACATTACAGCAAAGTAATATACAATGATTTCTCATAGCCATATGTTTATATTTTTTTGCAATAATATCACACCAGAATGACTGAACATGAAGCATGAAAACGTTCACCGTTGTGTTCAGGTTAACTTTATTTGAACACAGTTTTGTAGTTAATACGTCATTAAATGATGACATAAGAATTCATTCTGTTACGATATTTATTGTACAATATAAAAGAGTTTGTTAAGCTATCCCTGCTATGGCCTGTATTAGTTTTGTCTAGCTATCCCTGTTATGGCCTGTATTAGTTTTGTTTAGCTATCCCTGTTATGGCCTGTATTAGTTTTGTCTAGCTATCCCTGTTATAGCCTGTATTAGTTTTGTTTAGCTATCCATGTTATGGCCTGTATTAGTTTTGTCTGGCTATCCCTGCTATGGCCAGTATTAGTTTTTGTTTAGCTATCCCTGGTATGGCCTGTATTAGCTCTGTCTAGCTATCCCTGTTATAGCCTGTATTAGTTTTGTCTAGCTATCCCTGTTATGGTCTGTATTAGTTTTGTCTAGCTATCTCTGTATTAGTTTTGTCTATAGGGATTCCCTGTTATGGCCTGTATTAGCTCTGTCTAGCTATCCCTGTTATGGCCTGTTTTAGTTTTGTCTAGCTGTCCCTGTTATGGCCTGTATTAGTTTTGCCTAGCTATCCCTGTTATAGTCTGAATTATTTTTTATCTATAGGTATCCCTGTTATGGCCTGTATTAGTTTGGTCTTGCTATCCCTGTTATGGCCTGTATTAGTTTTGTCTAGCTATCACATTTATGGCCTGTATTAGTTTTGTCTAGCTATCGCTGTTGTGGCCTGTATTAGTTTTGTCTATAGCTATCTCTGTTATGGCCTGTATTAGTTTTGTCTAGCTATCTCTGTTATAGTCTGAATTATTTTTTATCTATAGGTATCCCTGTTATGGCCTGTATTAGTTTTGTCTATAGCTATCCCTGTTATGGCCTGTATTAGTTTTGTCTAGCTATCTCTGTTATAGTCTGAATTATTTTTTATCTATAGGTATCCCTGTTATGGCCTGTATTAGTTTTGTCTATAGCTATCGCTGTTGTGGCCTGTATTAGTTTTGTCTATAGCTATCGCTGTTATGGCCTGTTTTAGTTTTGTCTATAGCTATCCCTGTTATGGCCTGTATTAGTTTTGTCTATAGCTATCCCTGTTATGGCCTGTATTAGTTTTGTCTAGCTATCTCTGTTATAGTCTGAATTATTTTTTATCTATAGGTATCCCTGTTATGGCCTGTATTAGTTTTGTCTATAGCTATCCCTGTTATGGCCTGTATTAGTTTTGTCTAGCTATCTCTGTTATAGTCTGAATTATTTTTTATCTATAGGTATCCCTGTTATGGCCTGTATTAGTTTTGTCTATAGCTATCGCTGTTATGGCCTGTTTTAGTTTTGTCTATAGCTATCCCTGTTATGGCCTGTATTAGTTTTGTCTAGCTATCTCTGTTATAGTCTGAATTATTTTTTATCTATAGGTATCCCTGTTATGGCCTGTATTAGTTTTGTCTATATCTATCCCTGTTATGGCCTGTATTAGTTTTGTCTATAGCTATCGCTGTTATGGCCTGTTTTAGTTTTGTCTATAGCTATCCCTGTTATGGCCTGTATTAGTTTTGTCTAGCTATCGCTGTTGTGGCCTGTATTAGTTTTGTCTATAGCTATCCCTGTTATGGCCTGTATTAGTTTTGTCTAGCTATCTCTGTTATAGTCTTAATTATTTTTTATCTATAGGTATCCCTGTTATGGCCTGTATTAGTTTTGTCTATAGCTATCCCTGTTATGGCCTGTATTAGTTTTGTCTATAGCTATCGCTGTTATGGCCTGTTTTAGTTTTTTCTATAGCTATCCCTGTTATGGCCTGTATTAGTTTTGTCTATAGCTATCCCTGTTATGGCCTGTATTAGTTTTGTCTAGCTATCTCGGTTATAGTCTGAATTATTTTTTATCTATAGGTATCCCTGTTATGGCCTGTATTAGTTTTGTCTATAGCTATCCCTGTTATGGCCTGTATTAGTTTTGTCTATAGCTATCGCTGTTATGGCCTGTTTTAGTTTTGTCTATAGCTATCCCTGTTATGGCCTGTATTAGTTTTGTCTAGCTATCGCTGTTGTGGCCTGTATTAGTTTTGTCTATAGCTATCCCTGTTATGGCCTGTATTAGTTTTGTCTAGCTATCTCTGTTATAGTCTGAATTATTTTTTATCCATAGGTATCCCTGTTATGGCCTGTATTAGTTTTGTCTTGCTATCCCTGTTATGGCCTGTATTAGTTTTGTCTAGCTATCGCTGTTGTGGCCTGTATTAGTTTTGTCTATAGCTATCTCTGTTATGACCTGTATTATCTTTGTCTAGCTATCTCTGTTATGGCCTGGATTAGTTTTGTTTACAGCTATTCCTGTTATGACCTGTATTATCTCAGTGTCCTTTTTCAAGTTCCAAATTAAAAAACGTGACAAAAGATACGCTTTTGAAATAAAAATTGGGAAAGAATTATCTTTATGAAAAACACTACCTTTATGTTTCTAATGTCATTTATCTCTGAAATTTTAATAATTTCCACCAGTTTGAAACGAAACGGGCACTAACCCTGGACGGAAGTGGTGACATTATCGTTTGTCGTCTTTGAGGCCATTCGGTTCTCACTTTCTCAGTTACGATAAAGTACACTTCCGGCCAGGGTTATTGTCCGTTTCATTTCAAACTGACATTAGAAACATAAAGGTGGGGTTTTTCATGAAGATAATTCAATTACAGAAATAATTACAAACCCGTGTAGATAGGGGTAAAGAAATATTTTTATTTTTTTTGGAAAGTTGGCGGGTATAGACTCTGTTTCTTCCCTTCTCCCACATTATAACACAATCGACCCAGTATCATTCGAAAGCGCAAGTAAATCTATTTTTACAAGTACCCTGTGGGCGAATTGGTGCCACAGTGTCACAACGGTGTGATTTCGAATCCCGCTGAGGGTAAACTAAAATTTGACAGTGTTAAAAATCTAATTCTAACAGTGTTGGGCTTAATTTGTAGACGTATATATAAATATTTGATATTAACCCTTATTATTCATTGGTTGTACACTTATCAATATAAGTGAAATTGACCAATCAAAAAAGGATATTAAATATTCATGAAAAACGAACTAATATCTACAATTGTGCCTACGGTCTTCTGTACGTGATAGGCAAAGCGAGAAGGCCTCCGGATGTGGGTTTCTACAATGCTTCTTTATGAGTTCTTTATAAGATTAGACCATCTTTTTGAGCTTGAGTTAAGAACTGCCAGTCTTTCTACCAAAGGTTGGAGATTTTCACCTTCCTTTAAATAAAAACTGGACGTCGTGATATAGTAAAGTTGCAGAAAGTGACCTTAAACAAACAAAAATGCACAGACCAACATTTTGCATCTTTTTATAAGTTCTGAATTACAACAGACCACCCTGTAGAATAATGCCTCTGTTTATAAGTTCTGAAGTAGAAAAAACTCTTAAATATAAATGGGCCTTTGTATGTCTTAAAAGCTGAATTTTGGGGATGCTGAATGTTCGCCGACTTGTTTTTGTACTCTAAAGAAGCTAAATTCCTTGAAGGCCTGTTGAAAATAAGGAAAAGTCATTGACCCAGAGTTTTCATGTTTACACTTTGCTATACTGGTTATGTCTTGTCTTTGAACCAAGTTTAATTTGGCGACTATTTTCATTTAATCTACCATAGCGATCTTTAAACTCTACGCCACCAATACACTTAGGTCGTCCACATAGTCCTACTTCTAGAAAGTGACTCGGGAAAATGACAAGGATTTATGTACCTAGGTTGATGTTTTCTCACAGAAGTTCTATAGTTTTCGCCATAACTTAATTGATCGATACATATCTCAAATACGATCAGACATTTTCGTTGAGTCTTTCCTTGTTCCTGGATTTTACTTTCAATTAATAACGACCCGTGTCTAGTTAGAGGCAGGCGCATCTTACTTGTCCGCAACATCTGAGTGCTCCATGAGTTATTTTGGGTTCTATTTCTAACTTACTGTATTTGAATGTGTTTTTGGTTTTTGTTTCATGTATATGTTCTAAACCCGGATTTGTAGTCTCCCTTCCGCTCTTGTCCTTGATATTTGTTATAACAATAAACGTTTTTTGTTACTTTAAAGATTGTTTGTTTGTTAATTGTGTTTAACGCCACTTTCAGCATTTTTTCAGCTATGTCATGGCGATTTAATTGGGGGAGAAAGCCGGGAGTACCCAGAGAAAACCCACTGACCTGCGTTAGTAAAACCGGCAATCCTTGTCAATTAAGATTGAAGTCGATCACACCCTACTCGCATTTGGACTCGAACCCGCAATCCCAATGTTGACAGTGCACGTGATCAATAGTAGACGAACTACCTCAACCACTAGGCCATCTAGACTTAGTTACCTAAATGAACTTAGTGTTATAAAGTTGTTTTGATTGTTGTAGAATACGAGTGATTACTTTAACAGCCTATGCTGAAATACTTGCATTGTACAGACACTGATCATGAAGAATAGCTTTAAGGCTTCGGCGTGAGAATGTTAGTGTAGCTAAATCCCGACTTTAAAATTTACTTAAGAGCGATTATTGCCTATTACTTATTATACGAGAAATCAACAGTATTTATCTAGCTTGACACATTTATCTGTTTAAGTCAACATGTTCCTAAAGAGGATTATCACAGTTTTATCATAAATGAAGCGATTTAAAAAAGATATTTTACGGTTTTATAGTCAATCAAATGTTCATTAGCATAATAATGTAAACTCAAATGTTCTTGTTTATAATCAAATTTAAAGCGTGAGAGAAATATTTACAATAAGTATTTAACAAACGAAATCAAAATTGTCCATACATCCGCAATATAACATATTATCGCTATTTTGCAGTATTTTCCTTTGATCTTTGTTTGCGATATTATTCCATCACTCTACTAGCGTGAGATGGGCCCATCTCAGCTCGCTGTCAAGACGTCGTTAAGTAACATTATGACGTCACAAAGTTCCAAAACAGCGATAAACAGATTATTTACGTTTTATGAAACTCGATGCATTTTCTCGTCATCTCATCTCAGGGCTGACGCCCTTCGATGAGATATGAACGAGAAAACGCATCTCGTTTCAAAAAACGTAAATAACCTATAATGACTGTTCCCAACCAGTTTGGTCTTTATATTTAAGAAATAAAATTCACGGAGGCTGTGGTTTATTATTGTTTTACCACGGGGTGACCATTTATGTCGTATTATTTCATCCCGAGCCCATTTATGTCGTATTATGTTATCCCGAGCGATAGCGAGGGATAAAATAACGACATAAATGGTCATCCCGTGGTAAAACAATGATAAATCACAGCCTCCGTGAATTATTTCTATTATAATAAGACAATTAGAGTACATTTATAATATTTTCGAACCTATAGAAAACATCATTTTCGCCATAAACTTGCTGTTCCGTCAATGTAACACACGATACCGGTATATTGCAAAGGATAATTAAAGCGCGTGTCGCTATTTCACGGGGGGGGGGGTAACTTGGTATATATTGGGTAATAAGGATGTGCGGCCCGAATAGGTCACTTTTTTACCTCTCCAAAATTTATGAATAGGTAGCTTTTTTCATTGAAAAATATATCATTGGGTATAGTTGTAAATTATCTAAATATATCAATGCCTCAATTCTCATCTTAAGCATGCTAAGCCTATGTAAAGCACAGTGATTTTACAAACAAAGTGTTCCATTAACATCACTTGATCATTTTGGTAGTGAATGGATTATTTTGCCAATGGTTATGTGCTGTAATAAAATATATGAATAGGTCTCATTTAATCATTCAATATATGATTAGGTCCCATTTTATACATCCGAAATATATGAATATGGTGGGTTTTCAAATCTCCGTCCGCAGACCTGTACCTAAGAGTATCCTTAGTTACCCCCGTGCGCTATTTATAAGATTTATACGTCATAATTATGCAATAGCTTTAAGGTGGTAGGTACAGTTTTGTAATTGGAACAGCCATTTAAAACACGCCCTTCCCAGCGCGTGTTCCTCATAGATAAATCATTTTTTACCACAGTTATGGTCTCAAAGACTTTAAAGCACGTCATATTAGAATTTACAATATACCGGTAAATCAGGGATAGGTAGAACAGTAGTAAATGTTTTGGCTATAGTCGAAAACACTTACATTTCTGTGATTTAAATACCTTCCTAACATTCCTCAGCATTTACCTGGACTAGGAAATTAATAAACTTTCATTTACCATTAAAAATATATGCCATATATATCCGTGACTAATTCCCTTTTTCGCTAGTTAGAACATTTTGAGACGCTCCCACATTTACCTGCAATTTGTAATGCAGTGAATGTAAAAATACTTAATCGTTTTAAAAAATATCAAAATTTTATCTTGCAAGATCTAAGACAAATTTTACGACTTAAAAAAAGTAATTTTTTACCAAGGCTATTTCTATTTTTTATCCTAATTGGCCGCATGTTGTTGTTCATCAAAACGTTACTACAACTAAGAAAATATACAATATGGCACGTGTTTTATTTAAAACTACGTCAGATTTAATAAAGGAATTTAGGAAAAATATAAATCAAAACAGTTACACAAAAATGTCTGTTGGGTAATTCTTTTTCAATGATAATTATTACGGTAAATCTTATTTATTTTCAACCTAGATTAACTGCGTTTCCTCCGGAGAAAAAGACAGTGAATGTGTGACACCAGCTGTATACCATTATGTGTAAATCTCAAATGAATATATATGAAATATCAATCATACGTTACCAATAATTAATAATAAAGTGAGTATCTAAGGACGAAAACAAATAGAGAATAATTACAAACCACATCCAAGGTCGTTCCTTGTAGGTAAAATATAAACGTGAAACAAGACACGCTATTAATTGTTGTTAGCCCATATTCATTCCATCAATATGCAAACTCGTTTCATATATATATAAAAAAACCCAAATATTTCAATATTTAAAAATTTATATTTTATTCACGTAAAATCAATGACAGTCAAATGGTAAATTTCCTTCTTGAAATTCTCTCATTGTTGGAGGAATTAAAACAGTGGCGTAGCCCAGAGGCCAAGGTTTTCACATCGCTTTGAAAAAAAGTGAAAGTTTAAACAGATTTGTAATTTGATTAACATCTCGAGAATGCTTTATTCACTCGGAAGTTGGGGGATTTGTCCCATTCTGGACCCACTAGAGTCCTAAAGCGATAGAGTAAAAAGGCTTCTACATCATACTAGCCTAGCTACGCTACTGTAAATTGACGCTATGAATTTAAGATTTGTAAAATTTGATACCAACACTATGTGTTCATTTTTATAAGTTACAGTTGCTTGCTCTAGATTAATTTAAATTGTATGTTATACATATTTTCCCGGTATCAATTACGGGTATTTAATTACAAACAGGTTAGTATGTAGTAGGTAATGTGTTTATTTATTCACTGCAGTTAAATTTTTAATAAATATTGTCAATAAACCATGACAGAGATCTTATCTTCTTTAAAATGTACATATCACTTGTACATTTTCATGACGTAAGAGTCAGAGCGGGATTTTGTTCAAGATATAACTGTGCAAGTGCAACACGGAGAAAACTCAAACACCCGTGTACATACCGTTTTCTCCTCCGGGTACTCCGGCTCCTTCCCCCCCCCCCCATTAAAAGTGGACGCCATGAAATAGCTGAAAAATTGCTGAAAGTGGGGCCACGTTAAACGTCATTCAAACAAACAAACACCCATGTGAAGATTTCTGGTCTTCAACGCTGCTGTACATAACATTATTTACAATATTATAATATATTGTCTCGTCCTTTGGGTAAGATGAGAAATATCACGCGATCATTCCTGGCATAATTTGCCATTGATCAGAAATAGTTTTTTTCTATGAAAATGGTGGGGACGGGATATTTCTGTTATTTCTAATCAATTTCAAATCTAGCATAACAATAAGTGTTCTTTATTAAAATACCGTTAGTTTTGTTTCACTTGATTAAAATTTATTAAGCTTTTCTGTTATTAATCGAAGAAATTTCACATTGTGTACCTATCTGATTATAATAAACAAAAACAAACACCATTTAAAGAGTAATACAGAGAAATTTCAGAACGAGTTCACGGGAATATTTTTTTATTGGTCTCCTAGTCGTAAGTCAAACTAACAAATATAATGTTATAGTTATTTTTTCAATTGTCTGTAAGACAAAACATGTCCATACTGTGGAAAGTCAAATGTAAGAAAACCGAACGGTAAACAAGTATAAAAAACCCAAAATGCGGAGAAAACCGAACGGTCAACAAGTATCGAAAACCATTGGACAGTCACAAAATCCGGAATGAGGCTAAAACACACGAACCGCAAAAACAATAAAGTGGGTAACCCAGATCATGTACAATGTCTCTGCCCGAAACCAATAAAAACATTGGTGCGTTTATGTTCTTGGGACGAGTAAGCAGTGGCGTTCGATGTACTTCTAGTCAGTTCCATAAAAAGTCAAATCCTGGTATTAGAAAGCTAAGAAAAATGTCAGATCGCATCTGGGAGATGGATTAGGTGAAAAATCAAGAGAGACCCGTTTCCGCCAAATACATTTTTTAAAATCAATTTTTGTTTATTATCTTTCTGTTACACATTTAACATTCGAAAACGACAATAAGAAAGATAATTAGTAACGTCATCATAAACATTAATATAAAACAGAATAGCAACGTCCTTAAATAATGGTAATATGAAACATACCATCATAGTTCTCAAATTACGGTTAATTATATTAAATATTAAGTCTATTTTAATTTAGTTTTCAATATTAAAGAAACACAGATCGGGGAGTGTTTATTATTCCAAGGTAAATATCAATTTTATAGATATTACATTCACGGCTATAATTATAATCCTCGCATTACTATATATATATCTTTATTCTCTAAAACCACAAGACAGCAGTACAGAGAAACCTGCGACCATTTGTATTTTCTCAAAAATAATTTTCACATTCACATTATTGTTAAAACAAGTAGTACGAAATACACATACAACTAACGGGGATTAGTTTTTATCTTTTTGATAAACATGAAAAGTAATAAAGAGAAAACCTCGCAACGCAAGTCTTAACTTGAATTTAGTATAAATAGACTATTTTCACAATTTTAAAACAAAGAATTTTAATTCCCATAAATATAGTTTTCTGTAAAGGAACCGTTTTCCAAGTATTTTTTTTAAAACACAGATCATGTAAGTTTAATGCCAAGTTCGAAGGTTGAATGCACTCAGGACACCAGGGTGTTAAGTTATTGAGTTGACAAAATCATTAGATAGGAGAAAAATACTTGTTTTCACTTCCACACAAATCAATCCCATACATTCAGTCAGTCCATACAATTGTAGATTTTGGGGCCTCGGTGGCCGAGTGTTTAAGGTAGAGTCGTCTACTATTAATTACGTGGTCTGTCAACACCGAGATCGCGGGTTCGAGCCACGCTGCAGGCAGGGTGTACTCGACTTCCATCTTAATTGACACGAATTGCCAGTTTTCCTACCGAAGGTCGGGATATAGCTGAAAAATTGCTGAAAATGGCGTGAGACAACATTCAAACAAACAAACAAACAATTGTAGATTTTATAACAAAGATTAAAAAAGTCACTAAAATCGTGACTTATTCAAAGATTAACAGTCTATTATATTGACCGTGAATGATGACATACCGAGAGTTCTCAGTGAAATAACTTATGGTAAATCACATGTGAAATAAATTTAGTTCTTTAAAGTTTATATGATATCGCGATGTTACGTTGTTGGTCTACGGAAGAAAAAGGTGCTTTTTGACAACCTTTGTGATCTTCCACACACATTTTTTATGCCTTTTCGATCTTTTTGCTGCGCTGTACTCGCCAAAAGACATACACAATTTTAGCACTCGTGGAAGATATCTTGGTCTTTCTCAGAAAGGCATGTTAGAAATTATTAGTCTTGCACTTTAAATGGTGTGATTTAACAGCGTACAGTTTTTGCGTAAAAGAGTAGATTCTGGTGAAATAGTATGGCACGCAATTCTCGTCAAAAGTATGATTCAAAATTTTACGACTCCCTTTAAAACTCAAAAACCACCCAGATCAAATGTTATTTATTTATAGCTTTATGAATATTTATGATTTTTGAGCGAAAACAATGCGCACAAATTTGAGTGCGTAATTTTCAGTTTTGTGTGCATGAATTAAATTTTGATTGTTTAATTTCAATCTACCTTTTGAGTGTGTTTTCGTAAAATTTTGAATGCATATTTTAATTTTGAGAGCGAAATTTAAAATTTTGAGTGCATATTTTAATTTTGAGTGCGTCATTTAAAATTTTGAGTGTGTAATTTGTGATGATATTTTGAATCATACTTTTGACGAGAACGGCGTGCAATAAAATAGCGTGGAGTGTTGTGCAACAGCGTAATAGATTGTTGTGCAAAAATAGAGTATGATAGTATGCTGCTTTTTCCTAGCATGTAGGGCAATAAAGAGGAGTGTTCTGAAATAGCGTAGAGTGTTGTGAAACAGCATAATGATGTAAATATCGCAGATTGTGGTAAAAATGGCGTTGTATTGTGCGATGACGTAGTATATTGCGATGTAATAGTGTGTTTCAAAGGCGTAGCGTTTTGCGATGACGTAGTGTTGTGCAATGGCGTAGTATTGTGCGATGGCGTATTGTCACTGGCGTAGTATTATGCGATGGCGTAGTGTGGTGCAATGACGTAGTATATTGCGATTTCATAGTGTGTTTCAATGACTTAGTATTGTACAATGGCGTAGTATTATGCGATGGGGTATTGTTATAAGCGTAGAATTATTGTGCGATGACGTAGTGTGGTGCAATGACGTAGTATATTGCGATGTCATAGTGTGTTTCAATGACGTAGTATTGTACGATGGCGTATACGTAGTATTGTGCGTTGGCGTAGTGAGGTGCAATGAAGTAGTGTTGTGCGATGACGTAGTGTTGTCCGATGACGTAGTATATTGAGATGTCATAGTGTGTTTCAATGACGTAGTATTGTGCGATGGCTTAATATTTTGCATTTACGTAGTATTGTGCGATGACGTAGTATCACTGGCTTAGTATTGTGCGATAGCGTATTGAGGTGCAATGACGTAGTGTTGTGCGGTGGCGTAGCATTGTGCGATGGCGTATTGAGGTGCAATGACGTGGTATTTTGCAATTACGTAGTATCGTGCGATGACGTAGTATCACTGGCTTAGTATTGTGCAATGGCGTAGTGTTGTGCGATGGCGTAGTATGGTCCGACGGCTTAGACTATTGATTACAACTAACAATTAAAATTAAATCATAACTCAGATGTATACCTATCTATGAATCGTGAATTTAGTTTGTGAAATTTGTAGTATTGATAATACAATGATTTGTTTGTCTATAATGTTTTTTTCATATTTTGCAGGGATATTAAGACTAGTAACTTATAAGTGAATGTTTTTTCTTAAAAGCACAGACGAATATATCTCAAGTAATTTGTATAAACAGTGCATTTACTTTAATTTGATTTATGTGTCTTTAACCAAATAACGCTGCAATATAGATCAATGATGGTAAATGATTTATATTAGAATGAATTTAATCCTCGTGCAAGAAGGAAATATGTTTTTATCAGTAAAAGATAGGAATAAAGTACCGTTGGTCAATAAAAGTAATTTTAAGAAAACAGTTAATTTGTACGTTATGTTCGTTTCTATTTGTGGCTCGAAACTACGCAGCGGTAAAGATGTCGAAGTCCTATGAGAAATAACGTAAGAAAACTATGAATAGTTAAACTACTTGCCACAATGCGATGTACAAATGGACTTCAAAAAATCACCGAGAGTTCTAAAACTCATATGTCATTGTTTTCATAAAACCTAACCCTTTCTAGATTGTATTTCTTCTACGTCTATTTTGTAGTCTAGTTATTTCAGAACAACTTGTGTAAACCTTCCCCGCCCCCCCCCCCCCCCCCCCCAAAAAAAAAAAGAACAAATAAACGAGGAAGAAAAAAAAGAACCAAGTAATACACTTAAAATACCAAACAAAAAAGACTACCATTTCACATTCATACAAAATGAAAAATTAAAAAAAACCCACCAGACTTTATGATGACCTCTAATGTCACATTGATGAGTGAACAATGAAAACATTATGAGACAATTTAGATATAACAACAAATATAATTTATTTACGTAAGATAACATTTATCTTCAGGAGGAAATAAACACAAAACGTAAAAATAATAAAACTTAACCTTGATCTGTGACCTTATGACATTTATTAAAGCCAAGATTAATTATGACCAATTAATATAAGCTGTTTCAGCTTATTTCCAGATCCTTTTATGCGATTCTTTGTATTGTGATATGTTACATGTATATACAATAGTAAGAATTCAAATAAAATATGTTTAAACAGAATAATAGGAAATAGTCCAATAACAGGACAGTAGATAGCTAATGTAGTAAAGGTACAGTCAAAGAAAACAATGTTAATATCAGTACATATATATTAAGTAAATCACTGCAGACATATACATGTGCGATACATATGATGACGTACTTGTCAATTTTTTTCATTATTCATTGCGTTTAATTAATAGTAAATACAATATTCAGCATATTAATTCATGGCTGCGTGACAACGTTGATGTACGTTTGTTTCTCAATTTTTCAGTGTGTTAAATTACATTTGGTAAGCAGTTATTAAACAAAATACTCGAAATGCAGTCTGATAACGTTATTCGTTAATCACAAGAAAAAAAGAAGACAAAATCAATACCAAGGTATGATTAAAAGATCAGAAATAAATATAAAGAGACAGGCATCCGGCTAAAATAAATAGAAACAAAATAAATCGCCCAAAGATGACCAAAAATCAACAAGAAAAATAAATATAGATGGGCACAGAATTTGAACACACGTTGTATGGAAGGTAAAGCAAGTCCTCCATGTGCTATTGTCTTTATAGCATGTGCTATTGTCTTTATATTCAAGATTCTTTATTCACTCAGACACAAAGTAGGTGTACATGAGGTGGTTTTAAGTACAGAAAATATGACAAAGCAGACATGGACATGAAATAATAATAAAAAAAAAAAAACCAAAAAAAAAAAAAACAAAAAAAAACACATAAACAAACAATATAATACACATATAATCATACAATAAACAATTGCAAAGATATACATATGAGGCATAAATCATATCCTTAAAGCATTCTAGAAATATTCTTAAGAAATAGTGAAATTTTATACAGTAGCTTTGTGTTGCACATAGTAAACATACCTTGTAATTTTTGATTAGTTGGATATAAAGAATAATACTTTGGCACATATAAATTTCGGAGATTCAAAATGGTGTTATTTTTACAAATAAAAAGATAGTGAAATTCATCTCCAATTAAACCGTCATTGCATAAAGTGCAAATTCGCTCCTCCTTCGACACATTGCGCCATCTTCCAGTTTCTATAGGAAATTTAATGTTACTGGATCGAAATTTTCCAATCCAAATTCTAGGTTTTTCCTGAAGTCTAAGTAAATAATTTTCCAAACCAAAATCTTTTTTAATCGATCCATAAAATACCCCTCTAGAAGAGTTATTTATATCGCTATGCCACTTTTGAATAAACTGATCTTGAAGTGTTTGTTTCATAAGGCTCTTAAATATAGAAAAATCAATGAAGTGCTGGTCTGTAAAAATGTAAGTTAACCCACAGGAGTCAAAAATAGACTTTACATACTGAATCCACTTAAAATTACATACACCATTCGTTTGTAGATTAAACATAAGTTTCAACATAATATTGCTCAGCTTATTTTCATTTCTCATAACTCTACAATAGAAGGAAACCATTCTCAACTTTATATCTATTTCAAGTGGAAATCTCCCTAATTCACCATATACAATAAAATTGGGTGTACTTCTTCTAACATTCATAATTCGTTTACAAAATTTCAAGTGTACTCTTTCAATAATACTTGTGTTTTCAAACCCCCAAACCTCTGACCCATATAACAAAATAGGAGAGATCATAAAATCAAAGAGTTTCAACTGGATATCAACAGGAATGTTCAAGTTTCTTATTCCTGTATATACACAAAAGATTGCCTTTTCTGCTTGTTCCACAAGTTTCTGTTTTGATTCTGAAAATGAACCGTTATATCTTAAAAGAAGTCCCAAATAGTTATAACTGTCAACGATTTCAAGCGATGCATCTCTTAGTTTGAATTGAGGCGGCCTTTGTGTCTTACGTTTACAGAAGATCATTACTTTTGTTTTACTTGTATTTACAGACAATTTCCATTTATCGCAATAATCTGCAAATATATCAAGAGCACGTTGCATATCATCGCATGACTCTGCAAATATTACAGTGTCATCAGCATATAATAATGCAAAGATCTCAAGGTAAATCAAAAGGGACTCGTTGCACCTGTTCCGTGCATATTCCAATGGATGTCCGTCAACACTCTTAAAATAGTCTTCTAAATCGTTCAAAAATATAGAAAAGAGAAAGGGTGATAGGTTTTCTCCCTGGCGGACTCCTACCATACAGGGGAAAAAGTCAGATTTCTCATTTCTATACTGAACACACGATTTAATATTATTATACATATTAAAAATTACATTGAAGCATTTTCCACGAATGCCACTTCGTTGAAGTTTTGTCCATAAACCAGTCCTCCAAACGGTATCGAAGGCTTTTCGAAAGTCTATGAACGTACAATATAGCTTCTTAACACTTGATAGGTATAAGGAAATTAGGGTATGTAAAACAAAAATATTATCAGTGGTTGAATATCCTTTCCTGAATCCAGCCTGGTTTTCTGAAATCAAGCTTAATTCATTTGAGAATTCATTCAACCTCGAGTTCAGAACAGAGGTAAACAGTTTTCCCAAACAACTTATCAATGTGATTGCTCTGTAGTTGTCAGGGTCTTGGTTATCTCCCTTGTTCTTATATACTGGCTTTATTATACCAACTAACCAGTTTTCCGGTACTATTCCCGAGTCAAGAACAATATTGAATAATTTACAAAGTGTTGGGATAAATTCCGAAGGAATATTTTTTAAATACTCATTCAGAATATTGTCTATGCCAGCGGCTTTATTATTTTTCAAATTACTAATAGCAATTTTGACCTCATTCTCACTGATAGGACCATTAAGAATATTCTCAAGTTGGTCGTTATCATTGAGTACTTGGTCAAAATTTTCATCATGACTTTCATCAATATCAGATGCATCACTTGTTTCATCGGCATTTAGGTCTCTAAAATATTCAAAGAAAGTTTCAAGTGGAACATCAGGGCAAGCTTTTTTACAATTGCTATATCTATTTAACATCTTCCAAAAACTCTTTGGATCTGATTTATTTAAATTTCGTAAATCGTCAGCACATTTGTTTTGATATTTTATATAACTTGCATTCAGTTGCTTTTTATAATCTTTAGATGCATTTAATAAGGAATTTTTAACAACCTCGTCCTTATTAATCTTATAATCTAATCGTATTCTGTGAAAAGCATCTCGTTTACTTTGACAATCTTTATCAAACCATGGCTTGTTGCCATTCTTTCTATTCTTATGTAAATAAGGTTTTTTTACACCCATGATATCAGTAGCTGATTGAGAAAGATCATTAACTAATTGACAAACAATATCATTAACGTTTTCACATGACACATTATCGGAGCTTAAAAGGTCATCTAATTTAGAGTCAATTTGAATGAGTGAGTCCGTGATAGCTTGCCGAAATCGTTCCGATTTACTGTTATCCCAATTAACATGTGTGTTTATGTTTGCTTGGTTAGATATTCTTGGCTTTACTGTGTTTTCCTTTACAAATGAAAAAGAAAATTCTAGTCTGTTATGGACATCTGATATCATAGGATCGTAATCTGATACACAAAAGTTTTGGAAAAAAGGAAACAGGTATGGACTAACTAATACATAATCAATCAGGCTAACATTTTTACATGTAGTTTTTCCAATATTTCTATCATCAAACAATCTACCATTTGCAATATATAACGATGATCGTTTACACAATTCTATCAACTTATAACCATAGTTATTACATCTAGCTTTATCCTCAGAGCTTCTCTGAAGAGGAATATTATTTTGTATCAACACTTTATATGAATAAAAATTATTTAAAAAGTCATCATCTAATTCATCTAGAAAATGTAAATTTTGAAAAAGTGACTCGTCTGGTTTTACAAAATCATCTGTCTGATTTGTTCTAGCATTGAAGTCACCAAATAATGAAATATACTTTGAACTTTTTGAAAAAGATATCAACTCTGACTCAATCTCATCAAAGGCAGTCTCCGATGCATATTTTGAGTTTTCTGGTGGTATGTAAATACATCCAAATAAAATATTATCAGACAGACCAGTAAAGTCAACTAAAAGTTCAAACCAAAATACATATTCAGATTCAGATTTTATAAATTTGATACATTTTGAAAGTTCTGTTTTATATATAACTATGATCCCACCAGATTTTCTTTTCACATTTTCTCTATTTTTAGTAATATATTCATAACCTTGTGGTAAATCTAAAACGTCGAATTTATCTAGTTTCGTTTCTAGAAAACAAATAATATCATATTGTTTGATTACATCAATGAAATCAACATTCAACAGTTTGGATTTAAGTCCGCATATATTAACAAAAGTCATGCGTAGTGTATTGGTAGTTCATGTGTGTCCGATGTGATGAACTAGTTATTGCCTGGAATTCGGGGCTCTCCATGGGGGTTCGGGATGTATGGTTGTCCGTCAACTATAAGCTTGTCATATACTAGTTTAGCGTTGCGCTTAGCTCTTTGAAATTCTTTCAGTTTCGGGATAAGGGCCATCCTGCGTTCATTGATCTCCAGTGGAAATTGTTGAAAGACAGCATATTGTACTTTATTTTTATTTTTGAGTTTTTCATTTGCCTCATGTAGCACAAGCTGGTGGTCTGAGTATTTTGTAAATCTTGCAATGATACTTCTCGGTTTACCATCACGTCTTGGTTTCAGCCTATGCACATTTTGGAATGAAATTCTTTCAGCATGGTCTATACCAAGCTCAGTAGTTATGAAACCTCTAACTATGTTTTCTGTATCATTAGATGATTCATCCCTCCCTTCTGGTAGACCAGTAAATATAAGATTATACTTCATAGAGTGAGTTTGGAATCTAAGGAAGTCTTCTTGTAGGATTTTGTTTTCATTTTCAAGTGCTCTGTTTTGTTCTTCTAGGTATCTCATTCTGTCTTCTATATTATGATGGTGTCTTTCCTCATTAGCCAATATTCTACCATGTTGATCTTGTAGTGCTTTAATATCTTTAATTTCTCTTTTCATTGTATTTATATTTTCCTCAACTGTATGTAACTTTCTATGTATCTCATCCAGCATGTCAAGTTTTTGAAGCTTTTGTTGAATAATAGTGTTTGTTGTGTTTACATTTTCAAGTCTGCTGTTGAGTACATTCATATTTTGCATGATAACTTGAAGGGCCATACTTGAATCAGTATGAGCTTGAGTGTTTATTGTGGCATTGACGGGAGCCTGGGTCATAATAGGTTGTTGAATGTCCTGAACAGGAGTACTTGTCTGTGGCTGTGGGTATGATGGCGGTGGGTATGGTGTTCTAAAACCTTGTTGAGATATGTAATTTTGTGGATTTGGAACAATCAGTGCAGTAGAGGGTTCAATAAAGGAGCGTTGTGGGCTTACTGTCCCATATATGCTTTCATTTGCTTGTGAAATAACTTGTGACAAGTTCATATTAGGTAAACTGGGGGCCGCCATATTTGTATTCATGATTTTCTCAGGTGGAGTGAGTCCTGTTTGAAATGAATTGTTTCTTTGCCTTTTGTTACGGTTTCTATTTTTCCCCATCAGAAATAACTGAAGTCCTTCCTATGCATCTTCCAGCACAAAAAGGCAGTTATGAAACCATAATTCCATTATAAATTTTCACTTAAAAGGGAGTCGATCTTCATTCATGTCCACATCTACTCCGCCATCTTGTCGCTCTTCCATGTGCTATTGTCTTTATAGCATGTGCTATTGTCTTTATAGCATGTGCTATAGTCTTTATAGCATGTGCTATTGTCTTTATAGCATGTGCTATTGTCTTTATAGCAGGTGCTTTTGTCTTTATAGCAGGTGCTATTGTCTTTATAGCAGGTGCTATTGTCTTTATAGCATGTGTTATTGTCTTTATAGCATGTGCTATTGTCTTTATAGCATGTGCTATTGTCTTTATAGCATGTGCTATTGTCTTTATAGCATGTGCTATTGTCTTTTTAGCATGTGCTATTGTCTTTATAGCATGTGCTATTGTCTTTATAGCATGTGCTATTGTCTTTATAGGATGTGCTATTGTCTTTATAGCATGTGCTATTGTCTTTATAGCATGTGCTATTGTCTTTATAGCATGTGCTATTGTCTTTATAGCATGTGCTATTGTCTTTATAGCAGTAAAACTTGGAGTTTATACGTTGGAAGCTATTTGAAACAAAGTCTTATATTTGCTATTTAGTTCAAAACACTATAACGTCTTGAATATACCCAAAACATTGCTTGGTGGACGTTAAACATCAGATACTTTTAAGCAATTTTACTCACAAAGTACATACATATGCACCCGTTTTGATTGTATAGATACATTTAGTATACATAGTTAATATCACCATGTCGAATCTTGATTATATAGATTATATCATATTATCTGAATATGAGTATAGGTTTGTTAAAATTTCAAATATACTTTGACATCTCTACTTGATTAAATAGTTTTTGGATGTGTCTCGGACTAGATCATATTTCCACATATTTTGGTTATTTGTTCTTGTCTTAATTTAGTTATTATGTATTTATAGTCCTGCTATCCAATCCAGTAATAATGAAACGGTGTGAAAATACAATAATGGAACTTAATAATAAGAAACGAATATGGGACTTAATAATAATAAGAAACGAATAATGGGACTTTGAAACGTCGTAAAACAATAAGTCTCCCAAACTTCATTTTGGGCGACTTATAACAGGAAAGCTGTCCGCTCGGAAAGTAGAAAGCTAAAGTAAGAGTACAATCAAGGAAAATAATACGAGGGCATATAACAAGTAAATCACTGCAAATGAAGACCATAGACATATGTGCGATAAATATGATGACGTACTTGTCCATTTTTTTCATTATTCATTGTGTTTAATTAACAGTAAATACAATTTCCAGCATATAATTCATGGCAACGTGACAATGTTGATGTACGTTTGCATGTTTGTTTCTTAATTATTTCAGTGTGTTAAATTACCATTGGTAAGCAAATATTAAATAAAATACTCGAAATGTAGTCTGATAACGTTATTCGTTAATCATGAGAAAAAAATTTAAAAAATACCAAGGTATGATAAAAAGGTCAGAAATTAATATAAAGAGACAGGCATCCGGCTAAAATAAATAAAAACTAAATCAAATCACACAAAGTCGACCAAAAATCAATAAAAAAATATGAACACATACATGTTCTGTGGAAAGAAAAGCAATTCCTTCACATTCTGTTGTCTTTGTAGCTGTTAAAATTTATTGTATACTTTTGACTGGAAGCAATTCGAAACCAAGAATTATATTTGCTTTGTGGTTAAAAAACTCTATAAGGATGTGACAGCTCATTAGCCTGGAGAATTACATTGTCATAAAACAACCACAAGGTCTAGGTCCCAATTAGCAAAAGATATGACTTTCAGTGGTCTTGTGAAGGAGTTTAAAAAATAGTTTAAAGCAATTTTTTATTTTAAAAATATACATAACATGTATCCGTTTTGTTTTTATAGGTAATTACAATATATACGTCCTTAATATAATAATGCTGTATACATCTTGATTATCTAGATTATATTATCATTGTTAATATCGTAATCGTCTAGTGCTTTTTAGCTGTTTTCTACTGTTCATGTGGATAACACATGTTTTTAGGAATTTGGAATTCTTTTGATATATAGCTCCAATCACGACATATAGTGAATTTTACAAAAATTCAGAATATGTGAAACAAATTTCTTGACACCTCTGGATATGAGTATAGGGTGTTAAAAATATCAAATACACATTAACATCTACGTGATTAACTGGTTTTGGGATGTGTATTGGACCAGATTATATTTTCGTGTTTTTTTTTGGTTCTGGATTATTTGTTCTTGTCTCAATCTAATTATTACGTATCTGTTATAGTCTTTGTAAACTACACCGATACAGTCATACATATTTCTTAATTAATATCATGACATGTTTATAACAAGATTATAATTAAATTCACAACTGACGTAAACACCGTAATAGTACACTAGTTAAAAGTGCAGATAGACAAGACAAGAAAGCTTTATTTAGAGGCGATATGTTAAAAACAGTACAACATAAGCTCTACTGAGCTTTTGAAATCGACTTATAATAACAAAACACATTACAAACAATACAGACATACAACTGTACAATACAACACAGGCATGCAGTAATTTATAAATAGAAACATTATGCAATGATAAAATATAAGAACAACAGCAGGTGTTAAAAGCAAGCACTAAGATAAAAGCACTAAAAGTATGGCTGTATTAATTGTGACATACACTAATTTAAAAAAAACCAGCTTAAATCTAAGAACCAAGCATTAAAATAAAAAATCATGTCTGGTGTTAAAATAAGCATTTATTATATAATAATAAGTAAAAGCACTAAATAGGTTAAGAGCAAGCATTACGTTTACATGAGTAACCATAGAAAGTACTTATTAGCTTTGAGAATTGATTAAAATTTGTTTCCTCTCTAAAAGCATTTGGTAGCTCATTCCATAGATTAGCAGCATAAAATCTAAAAGAATTTTTTCCATACCTTGTAGTTTTTACAGGTGGAATTACTGCTGTATTTTCATATCTAAAACAATAAGCATGTTTCTTAAAATTAATAAAATCATTTAAATATGCTGAGCTTTCTTTGTGTAAAATTTTAAAAGTCTCTAGGGCTATAGTTCGTAATCACTTTTAGGGATGGTAACATTGATTTTTCTTAAATACCTCATATGATGAGTTATAGTCTGTAAATAAACGGTAGTGTTCTTTCTTGTATCTTTTCTATTTTCTTGGCGTTCTTTTCTCCACAGAAATGTCATGTAATAGGACAATAATTAAAATTTGATAATACAAACGAATAATAAATTGTTGATCTACCAGTTTTATTCAAATAACGACCTACTATTTTTAATGCATTAAGCTGCCTCGAGGCTTTTTTTAAACAAATTTCTAAGATGTGTTGATCAAAATTTAGTGTATAATCTATTGTTACTCCTAGCAGTTTTACACATTTTTCACGCTCAATCTTATTACCATTGAAATTACAACAGATATGTTTTTCAAATGTTTTTCCCTAATTGCCAAAGCCTGAAACTTGTCTGGATTGGCCTGCAATAATATAGATGACTCTATTTAACACGCTGATTTTATCGTATTCCCTTCATTGCAATCTTGAATCCTGAATCTTTATTTCTCATACAGCCAACAGCACTTTGGTGCATAGGAAAAAAAAAAAATTACAAAACGAAACAAAACAAACAAACAAAAACAACATCAACAGTACATAACATGCACTGATTATGTATACTATATACATCAGAGGATTAAAGGTTTAAGTGATCTAGCCAAGGGGCAGAGTAAGGCTGTTATTTATACATTTTTATAAATTTAAATAGTTTTGTTAGCAGAATTTGCTGAGGTAATGACATTTGTGTTAAAAATGTACTGTATTGTGATTATACGAATAAACTGTTTTGTGATAACTGATGTCTTTTATCTAATAAAACAGTACATACAAATATACAATGATAGTGATCCTCTAAATTTGAACAATTACACAAATTACAGCAACTCATTTTTCTGTCAATATTTTGAAATCTTCCAGTTTCTATTAGTAAATAGTGGTTCATCGTTCTATATCTATATAATTAAAGGGAAACTTCGCGAAAAAATGAAAATTTGATATGTTATTTTTCAAATAAAAAGAATTATAATTGCCTATTGATGTTTTATTGTATTCTTTACCGTTACGTTACTAGAGTAGATTAAAGGTGGTAAAATTTTGTGTATGGGGGCTGCCATATTGACAGTATTTTATCACGTGACTGCGTTTTTGACGTGATAAATGTAATTATCCAGTAAATATGATAAATAATCCAGTTTAAAAATATGTTTTTCTACCTTTGCGCTTTAAAGAAAATTAAAACTGTGGCGATGACTAATAACCAGCTGACAACATAAGATTACCAAATACATCTTAATGTTTTAATGATCTTTGTATTAATAAAAGTATTTTTAGATGCAATTTTAACATGTCTTTATTTAACTCATATAATTGCCTAAATAATATTGAAATAAAAGATATATTTGTATATTTATTTTTACATAAGTACTAAGGATATAAACGTATTTCCAATATAATTATGATAATGTTGTTAATATTCTTAGACAGATTGAATCATAGGGAAAAAATCAAATATGTACCTTATATTTTAAATTGCATACAATCGACACAGTTACCTTGGGAGATCCTTCATCCCTAAAACCACGGTATTTGATCAATGCTCTTGGTTCTGAAGTATACAATATGTAACAGTTCTTCAGTTTAAAGTTGAGTACAATATATGGTACATGTAGTAGACGTTCATACAGTTTAGATCACAATGGTCCTCCAATAAGGTGCCATCTGAACTGTAGTATGTTCATGTGTTATATGATATAACAAGCCGCCATATCGGTAACTTAAAAGACTGGAAGGTTTATACAAAACAAAAGCCTTAAATAACTTGGTAAACAAACGAGCAGAGCACGGTTAGTACCCATTGTATTACAACTGTTTGTTCACTTCGCGGTGTCATCAGCGGGAAGTCCCGTTTCTTTTGCCATAAACTTCTTCCTATAAATAGGAACAAGGAAAAGGTAAGACTGATTAGTAAACACGAATCGGAAACAATAGGACAGTGAGAAAATTTGGATTGAGACAACAACAACAACAACAACAACAACACACACACACAACAAAAATCAGAACGTTAGTAACCCCAACTCAATAAAAAGATAAATCGTCATGTACTTTATATGCTATATAAAAATCTTTTAACAAGTTAAAGCCTGTAACCTGATTTAAGATAATTAGTGTATTGTTAGTTTTTGTCATTACCAGGAAACAAAATTACAAAGAGAATGAATCAATTAATTGTTATTTGATCTCCTCGGCGAGTCTTCTCGCATAATCAATTTGTTCCTTTGAGTTCCTTTAATTATACAAATAACATAAAAGTTGAATGCATCAAAGATATATATTTTTACATTTGAAGTCTGTATTTTTTTTTTAAACGTATTTGGAAATATAGATGCTGTACAGGCTGAACGCAATCTTGGACATTAATGGACACAATCTTAGAATCTGGATGCGGAACTTGTATGAAGCAAAGACTGTCTACCTGTGTGTAGATAATCTCATGACGCACGTGCAGCAACGAATGTCTACTTGTTTGTTGGTCTGTTAGTTTGTTTATTTGAATGATGTTTAACATTGATTCAGCAATTTTTCAGCTATATCATGGCGTCTAGATTTTATTGGAGAATAAGCCGTTGCCTAGTCGTCACTAATGACGATGCAATGTACTATGTATATGTAGATGAAGCCGGAGAACCAGGAGAATAAACCCGGGCCTTCGATACGAAATCCTTGTCAATTAAGACTGAAGCCGAGTACACCTTGTCCGCTAAAAGACTCTAACCCGCAATCTCAGTGTTGACAGACCACGTGATCAATAGCAGACAACCTGCCTTAAACACGACCACCAAGGCCCCTTAATGATTGATGATAAGATTTCGTAGAATAAAAGGACACTCGAATAGAAGGATAAAATAAATTATATTTCATTTTTTAAATCTTCTTTCTAGTACGTTGTTATGAAGACATTGAATTTCGTTCACATCTTAAGTAATCTATAATCCGTTATCTTTATTACACACCAATTTAATGTAAAATTCTAGTAAATTCTCCTCCCACACATGCATTTCCGGAATAACCAGACCTTTTTAGTTTGTTTATTGTGTATTGTTTGTGGTGGTAATTATAGATAGATATTTCCTACTATTTTTGAATGGTGGTTTTGATTTTTTAACTAACGAAAATTCCAATTGGCTAATTCATTAAAAATCCTAAGCCGTAAATGTTGACATTTAATACCATGTCTAAGACCGACATAACAGAATATCTTCCATATCCACCTATAGAGGACATCACGTATTCATGAAGCCATGTTGTTTTTCGATCGCATATAAAATTTCAAAGGGACCTTTACAAAAAGTTAAAATTCAAGTTAATGTTGCAACTTCGTTTGGGTTTCTGTGATAAATTAACTTTAAGAAAGTTACAATTAAATCAGTTTAATTTCTGAATAAGTTTCTTCCGAATCCATTTAAAAATTGACCATACTGACCGATGATTACGACCATTGATCGCCATATAAACCACAATAAAAATCGCTATACCCATGCTACAAAACCCCGTATTTCCAGTACAAAACTTAATGATACTTAACGTGTGCACTTGTTTGGTAATCTAGACACACTATGCTTTTAATTAATATAGTTTTTATCAGTTTTTCTTTCTTCCTATTCCGTTTAAATATGTTGAAATTTTAAACAGAACTTTATTTTGCCTATGTCGTGTGGCATTGTTACGGCCCAATTATTTAAAAGAAACTTATGTTACTATTATATTAGAAGTCAATGTTTTAAGTGTTATGAAGCTGAAAAACTACTTGAATTATTTGACTTACCGAATAATGTCTTCAGAAAGAGTGGCATAATTGCATGTGCTTAATTTGTCAAATAGTTTTACAGCTTTTAAAAATCTTCGTAAGTGATCGTAAAAAACTCAATCCAAAAATATTATTAATCAGTTCTGTTCAAATTTGTTAGATGGGCCTCGATGGCCGAGTGGTTAAGGTAGATCATCTGATCTGTCATGACATATAGTATGACATGGTCTGTCAACACTGTTCAATTCTCACTGCAGGCAGTGTGTACTCGACTCCAATGTTAATTGACAAGGATTGCCGCAGCAGATCGGGGTTTTCTCCGGGTACTCCGGCTTCATCCTAAACTAAAAACTGGACGCAATGATATAGCTAAAAAATGCTGAAAGTAGCGTTAAACGTCATTCAAACAAACAAACAAATAAATTAGGTAGCTATCATTGTGTGATTAAAATGTTTAAATGTAATGTTATACTTTGGTTCTTTTTTTCATTGACATTGTTTTATTATTATCAATCAATTGCTTTGGAGAATTTACTGAATAAAAATATAACATTGTGCGAAAAATTGTCATTATTGACACATCGGCATTTTCCGTGCCGCTTCCGTTGATTGGTATATTTCGATTAGATTCAACAGTGGAAGAAACAATTCTAGTTTTATGTGTCATGCTTTCCCGAATACGCAGGAAATTATATATTTCTTTTGTAAACCAATAACTTTTACATTCTCCGACATCCAATCAGAACGCCTGAAGCAATGTTTTTCATGCGTTTTGATTCTCTTTAGGACTTTTCAAGGTCAGAAACAACCCCTTCCATTCATTAAAATCTAATAGTAAAAATACTGCTTTGACAGACTTGTCAGGCGAAACCCGTTTGGTAACAAAAATGGTGCTGAAAAGACTGTGGTTGCCTGACCGTGTGATTTCATCAAGAACATTAAGGAATAGGCATAAAGGTATAGGTTACCAGTCACCACGGCATGTCAGCTTCGTTACTTCACACAAAGACATAATGCAAAACGTTTGAAATGATGCTAAGCCCGTCGTCAATGGAACTTAGCCTCTTAAAGAAACGTCCAGTGGTCTGGGAGAACCGCTATATGTTAAATATTGCTAACGCATGAGTTCGATTATGGCGGCAACCAAACACTGCTTATGCCTCCCGCAACATTGTTGAGACGGTCCCATTTGGTTGGGATTTATGTCATAAGACTGTTGCTTGACCTCATAACTGTATTTGGTGATTTGAATGCGCAGAAATACCAGCATGACATGGGAAAGAGTGTTGTGCCTTATTTTGACAAACATACACTATTGACGAGACCCATCTTAATGGACAACAACTCCAGATCGATCGCATCGTGTTTTCGTTGTTGCGAGTCAGTGGACACATTACCATGGCCAACACAGAAGTCCCGAACTGAAACCAACTGAGCACATCTAGGATATCATCGGTCGTTGTGTGCGAGAACGAAGGCCAATGGTAAAGACATCAGCAGAACTGGACCAGGCACTACATCAGGAAGGCAACAGCCGAAACAAAAGCAAAAGTTTAGTTGGTATTTCGGAAGTTACACGCAATATTTGTTTACATAAACAGATAACTAAAACAGTGCAGACGTTTCTAGATGTTTTAAATATAGTTTAACGGAATGTAAATAGCAAAGACCAATCGTTTCCAGCGTTACATTTTGACATGCAACTAGTTTCTTTGTTTACATGAAAGTTAATGAAATTAATTTGAATATTTTAATGTTTTGTTGTACTTGTCAATGCTCTTTATATAATTGCTGTTTTTTCTTGAAAATATATTCTCGCTTATTTGCAATTTTATTTATTGCAAAAATCGAGTGTAGCTATACTTTACATGTGTATATAGTTAGAAAACGTTTATTTATAAATCCTATTCCGATAAGACTTTGCAAATATGATGTCAAGTTTATATTATTGATATAACTGTTATATTATTTAAAACAACGCAATGTTTTTTTCTTTGTTTTTAAATATATTTCCTTCAAACTTATTTATGCTTTTAAAGTAAAAATCAGGATTTTTTACGACATGTCAACAGCAAATTTAATTAAAATATATCGGTTAATCCTGAAATAGCATTAATATAGAAAACAATGTTATTTCTAAGGTAATAGGTTTAAATGTGATCTCTTTGAATAACTTGATATTTAACACAACTGATATATAATAATGTTGTCAGTTCCATTGACACGCTTTAATTTAAACCATGGACAGACGTAAACAACAGAGGTATTCTAAACGGAAATCCCCAGTTCATCATACGGTCATTTGAAAAAAACAGTTTCGAATCAAAAATATCCCTTTATGACCAACCCAACGTCGTGTTAAAGATTATTATATGAATATTCAAATATTTGCATGTATCAATATTCAAATGTATGTATGAATATTCCAATGTTTGATTTATTTTATTTGTAAATGCACATTAGTGTCTCACAGACATGTTAACGATCATCTTCCAATTTTTCAAGTTTTCAACTATCAACAAAATTATATATATTTTTTTCGACGAGAGTCGTATGTTAACAATGTGATACACATGTCTACAGATTTTGATGTAACGATGTTTAAATACCGCATTACCTACGTTTGAAAACACGCCATTTAGTGTAAATTCCTGGTTCTATTGTATCTTGTGGTATCAGAGTAGATTAAAATTTATACAGACGACAATATTAAAAATCATGCTAAAGAGTTATAAAAATAGCAGCCATACATGCCAAGAAATAACAGCCAGAAACACAAGCAGCCATACATGCCGAGAAATAACAGTCAGAAACACAAGCAGCCATACATGCCAAGAAATAACAGTCAGAAACACAAGCAGCCATACATGCCAAGAAGTAACAGTCAGAAACACAAGCACCCATACATGCCGAGAAATAACAGTCAGAAACCAAGCAACCATACATGCCAAGAAATAACAGTCAGAAACCCAAGCAGCCATACATGCCGAGAAATAACAGTCAGAAACACAAGCAGCCATACATGCCAAGAAATAACAGTCAGAAACACAAGCAGCAATACATGCCAAGAAATAACAGTCAGAAACACAAGCAGCCATACATGCCGAGAAATAACAGTCAGAAACACAAGCAGCCATACATGCCGATAAATAACAGTCAGAAACCAAGAAACCATACATGCCGGGAAATAACAGTCAGAAACACAAGCAGCCATACATGCCAAGAAATAACAGTCCGAAACACCAGCAGCCATACATACCGAGAAATAACAGTCAGAAACACAAAAACCATTAATGCCGATAAATAACAGTCAGAAACCATACATGCCGATAAATAACAGCCAGAAACACAAGCAGCCATACATGCCGATAAATAACAGTCCGAAACACTAGCAGCCATACCTGCCGAGCAATAACAGTCAGAAACACAAGCAGCCATACATGCCAAGAAATAACAGTCCGAAAAACTAGCAGCCATACATGCCGAGAAATAACAGTCATAAACACTAGCAGCCATACATGCCGATAAATAACGGTCAGAAACCAAGCAACCATACATGCCGGGAAATAACAGTCAGAAACACAAGCAGCCATAAATGCCAAGAAATAACAGTCCAAAACACTAGCAGCCATACATGCAAAGAAATAACAGTCCGAAACACTAGCAGCCATACATGCCGAGAAATAACAGTCAGAAACACAAGCAGCCATACATGCCGATAAATAACGGTCAGAAACCAAGCAACCATACATGCCGGGAAATAACAGTCAGAAACACAAGCAGCCATAAATGCCAAGAAATAACAGTCCGAAACACTAGCAGCCATACATGCCGAGAAATAACAGTCAAAAACGCAAGCAACCATACATGCCGAGAAATAACAGTCAGAAACACACAGTCAGAAACACAAGCAGCAATACATACCAAGAAATAACAGTCAGAAACACAAGCAGCAATACATACCGAGAAATAACAGTCAGAAACACAAGTAGCCATACATGCCGAGAAATAACAGTCAGAAACACAAGCAGCCATACATGCCGAGAAATAACAGTCAGAAACACAAGCAGCAATACATACCAAGAAATAACAGTCAGAAACACAAGCAGCAATACATACCGAGAAATAACAGTCAGAAACCAAGCAACCATACATGCCGAGAAATAACAGTCAGAAACACAAGCAGCCATACATGCCGAGAAATAACAGTCAGAAACACAAGCAGCAATACATACCAAGAAATAACAGTCAGAAACACAAGCAGCAATACATACCGAGAAATAACAGTCAGAAACACAAGTAGCCATACACGCCGAGAAATAACAGTCAGAAACACAAGCAGCCATACATGCCGAGAAATAACAGTCAGAAACACAAGCAGCAATACATACCAAGAAATAACAGTCCGAAACACAAGCAGCAATACATACCGAGAAATAACAGTCAGAAACACAAGTAGCCATACATGCCGAGAAATAACAGTCAGAAACACAAGCAGCCATACATGCCGAGAAATAACAGTCAGAAACACAAGCAGCAATACGTACCAATTAAGAAATAACAGTCAGAAACACAAGCAGCAATAGATGCCAAGAAATAACAGTCAGAAACACAAGCAGCCATACATGCCGATAAATAACAGTCAGAAACCAAGCAACCATACATGCCGGGAAATAACAGTCGGAAACACAAGCAGCCATACATGCCGGGAAATAACAGTCAGAAACACAAGCAGCCATACATGCCAACAAATAACAGTCCGAAACACTAGCAGCCATACATGCCGAGAAATAACAGTCAGAAACACAAGCAGCCATACATGCATATAAATAACAATCAGAAACCAAGCAATCATACATGCCGGGAAAAAACAGTCAGAAACACAAGCAGACATACATGCCAGAAATAACAGTCTGAAACACTAGCAGCCATACATGCCGAGAAATAACAGTCAGAAACAAAAGCAGCCACACATGCTAGAAATAACAGTCCAAAACACTAACAGCCATACATGCCGAGAAATAGCAGTCAGAAACACAAGCAGCCATACATGCCAAGAAATAACAGTCCAAAACACTAGCAGCCATACATGCAAAGAAATAACAGTCCAAAACACTAGCAGCCATACATGCCGAGAAATAACAGTCAGAAACACAAGCAGCCATACATGCCGATAAATAACGGTCAGAAACCAAGCAACCATACATGCCGGGAAATAACAGTCAGAAACACAAGCAGCCATAAATGCCAAGAAATAACAGTCCGAAACACTAGCAGCCATACATGCCGAGAAATAACAGTCAAAAACGCAAGCAACCATACATACCAAGAAATATAACAGTCAGAAACACAAGCAGCAATACATACCGAGAAATAAGAGTCAGAAACACAAACAGCCATACATGCCGAGAAATAACTGTCCGAAACACAAGCAGCCATACATGCCGAGAAATAACAGTCAGAAACACAAGCAGCAATACATACCAAGAAATAACAGTCAGAAACACAAGCAGCCATACATGCCGAGAAATAACAGTCAGAAACACAAGCAGCAATACATACCAAGAAATAACAGTCAGAAACACAAACAGCAATAGATGCCAAGAAATAACAGTCAGAAACACAAGCAGCCATACATGCCGATAAATAACAGTCAGAAACCAAGCAACCATACATGCCGGGAAATAACAGTCGGAAACACAAGCAGCCATACATGCCGGGAAATAACAGTCAGAAACACAAGCAGACATACATGCCAAGAAATAACAGTCCGAAACACTAGCAGCCATACATGCCGAGAAATAAAAGTCAGAAACACAAGCAGCCATACATGCATATAAATAACAGTCAGAAACCAAGCAACCATACATGCCGGGAAAAAACAGTCAGAAACACAAGCAGCCATACATGACAAGAAATAACAGTCTGAAACACTAGCAGCCATACATGCCGAGAAATAACAGTCAGAAACAAAAGCAGCCACACATGCTAGAAATAACAGTCCAAAACACTAGCAGCCATACATGCCGAGAAATAACAGTCAGAAACAAAAGCAGCCACACATGCTAGAAATAACAGTCCAAAACACTAGCAGCCATACATGCCGAGAAATAGCAGTCAGAAACACAAGCAGCAATACATGCCAAGAAATCACTGTTTGAAACACTAGCAGCCATACATGCCGAGAAATAACAGTCAGAAACACAAGCAGCCATACATGCCGATAAATAACGGTCAGAAACCAAGCAACCATACATCCCGGGAAATAACATTCAGAAACACAAGCAGCCATAAATGGCAAGAAATAACAGTCCGAAACACTAGCATGCCGAGAAATAACAGTCAAAAACGCAAGCAACCATTCATACCAAGAAAATAACAGTCAGAAACACAAGCAGCCATACATGCCGATAAATAACAGTCAGAAACCAAGCAACCATACATGCCGGCAAATAACAGTCGGAAACACAAGCAGCCATACATGCCGTGAAATAACAGTCAGAAACACAAGCAGCCATACATGCAAAGAAATAACAGTCCGAAACACTAGCAGCCATACATGCCGAGAAATAACAGTCAGAAACACAAGCAGCCATACATGCATATAAATAACAGTCAGAAACCAAGCAACCATACATGCCGGGAAAAAACAGTCAGAAACACAAGCAGCCATACATTCCAAGAAATAACAGTCTGAAACACTAGCAGCCATACATGCCGAGAAATAACAGTCAGAAACAAAAGCAGCCACACATGCTAGAAATAACAGTCCAAAACACTAGCAGCCATACATGCAAAGAAATAACAGTCCGAAACACAAGCAGCAATACATACCGAGAAATAACAGTCAGAAACACAAACAGCAATACATGCCGAGAAATAACAATCAGAAACACAATCAGCCATACATGCCGAGAAATAACAGTCAGAAACACAAGCAGCAATACATACCAAGAAATAACAGTCAGAAACACAAGCAGCAATAGATGCCAAGAAATAACAGTCAGAAACACAAGCAGCCATACATGCCGATAAATAACAGTCAGAAACCAAGCAACCATACATGCCGGGAAATAACAGTCAGAAACACAAGCAGCCATACATGCCGGGAAATAACAGTCAGAAACACAAGCAGCCATACATGCCAAGAAATAACAGTCCGAAACACTAGCAGCCATACATGCCGAGAAATAACAGTCAGAAACACAAGCAGCCATACATGCCTATAAATAACAGTCAGAAACCAAGCAACCATACATGCCGGGAAAAAACAGTCAGAAACACAAGCAGCCATACATGCCAAGAAATAACAGTCTGAAACACTAGCAGCCATACATGTTAAGAAATAACTGTCCGAAACACTAGCAGCCATACATACCGAGAAATAACAGTCAGAAACACAAGCAGCAATACATGCCGAGAAATAACAGTCCGAAACACTTGCAGCCATACATGCCGAGAAATAACAGTCAAAAACACAAGCAGCCATACATGCCAACAAATAACTGTCCGAAACACTAGCAGCCATACTTGCCGAGAAATAACAGTCAGAAACACAAGCAGCAATACATGCCGAAAAATAACAGTCCGAAACACTAGCAGCCATACATGCCGAGAAATAACAGTCAAAAACACAAGCAGCCATACATGACAAGAAATAACTGTCCGAAACACTAGCAGCCATACATACCGGGAAATAACAGTCAGAAACACTAGCAGCCAAAAATGCCGGGAAATAACTGTCCTAAACACTAGCAGCCATACATGCCAAGAAAAAATAGTAAGAAACAATAGCAGCCATACATGCCGATAAATAACAGTCAGAAACACAAGCACCCATACATGCCGAGAAATAACAGTCCGAAAAACCAGCAGCCATACATGCCGATAAATAACAGTCAGAAACCATACATGGCGGGAAATAACAGTCAGAAACACAAGCAGCCATACATGCCAAGAAATTGCAGTCCGAAACACAAGCAGCATTACATGCCGAGAAATAACAGTCAGAAACAAAAACAGCCATACATGCAAGAAATAACAGTCCGAAACTCTAGCAGCCATACATGCCGACAAATAACAGTCAGAAACCAATCAGCCATACATGCCGGGAAATGACAGTCAGAAACACAAGCAGCCATACATGCCGGGAAATAACAGTCAGAAACACAAGCAGCCATACATGCCGGGAAATAACAGTCAGAAACACAAGCAGCCATACATGCCAGGAAATAACAGTCAGAAACACAAGCAGCCATACATGCCGATAAATAACAGTCAGAAACACAAGCAGCCATACATGCCGGGAAATAACAGTCAGAAACACAAGCATGCAGCCATACATGCCAAGAAATAACAGTCCGAAACCATACATGCCGGGAAATAACAGTCAGAAACACTAGCAGCCATACATGCCGAGAAATAACAGTCAGAAACACAAGCAGCAATACATGCCGAGAAATAACAGTCCGAAACACTAGCAGCCATACATGCCGAGAAATAACAGTCAAAAACACAAGCAGCCATACATGGCAAGAAATAACTGTCCGAAACACTAGCAGCCATACATACCGGGAAATAACAGTCAGAAACACTAGCAGCCAAAAATGCCGGGAAATTACTGTCCTAAACACTAGCAGCCATACATGCCAAGAAAAAATAGTAAGAAACAATAGCAGCCATACATGCCGAGAAATAACAGTCAGAAACACAAGCACCCATACATGCCGAGAAATAACAGTCCGAAAAACCAGCAGCCATACATGCCGATAAATAACAGTCAGAAACCATACATGGCGGGAAATAACAGTCAGAAACACAAGCAGCCATACATGCCAAGAAATAACAGTCCGAAACACAAGCAGCATTACATGCCGAGAAATAACAGTCAGAAAAAAAAACAGCCATACATGCAAGAAATATCAGTCCGAAACTCTAGCAGCCATACATGCCGACAAATAACAGTCAGAAACCAAGCAGCCATACATGCCGGGAAATGACAGTCAGAAACACAAGCAGCCATACATGCCGGGAAATAACAGTCAGAAACACAAGCAGCCATACATGCCGGGAAATAACAGTCAGAAACACAAGCAGCCATACATGCCAGGAAATAACAGTCAGAAACACAAGCAGCCATACATGCCGATAAATAACAGTCAGAAACACAAGCAGCCATACATGCCGGGAAATAACAGTCAGAAACACAAGCATGCAGCCATACATGCCAAGAAATAACAGTCCGAAACCATACATGCCGGGAAATAACAGTCAGAAACACTAGCAGCCATACATGCCGAGAAATAACAAGCAGAAACACAAGTAGCCATACATGCCGATAAATAGCAGTCAGAAACCAAGCAACCATACATGCCGATAAATAACAGTCAGAAACACAAGCAGCCATACATGCCGGGAAATAACAGTCAGAAACACAAGCAGCCATACATGCCAAGAATAACAGTCCGAAACACTAGCAGCCATACATGCCGAGAAATAACAGGCAGAAACACAAGCAGCCATACATGCCGAGAAATAACAGTCAGAAACACAAGCAGCCATACATGCCGAGAAATAACAGTCAGAAACACAATCAGCCATACATGCCGAGAAATAACAGTCTGAACCCTAGCAGCCATACATGCCAAGAAATAACAGTCACAAACACAAGCAGCCATACATGCCGAGAATCCACAGTCAGAAACACAAGCAGCCATACATGCCGAGAAATAACAGTCAGAAACACAAGCAGCCATACATGCCGAGAAATAACAGTCAGAAACACAATCAGCCATACATGCCGAGAAATAACAGTCTGAACCCTAGCAGCCATACATGCCGAGAAATAAGTCAGAAACACAAGCAGTCATACATGCCGTTAAATAGCAGTCAGAAACACAAGCAGCAATACATGCCGAGAAATAAGTCAGAAACACAAGCAGCCATACATGCCGAGAACTACTAGTCAGAAACCCAAGCATCCATACATGCCGAGAAACAACAGTCAGAAACCAAGCAACCATACATGCCGAGAAACAACAGTCAGAAACCCAAGCAGCTATACATGCCGAGAATCAACAGTCAGTAACACAAGTTTCGTATCATGTAAGTCATTATGGTATAAATTATGCTTCCTTGGGTTAAATGCGTTTTAACGAGACCTTTCCTTTTCTTAAACTTTCACAACTCATAAAACAATTACATCGGGGGAAACGATAGAAAACAAATGGGGTGTAACAAACTCTTTCAGATTTGCTTCAGGTAAGCCTTATACATGTAAATTAATACTGATGACCACAGCAGGACAGCTTTGAATAGAAAATGGGGTTATTTACTCCTCTATAGTAATAGAAAGGAATTGTCTCTTAAATTTGTTTTCTCATCAACCTACCCAAGTAAAACAGTTGCGTGATTTGCATGAATTAATGTTTCAGAATTTTTAGAATTTTTACCTAACACCAGGGTGTTTTCTGAAAAAATAATTTTCCCTTAACAAAACAGTGTTTAAAAAACTTCGCAACAAATCATTGATATCATTCAGTGAAATCACTGGTGTGAGGCTGTACAGACTGGGTACCGAACTGTGCAATATGTTAAAGTTTTCAATTTTGTAGCTAAAGCCAGAATAGAAATATTGCATAACTATGTATATGATAAAATGTTTATAACTTATAATTTGTTGCATAGTGAAAAAAACAAGCAAGCAAAAGTAAAGTATGGTAGACATAAACAAAAAGTGTGTTTGTTTGTTTGTTTGTTTAAATATTATTGAACGCCACTTTAGCATTTTTTCACCTATATCATGGCATCCAGTTTTATTGGGGGAGGAAGCCGGAGTACCCAGAGGAAACCCCCGACCTTCGGTAGAAAAACTCGCAATCCTTGTTAATTATGATTGGAGTTAAACAAAAAGTGTTTTTAAACAAAATCTATAAACTATTGTAGTTAACGTGAGTGTGTGATTACACAATGTTATTCAATTTCATTTTAGTACTGGGCATGTATCCGGGGCTCAATCCACAGAGCTGCTCAACGCGTCCCAGTTAGCGGATAGTAAAGTCCCTTTTGTTGGGGCTGTAAGGTAATAATACAGAAGGAATGACCACAGACCATAGTGGTAACATGTTAAGAGAGTGTTACGTTCCCACGCGATAAAGACCCCCTTCTGTTGTCTTCGAAAAAGAATAGGACCATCCTTTGCCATCCTTGTGTAACTACATAATACTCTATACGTTTCAAGT
Source organism: Limnoperna fortunei (assembly GCA_944474755.1). Taxonomy (NCBI): domain Eukaryota; kingdom Metazoa; phylum Mollusca; class Bivalvia; order Mytilida; family Modiolidae; genus Limnoperna; species Limnoperna fortunei. The sequence goes on along the minus strand of OX104118.1, from coordinate 8,448,638 downwards.
GGGAGTCGAAATGTTCTGCCTTTTAGTCCAAGCTGTTTATTCTTTGTGAACTTTTTCTTTGTCATAATTGAAAAACTTCTTGCCGGATGTAAAAAAAATTTTTAATGAACCAATCAAGTATTCCATGTTTTATAATGTACCTGTCAATGCACACAAAAACCTAACATAACAAAGCAACAATTCATCTACATGTTTGGTTACAAGTGTGTTATTTTTACTAAATAACAAACTTTTAATTATAACAATTATTAATAATTCTACTAATTATGTCTATTAACAACAAAATCAATTCAGTTTTTAAGCAGAGAAGTCACATCTGTCTACATAGCAGTAATAATTTGTATAGAGGTAGAAGTCACATCTGTCTACATGGCAGTAATAATTTGTATAGAGGTAGAAGTCACATTTGTCTACATGGCAGTAATAATTTGTATAGAGGTAGAAGTCACATTTGTCTGCATGGCAGTAATAATTTGTATAGAGGTAGAAGTCACATTTGTCTACATGGCAGTAATAATTTGTATAGAGGTAGAAGTCACATTTGTCTACATGGCAGTAATAATTTGTATAGAGGTAGAAGTCACATTTGTCTACATGGCAGTAATAATTTGTATAGAGGTAGAAGTCACATTTGTCTACATGGCAGTAATAATTTGTATAGAGGTAGAAGTCACATTTGTCTACATGGCAGTAATAATTTGTATAGAGGTAGAAGTCACATTTGTCTACATGGCAGTAATGATTTGGATAGAGGTAGAAGTCACATTTGTCTACATGGCAGTAATGATTTGGATAGAGGTAGAAGTCACATTGGTCTACATGGCAGTAATAATTTGGATAGAGGTAGAAGTCACATTTGTCTACATGGCAGTAATAATTTTGATAGAGGTAGAAATCACATTTGTCTACATGGCAGTAATGATTTGGATAGAGGTAGAAGTCACATTGGTCTACATGGCAGGCAGTAATAATTTGTATAGAGGTAGAAGTCACATTGGTCTACGTGGCAGTAATAATTTGTATAGAGGTAGAAGTCACATTTGTCTACCTGGCAGTAATAATTTGTATAGAGGTTGAAGTCACATTTGTCTACATGGCAGTAATAATTTGTATAGAGGTAGAAGTCACATTGGTCTACATGGCAGTAATGATTTGGATAGAGGTAGAAGTCACATTTGTCTACATGGCAGTAATAATTTGGATAGAGGTAGTAAAACGTAACTGTTGAGGTTGTCTGTATTAAACCTGTAAAAGAATGGGATACATAACGAACGTCAGAAATGTTACTTATGTTACATGTTATAGTATCGAGGTTTCATTGAAACTGGCCTATGAAATAAACATTTACCTCGACAGATTATCCTCAATCGTTCATAAGTTTTCATCTTAATTTAAACAACACACAAAAAAGATTTCATTTTACCGAATAATTAATTGGTGATTACAGTTTAATTAACACGCACTCAACAGTTCGACATTTGCACTCGGCACTATCTTTTTTAGATAGAAAATAATATAGCCTTAATTGTCCACCCTTGTTTTTAATTCAATTTTTGTGATTTTTGCTAACAATATTAATTTAGATTGATATTAAACAATTAATATAAAAGCGTGGGAAAAATGCATCGTTTATAAATCATGTGCAGCAAAGTTTCCGTGAATGCGCTCTATAAACCCATGTTTTGAACAAAGTTCCTGATAATGTTACCTGTAGGTTTGAAATATAAATTTTCTTTATAATAACATATTTGCATGAACTTGGTTGGAAAAGGGGAGGGTTGGGTCAATGTGATGGAAAAGGGGGGTGGGTGGGTAAAAGGTGTGGAAATTGGGAGCGTTGGGTTAAAAGGGTGGAAATTGGGGAGTGTTGGTTTAACGGGGAGGATATTGGGTAGGGTAGGGTTTAGTGGGCAGGGTTGGAAAAGGGGCGGGTTGGGTTAATGGGCTGGAAATTGAGGAGGGTTGGGTCAAGGGAGTGGAAAGGTGGGAGGGCAGAGTTAAAGGGGTGGAAAGGGATGGTTGGGTTAAGGGTATGGAAAGGGCTGGGTAAAGGAGGTGGGGAAAACCGAGAGACGAGGGGAGGGTACAGTTGGGTTGGGTAAGGGGATTGTAATTAGGGAGGGTTGGGTTAAGGGGTGGAAAGGCGGAGGGTTGAGTTAAGAAGGTGGTAAGGGGAAAGGTTGGGTTAAGGTTGGAATAGAGAACTGTTTTTCTGCGGACAGTTAGAACCAAACTTGCGTTTCGCGTTGCATAATTGCTAATACGTCATGGAATCAAGTTAGTCAAGTAGTTAGGAGACATGCCATAGAAAATCTTATAAAATTGAACTAGTTATGTTTTGCACGTCTAGAGCTTAATTTGTCTAACCCAGTCTCTTATATAACATTTCCTTTGATGTGAGTTTTGTTCCTCCGTTATGATTCTTGCGGCTTCTAGTTGAACACCTTCAACTTTATCTATTAAATATTGGAGTTTACTATTCCATATAATGTCAAAATATTCGAGTAAAGGTCTAACAAAGGTTAAATATAATTGTATGTTTAGAATTTAAGTTTTCTAATAAGGTCAAGTCTGTTGTAAGCTTTTGTCACTATTAGGTCCACATGATTGTTTCAAGTCTGAAAAATGCAAGTGTTTATGTTTATCGACTTGTTTTATCAGCTGATTATTCATTAGGAGGTTAGGGTGGGATGGCTTAATATTTTCCGGGAAATAAGTAAGGTTTCAGTTTTTCCAGGATTAAATGTAACAAGCCACTGTTGTGACCACATGTATATTTTATTCAAGTCGCCATTAAGAACATCTGCCGCTAGAACTGGGTTCTCAACGATTAAGTACAGACTGGTGTCAGCGGCAAATAATCTAATGTTAGCTTGAATATCATTTACTATGTCATTTATAAATATAAGGAAGAGAAATGGACCTAAAATTGATCCTTGTGGGACTCCAGCATTAATATTACACAAGGAAGAGAATTCCCCGTTGATTATAACACGTTGACGTCTGTTTTTCAAGTAATTTTCACACCAAAGAAAAATGTTTCCTCGAAGTCAGTATTTTTATAATTTTAATACTAACCCTTGTGCCAAACTTGACCGAACGCCTTGCTAATATCTCAGAAGATCACTCTTATTTCTAGAGCCTTCCTGAATTCATTAGTGATATCTACAAGTTGATTGACGGCAGAATCAATTTTTTAAAATCAAGACAGGAAGGGTGTGATAATTTTATTTTGTAGAAGGTAGTTATTTACATGCTTATAAACACACCTTTCCATAACTTTACCAAGTACAGATAAAAGAGAAATCGATCTATAGTTAGCGACATTATTTTGGTAACCATTTTTAAAAACAGGACAAACGTTTGCTTCCTTCCAATAATTTGGAAAAATACCCTTTTCAAGTGATAGGTTGAACAACTAACAAAGTGGTCTTTTTAATACAACCGCACCTTCCTTAAGTACTTTCGGGCTAATTATGTCTGGTCCAAATGCTTTACTTGTATTTAAGTTAATAAGAACATCTTCAACGTCAAATTCAGTTATTATAATTTCATTTAAAATAATTATGTCAAGCGTTTCGGGGTCTGGGGGAATTTATCTGTATCATACATATTTTTTTGCAGAATTGAAAATTTCAGCCCTTCCAACATTATCAACTACTATTTCATTATTATGGAGAATTGGGGATAATTCAGACCTATCGTCTTTGAGCTTATTTATTAGCTTTTTATAGTACGTGTCCTTAGCCAGACAAACCGAATCCGTACATTTATTTCGTAAATTTTTAAACTTTTCCCAAAGCTCATTTCTAAGTAGTTTTTTAGCCTTTCTGTATACTCTGTTTTTCCTCTGAGTTCGTTTGTAATCCAGCGCGGTTCAGTTGGTCGTATGCGTGCTATTGACAAATTAGATCCCCTTAATATAACTACAACTACAACATTGGTTATAATACTATCAATCAACACTATTTAGAACGTTACATAAACCTTGTCATATTGCCAACTTTTCGCTTGAAAATTATTTGTTGTATTTTGTCACAGTTCAATAATCTAATTGTTGGACAATGAAAACACTACAGTATAAATTAAGTCCTGGACACTAATACTGAAATATTTCAACATGTTTAAAACTATATCATAAAAACTAAAACTATATCATAAAAACTCTGAGATTCTCTGTTTAGCTTTGTTCTTTTTTCTCTTTTTTCTTTTTTTTACTTATATATGATTTTGAATTTAACATTTCCAATTGTCAGTTTAGTGTGATATACCCAGGGTAATATAATCGATTTTGTCATGCTCCACTAATTGCAGACAATATATGCAATTTATATTTCTAAGGAAATGAATTTTAATAAGCATGTTGCTTTTTCCGAGTTCTTTAGTTCCACTTAAAGTGTAAAATTTTGTGACGTATTTGTACATTTATTCAATAAAATATTGTTTACACTAAAGGGGGAGGGTTGGGTAAAGGGGAGGGGAGGAAGGGTTTAGGGGTTGCAAAGGGGGGAAGGGGGGTGTTTTTAGGGGGTAGAAAGGGGCAGATTTTGAGCTTAGGGGTAGGGGGCTTTGGGAAGGTGGGGATTGGGTTAAGAGGTCGAAAGTTGGGTTAGGGGTGGAATGGGAGGGAGGTGGCTTAGATTAGGGGTATGGATGGTTGGGTTTAGGGGTGGGGAGGTTGGGTTAAGTAACATATAACCAATGTATTCCCCGATTCTTTACATCAGTTTCGTACAGACATATCTAGATATAAACCACATTTTAAATGTGTTCTTGCAAGACCTTCCATTTTTTTAAACTGCTGTTTTTGTTTAATAATTTTTCCTTTCTCCGCCGTTCAAAAATTATGCACTGTTGGAATTCAAATTTTGTCAATAATGCCATGATTGAAGTGTTAAACTTACTAATAAGGTGTCAGTTAAACTTCAAAGACATTAAAAAATATGTAGTAAACCAGGGAAACAATTGTCAATTGTATCAATATAAAGAACACATAATTAGTCATTTAACAAAACCGATTGTTTACTGATAGAGTCCAATTAAAAACAATATGTGTTAAACAGGTGAAAACAGCCGTATTAATATTATATAACATATACTTTCTGCTTGAAATGGGGTACTTAAGTTCTGTGCAAATAAACACTTAGTTCTATTTCATCATTAATATATTATTGATGGCAATGATAACATTTAAAAAGATTTAAATCGGTGCAATACTGAATAAATAATTATATTTTAACCATATTTCATTCTTCTAAATTTACGGCTGTTTACACTGGAATCATAGCCATTGTTGAGGGTACAACCCAAATATATAAATTATTAATCGACTAATCCTAAAAAAGTGTGCAGAGCGAAAATGTATTGATAATTATCATGTTTCATCGTTTCAATTATATCTCGTTGAATGACGCATTTTATTCCGTTCTGTACGTTATAGACAATGTTACCCCTTAAACTGATGTCAATACTTTTACAAATAAAGTTAAATTAAAACCCTGGGGTAGTGAAAAAGCTCTAGACTTCCAAAATAACATAGACGAGTTTGCATTATTAAAATTGGAAAAAAAACTCGAAACAAGCTGTTAAGAAATAAATAATATAAACAAAGATTCAATTAATCAGTTATTAGACGATTTTGGAAATATTTTTTTTTAATCGGCTTAAAAAACCTTAGAAAGATATAGCCCAAAGCAATCGGCAAGTAGCACACAAAAACGTAGTGTAAACAAAAATAATGAACCTTTGTTTGATAGAGACTGCAAAATAGCTAGACAACATTTTCGTAAAGCAAACAAACTGTATAAATCAAATAACACTGTGCAAAAGAGGTCAAATATGGTTAATGCGGAAAAGAATTATAAAATATCTTGAACACAAAATATAAAAATTATTATATTAATCTTTCGCAAGTCTTACAAAAAGAATCGGTTAGTCATCCCAAACATTTCTGGAAATTATTGCGTGGACAGCGACAAAACCAGCAAAATATTGACATCGAATCCTTCTATGATTTTTTTTAAAAACTTAAACAATATATTTAACATGTATTCACAAATAAAGTCTTGTATATCATTAAACAAAAATACGTCAGAATATTTTAACTACAAATTGGGCATACGACAAGGTGAAAATTTGTCCCCGTTTTGTTCTCAATGTTTTTAAATGACTTGGAAAAATTTTTGATTTCAAAAAATATAGCTGGCTTGAGCAGTGTTACTAATGATATAGGAAATGAACTAAATGTATATCTGATAATTTTTCTTTTACTGTATGCTGATGATACTTTAATAGCTGAGTCTGTCGAGGACCTACAGGCACAACAAAAGGCTTTTTGTGACTATTGTAATACATGAAAGTTAAAAGTAAACGTCGACAAAACAAAAGTTATGGTACTTGGATTGGGTAAACCGAAAACAAATCTTAAATTCTTTTATCAAAATACGGAAATAGAAATAGTGGATAAATTTAATTACTTAGGGGTTATTTTTACAAAAAACCTGTAATTTTGATTCTACCAAGAAACTTTTAGCAGATAAAGCATTGAAGGCTATGTACGAAGTTCTTAAGTTGGAACGATTATTTAAATTATCAGTAAAAATTATTCTAGATTTGTTTGATAAAATGGTTAAACCTATTCTTCTTTATGGCTGTGAAATTTCGGGCTTCGGTAATAACGAATCGTTAGAAAGAGTTCATTTAAAATTTTGTAAACTTTTGTTAAATTTAAAGTCGTCAACACCAAATTATATGATTTATAGGGGAACTTGGTAGACTTCCTATTGCTATTGATATTAAGATACCGATGGTATCTTACTAGTCTAAACTTGTAAATGGCAAACAATCCAAATTGTCTTCAAAACTCTATCGTCTTACTCGGCAATCGAACGAAAACTATAGTATACAATATTCTTGGATTAACTGTGTTAAAAATTTTTTAATTGATAGTGGTTTTTCACTAATATGGGATTCAGAACAATTCTTCAATAATGAGTGGCTAAAATACATAGTAAAACACAGGTTAACAGACCAGTTTGCGCAAAATTGGAATTCGGTTGTGTTTCATTCAACAAAAGCAATAAATTATAGAATTTAAAAAAAAAAAAAACAAACTAGAATTAGAAAATTATTTAAATGTCTTGAACTTCTCGGAAGCTATAAAACTATGCAGATTTAGGGCAACAAATCATCATTTACCAATAAAATCGTCTTTTTCATTTATGTAACTGTAACGAATTAGAAGATGCATACCATTACATGTTTGAATGCACTGCTTTCACAGAACAACGTAAACAATTCGTCCCAAATTACTATGTGAAAAACCACAACGTTTATAAGTACTCAGAATTCATGTCCAGCAACAGAAAATCTCTGCTAAGAAATCTTTGCAGGTTTATTAATATTATTAATGATCATGTTAGCGCCCCTGACTTACCTGTTGTGTAAGCATAACCTTATTATTGTTTGTATATATTGTATATAGCCTGTTGTTTTGTTTGTTTATTTGTTACTTTCTCTGTAACCAATAGTATTATTGGCTGTGTGAGAATAAAAACTATATTCAAATACTTGTTCTTAAATTTGTTGTCACCTTTGAGTTCAAAAACAAGAATATGCGCAATCCAAGAAACTGCAAATATTGCAAATGTATTGTAAAAAAAATGTAAATCTGTAATATAATATTATTGTAATATTTTATTTCATGTCGTTTCTACAGAAATATTTCAACCAATTATACATCTGTATTGCAACATTTTCAATGATTTTAATGACAATTTTAATTATTTTAAACTTGACTGCCAAATTTAATGCCGTTTCTGCAGAAATATTTCAACCAATAAATGGAAAATTTATTATTGAATAAGTTGAACAGTATGTCTGTAACACATTTGGTCCTCTGTTTGATAAATTTGTTAGGAAAATTTTTTAAACATTTTTCTGACCCTGCATTATAGCGGTGTTTGTATACAGGTGATAACAAACTACGTAAAACCAAGGAAACCGTCAAAAATATAACAAAATACCAAAGAACAAGAGCCGAAAGTCAAGAACCAATTACAAATCCGCATAAAGACAAACATAAAAAAAACAAAAAAAAAACAAACAAAAAACAAAAACAAAAAACAAAAATAGAAAGTAAGTAACTGGAACCCCCAAAACCATGGGTGCATTAAAGTGCTCAGGACGGGTAAGCAGTGCCTGCCTCTAACCAGACACCCGTCAAGTTACTTACTGTAATGTCTAGGAAAAAGTCAAATTCAGGAATATGACAGACTATGACTTAGCGAAAATAAAATATCCGATCGTATTTGAGGAATGGATTTTCCGTAATGATTAAGTTATAACATCAACCTACGTACCACAAACCCTTTTATGAGTAGTTTAACACCATACGTCGTGCTGCTGAAATGTTGCGATCGATGAACGGTAAGTAGACAATTGGAAAGTTGAAATCATTACATTTGTTCTTGTTATCCTGAGTCTATTTCTAGAGGAAGGTCTGAGTAAGAGGTTGACATAAGTGTATTGGTGATGCTTTAAGCTCGCTTAGATAGATTGAATAAACGGTCATCAATTTTTGCATTGATCAGGGACAACATCATCAGTATAGCTGAATGTAAAATTTAAATTCTGGACAAGTTTTTTATCTTTCTTTTTCAGCAGGCCTTCTAGGAACTCATAAGACTGCAAAAACAGGTCGGCGGAAGAGGATCACGACAATTACCAATTGGAATACCAACAGTCTGTTGACAAAGATGTCCTTCAAACGTTACAAATATGTTATCCACCAGAAGATCTAACAATTGGTCTACAGTATATTTATAATATGATTTAGATTCATTTATGACGAAATGAGTTTTTTCACGGCTTATTACCAGGCATTTATATCGTCTCTTTCAGTTTTTCTTGAAAAAGCAGCGTTTAATAAGATCTTTAAGTGTTTGGTGAAGAGATCCGGACCTTAAGATGTCCCTCAGGTCTTTGGAATTTTAGGGCCCGCATTTTATTTATGCAACTTCTGGAGTAGCAAGTGGCACGCTATATTTTAAACAGACATGTTATGCAATATATTGCCAAGATTGATGGCATATATATGCCTTTGTTATCAAAAAGTAAAGAAAGAAAGGAATGAGGTTCTCCTTAATCTAAGAGTATGTTAAACCTGGTTGAACAACCTGTGATTTCTTATGTCTAAAATAATTGCTACTTATCTATACAGAGTAGACGAAGGGTCTGTTACAGATGACTGGAGAAATTTCTTATAAAAAGAATGTAGTGTTTTCAGTGGAAAAGAGTATAATTTAGTGCAAATGTGATCAAGTTCTCGTGATTTTTTAACAAACTGTATTTATTGATAGAGCATGCACCAGAGGAACAGAGGTGATGTATGGTGACAATGACCAAGACTACGTTGTCGTTGAAAACGTCTATCAAATTCACACTGCTGCAACCAGGACTAGAAATGTTATCTCTAATATCGATTTTTGCATAGCACCCATATGGTATTGCAGTGCCTAATTTTCTTATCAAGTATTCTTCTTTTTGTGGACATAGTGGTTTACTTAATTGAGAATAGTGAAAATGATGGTAGATTTGATCAAAAAATGAAATAAAGACTCGTGTTGTCCCATTTAAAGAGTACTTAAGAGGGGAGGAATTTCTTGTTATGGTTTGGCGAGAGGTCTGGGGCCTATCTAGAGGCGGGAAACCAGTCTTCACCACCTGGAACCTCCTGGAATCTAACGGCAAATTTATCGGGATGTACGCCCACGCCAGAGTGAGCGTTATCTAGCTAAGAATAAATCCACATCCCATATGCGTCCATAAGCAGACTTGCCTCTTAAAACAGATCGAGGGTCTATAAATAATAATATGCACTGCTTACACATCAGAAGTACCTGATTGCGCCTATTTTTTTATTGGGTTTAGGATACACACCTTTGGGATGATTGTTGTTGGTTTCTTTATTGTGGTGTAGTTCTTTGTCACTGATGTATAGTTTTCGATTCTTGGTTACTAATTGGTTTACAAACAATTTTTTACTTGCTGTAAGCCATACAAAAAGGCAACTCAATATTGATGTCAAGAGGTTAAAACGAGACATAACAGAAAGACAAACAATACTCATTTATTATAAAACAAAACTAAACAAATATAATACCTTATTATGAAAGTATAATAATCTTAATACTGTGTCATAAAAACCCAACATAACAGATTTTAATATTAAATTCTTAAAACTAACATAGAAATTTTATTGGTCGGTAAATATTATAAAACAAACAGGTTTACTTACTGAAATATATGTAAGGTAAACAAGTTTTTTTTTGGTGTTATCGATATATCCATAATTTATTCCAAAAGGGAGATAAATCAGTGGAGAATAAATATACTTAATCCTTTTATGAAAATCATTTAATTTTGTGAGATTAAATGCTCCTGAGAACTAATAAATCCAAAATAAAAAACTACATTTGTCAACAGTTGTATTTCATTTTCTATTTTGCTTGGCTTAAAATATCAACAAAGGAACATATAGTTGTTCTTTCAATCATATAATGTTTCAATCACGAAAATTCTTTTTTTGGAGGTATAAGCAGTTTTAAAGTGGGGACCAAATAACAAAATAGAGAAAATAGTGGGGACAAAGTGGATGAAATAACAGATTTATCTGTCCTTTTTTATAAGCTAGGGGAGATGAGGTCCAAACTCATGTACTAATAATATATTGATAGGACATGTGGCATAGGACTATACATGTACAAGTAACATATAAGTGGTAAACTTTATTGCAGATGTTGAACAGAGTGCACCTTTTTTACTTCACAAAACAAAGCATGCGACTTTAGGTAACTGCTGTGCATACTTGCAAATAAGACCAGTTACCTGCGACCCTAGTATCTATAACATATGTTACTCCTTGATTGGAGCATCTTATACACAAAAAGAATCATATAAAATGAGTTTTGATTTTGGCTTAAGAATAATGTTTGGTGCAGCCTATTACCAAGAGAACGAAAATCAATCAGTTACCACAGATGAATTAACCTTTTATAAAATGAGTATTGATCTCTTTACAAGAAATGATAATGCAGCCCTACTACAAACAGTGCCCATAATCAACCAACTATGAACCAGACTGTAATCCTTGGTCATTCAATTCTACCATAGTCTAAATCAGACAGATATCACAGATATAAACACACTTATATAAATAAATGAAATGATTATTTTGGTTTAGGATTAATGGCTGGTGTTCTTTTCCAGATTGCTGGCTTAGATCTGGCTGCTATTACTTTGGCACGGGATCTTTCCCTCTCTGCTTTTTGCTAAAAATAAATAAAAATAAATTAATAAATAATAATATAAAAGTCTAGGAGATAATGCAACGATACAAAAGGTGAAGTTTTTGTCAAAATTAAAGGCACAGTTTGACCAACTAATGGCCATATGTTGGTGTCAAAATAAATAAATGACGTCAAGACAACAAATCAATTGAGTCGCATCTTGAACTTTCTCAAACTATAACTGAACTTACTAATTACTGTTTTGAATATTAGCTAAGTGATGTTGATTCAGCCAATTTATATATATGTCTACAAATTAAGCCCAACACTATATACAAAAACAATTAGACAAAATAAGTGACAATTTATTTAGTAAATCTAGAGCTTTCATCCATCATGGGATTTTTCAAGATTTTAAGCGTAAGTAATTGGGATATTAGTGGTGTAATGCTATGGTGTAGTGTGCATTTAGTTTCGGTTGGAACAGTTTTTATAAATTTTCTTTTCTGTGTCCTTTCTGTATTCTTCATTATCTTGCTGGCATTTATGAAAAGGGAAAATTTTTATTTTCCACCAGCACATACTTCTAGTAAAGTTTATGTCCAGTGACATAGCCACAAGTTATCAGTGGATTGCCACCTTTTGTAGAGTGATTTTTTCACATGGAATCCTTTATTGCCATCTGCTGTACAAAGTTTTCTTCAACTTGGCCAAGAAAAGAATACAATGTCAAAAGCTTCGAATTAATGATAGTATTTGCAAAAGTTATTCTAGACTTTGTTAGGTGATCTAATAAGAAATTCTGAAGTAAAGTACAACACGATGTACAATGTAATTTTGGTTATAAAGCAGATCATTTCTAATTAACACCATAAAGTTCTTTTGAGTAATAATTAAATAATTGCTCATATAGTATTTCTGATGTTTGCCGAACATTACTGAGGTCTGGTCCATTGAAAAACAATAGACTCACGGACACCAAATATGATCACTTGGTCAATTGAGATCCAGATACCTTAACACCTATTAAATGGATTTGTGTTGGTTTGCATGGTGTTTAATGCTACTTTAAGAGTTTTTCTGCTATATCATGCAAACCAAGGTTTTATTAGGGGAGAAAGCCAGAGAAAACCCCAGATCTTTGGCAGGAAAACTGGCAATACTTGTCAATTTAGTTCTTATTAAAAATATATTTATTTAATGTTAAATAGTATAAAAAGTCAGATACAATTCTTTTCATTGTCAATTCATCAGATTTTTAAAACCCTTTTATTTGCTCATATGTAAATTTTTCAACAATAATGTAAGATAGACTTCTCAGTGTATACCATACTTTAGCGTGAACACCAATGTCTGACAAATGATGATAAGGTATTAAACATGTTAAAAGGGAACTTACTCTTTCTTGATAACGTCTCTCAAAATAATCCATATCTGATTCACCGGGTCGCCTCATAGCAGACATTTGCTCTGCTACATCTTCATCTACATCTGGTTGAGGTGCACCTGGATAAATAAATAATTTACTACTTTTGATTTTAATTTGAAAATAAAATATTGGTATTCTATCATACATAAAGTATGTTATGACAACATGACAAGAAATGTATGATGATAATGTAAAATACTTATTACCAGGGGGAGATAAGTTTTCGGTTATTTCATGGGAACATACAAACCACAAATGTTAGTACTAAGATTACGAAGAGGTTTTACCATCAAAATTCCAGAAGTTATGCCAAAACAGGATGAGGCTATCTGCAACTTGAGAATACAATACAACTTTAGAATTTGTACATTTTTTCCAATTCATTTAGGATTAACTACAAAAAAATATTTTCTACATCAAGGGATAAATAAATTTTGCGAGAATGCTGATTTTTCATTGGCTGGAAAACATTTTCTATTGGAGGATGGAAAACAAATTTGATCGTCACGAGACACGCGCCTTTTGACGTCATATATTACTCCACGGGAAACTAAACAGTTTTTGTGTTGATCTCTTTTTCAAAAATGTCCAGTAACAAAAATAAAATTGTTGAGTTTATTCTATTGTTTGAATTTATTTATAAGTATTAACTATAAAAAATATTTTCTCCATCGAGGGATAACAAAATTTTATATGTCTTGCTATGCCTTTTATATGTCTTGCTATCCTTTTATATGTCTTGCTATGCTTTTATATGTCTTGCTATGCCTTTTATATGTCTTGCTATGCTTTTATATGTCTTGCTATGCTTTTATATGTCTTGCTATGCCTTTTATATGTCTTGCTATCCTTTTATATGTCTTGCTATGCCTTTTATATGTCTTGCTATGCCTTTTATATGTCTTGCTATCCTTTTATATGTCTTGCTATCCTTTTATATGTCTTGCTATGCCTTTTATATGTCTTGCTATGCCTTTTAAATGTCTTGCTATGCCTTTTATATGTCTTGCTATCCTTTTATATGTCTTGCTATGCCTTTTATATGTCTTGCTATGCCTTTTAAATGTCTTGCTATGCCTTTTATATGTCTTGCTATCCTTTTATATGTCTTGCTATGCTTTTTAAATGTCTTGCTATGCCTTTTATATGTCTTGCTATGCCTTTTATATGTCTTGCTATGCCTTTTATAAGTCTTGCTATCCTTTTATATGTCTTGCTATGCCTTTTATATGTCTTGCTATGCCTTTTATATGTCTTGCTATGCCTTTTATATGTCTTGCTATGCCTTTTATATGTCTTGCTATGCCTTTTATATGTCTTGCTACGCTTGAATATGTCTTGCTATACTTTTTATATGGATTGCTATGCTTTTTATATGTCTTGCTATGTTTTTAATGTGTCTTGCTTTGCTTTTATATGTCTTAATGTGATATAGCTTTGTATCATTTTTAGAGTATGAGATCTGTGTATGTATGTCTGTAAAAGCTCTATAGATTTTATGTTATTGTTATATGTGTACCGACTTAAAACAAATATTATTTGACTAGAATTTTAAATAAATTCAAATATTAGAATAAACTCAAATCTAATTTTTCATTAAAAAAGCAGTAAAAACTAAGTTTACCGTGCAGTAATATATGACGTCAACGGCTGCAGGTCTCCATGACCATGATATTTTTTGCCATCCGCTGATACAAAATATTTCCCACCCAATCTAAATGAACGTAAAAATAAAATACCGAACACCAAGGAAACTGTCAACATATGACAAACCACAAATAAAAACCAAGTATTTGGAAAAATTTAAAAGCAACAACCAAAATTATATTGAGCATGTCAATGGTCCTGACTTGGTACAGGCATTTCAAAACAAATGGTGGGTAAAGCCAAGTTTTATTGCATGCCAAACCTCCCGCATCAATGAATATATTATGTCAGTTGGTTTGTCAGTATTCTAATGATACCCTAAGTATCTAACACTGAGGCTTAGTCATCACATTGAGTCTACTGCTGTTGATACCCTTAGAATCTAACACAGAGGATCAGTCACCACATTAGGACTACTGCTGTTGATACCCTTAGGATCTAACACAGGATCAGTCACCACATTGAGACTACTGCTGTTGATACTCTTAGGATCTAACACTGAGGCTCAGTCATCACATTGAGACTACTGCTGTTGATACCCTTAGAATCTAACACAGAGGATCAGTCACCACATTAGGACTACTGCTGTTGATACCCTTAGGATCTAACACAGAGGATCAGTCACCACATTGGGACTACTGCTGGTGATATCCTTAGGATCTAACACAGAGGATCAATCACCACATTGGGACTACTGCTGGTGATACCCTTAGAATCTAACACAGAGGATCAGTCACCACATTGGGACTACTGCTGGTGATACCCTTAGAATCTAACACAGAGGATCAATCACCACATTGGGACTACTGCTGTTGATACCCTTAGAATCTAACACAGAGGATCAGTCACCACATTGGGACTACTGCTGGTGATACCCTTAGGATCTAACACAGAGGATCAATCACCACATTGAGACTACTGCTGTTGATACCCTTAGAATCTAACACAGAGGATCAATCACCACATTGGGACTACTGCTGGTGATACCCTTAGGATCTAACACAGAGGATCAGTCACCACATTGGGACTACTGCTGGTGATACCCTTAGGATATAACTTAGAGGCTCAGTCATCACATTGGGACTACTGCTGTTGATACCCTTAAGATCTAACACTAAGGCTCAGTCATCACATTGAGTCTACTGCTGTTGATACCCTTAGGATCTAACACAGAAGCTCAGTCAACACATTGGGACTACTGCCGTTGATACCCTTAGGATCTAACAAAGAGACTTAGTCACCACATAGGGACTACTGCTGTTGATACCCTTAAGATCTAACACTAAGGCTCAGTCATCACATTGAGTCTACTGCTGTTGATACCCTTAGGATCTAACAAAGAGGTTCAGTCATCACATTGGGACTACTGATGGTGATATCCTAAGGATCTAACACAGAGGCTCAGTCAACACATTGAGTCTACTGCTGTTGATACCCTTAGGATCTAACATAGAGGCTTAGTCACCACATTGGGATTACATCTGGTGATATCCTTAGGATCTTACTAAGAGGCTCAGTCATCACAATGGGATTACTGCTGGTGAT
This sequence comes from Limnoperna fortunei, assembly GCA_944474755.1. NCBI lineage: Eukaryota > Metazoa > Mollusca > Bivalvia > Mytilida > Modiolidae > Limnoperna > Limnoperna fortunei. The sequence continues at coordinate 8,432,729 of OX104118.1, read as the reverse complement.
ACCCTTAGGATCTAACACAGAAACTCATCCCAATGGGACCACTGCTCGTGATACCCTTAGGATCTAACACAGAAGCTCAGTCACCACATTGGAACTACTGCTGGTGATACCCTTAGGACCTAAAAATGAAGCTCAGTCACCACATTAAGACTACAGCTCATGATGTCCTCAGGTCTAATACAGATCTTCAGTCACCACATTAGAGCTTCTGCTGGTGATACCCTTAGGATCTAACACAGATGCTCAGTCACCACATTAGGACTACTGATGGTGATACCCTTAAGATCAAGATCAAAACACAGAAGCTCAGTCACCACATTGGGACTACTGCTGGTGATACCCTTAGGATCTAACACAGATGCTCAGTCACCACATTGGGACTACTGATGGTGATACCCTTAAGATCAAGATCAAAACACAGAAGCTTAGTCACCACATTGGGACCAATTCTGGTGATGTCCTAAGGATCTTATACAGATGCTCAGTCACCACATTGGGACTACTAGTGGTGATACCCTTACAATCTTAAATAGATGCTCAGTCACCAAATGGGACTACAAGTGGTGATACCCTTAGGATCTAACACAGAAGCTCAGTCACCACATTGGGACTACTGCTGGTGATACCCTCAGGTGTAATACAGATGCTCAGTCACCACATTGGGACCAATTCTGGTGATGTCCTAAGGATCTTACACAGATGCTCAGTCACCACATTGGGGCTACTAGTGGTGATACCCTTAGGATCTAACACAGAAGCTCAGTCACCACATTGGGACTACTGCTGGTGATACCCTTAGATGTAATACAGATGCTCAGTCACCACATTGGGACTACTGCTGTTGATACCCTTAGGATCTTACACAGATGCTCAGTCACCACATTGGGACTACTGCTGTTGATACCCTTAGGATCTAACACAGAAGCTCAGTCACCACATTGGGACAACTGCTGGTGATACCCTTAGGTGTAATACAGATGCTCAGTCACCACATTGGGACTACTGCTGTTGATACCCTTAGGATCTTACACAGATGCTCAGTCACCACATTGGGACTACTGCTGTTGATACCCTTAGGATCTTACACAGATGGTCAGTCACCACATTGGGACTACTGCTGTTGATACCCTTAGGATCTTACACAGATGATCAGTCACCACATTGGGACTACTAGTGGTATACCCTTAGGATCTTACACAGATGCTCAGTCACCACATTGGGACTACTAGTGGTGATATCCTTAGGATCTTACACAGATGCTCAGTCACCACATTGGGACTACTAGTGGTGATACCCTTAAGATCTTACACAGAAGCTAAGTCACCACATTGGGACTACTGCTGGTGATACCCTTATGATCTTACACAGATGCTAAGTCACCACATTGGGACTACTGCTGGTGATACCCTTAGGATCTAACACAGATTATCAGTCACCACATTGGGACTACTGCTGGTGATACCCTTAGGATCTTACACAGATGCCCAGTCACCACATGGGACTTCTAGTGGTGATACCCTTAGGATCTAACACAGATGCTCAGTCACCACATTGAGAATACGGCTGGTGATACCCTTAGGATCTAACACAGATGCTCAGTCACCACATGGGACTACAAGTGGTGATACCCTTAGGATCTTACATAGATGCTCAGTCACCACATTGAGAATACAGCTGGTGATACCCTTAGGATCTTACACAGATGCTCAGTCACCACATTGAGAATACGGCTGGTGATGCCCTTAGGATCTTACACAGATGCTCAGTCACCACATTGAGAATACGGCTGGTGATACCCTTAGGATCTTACACAGATGCTCAGTCACCACATTGAGAATACGGCTGGTGATGCCCTTAGGATCTTACACAGATGCTCAGTCACCACATTGAGACTACTGCTGTTGATACCCTTAGGATCTTACACAGATGCTCAGTCACCACATAGGGACCACTGCTGTTGATACCCTTAGGATCTTACACAGAAGCTCAGTCACCACATTGAGAATACGGCTGGTGATACCCTTAGGATCTTACACAGATGCTCAGTCACCACATTGGGACTACTGCTGTTGATACCCTTAGGATCTTACACAGATGCTCAGTCACCACATAGGAACCACTGCTGGTGATATCCTTAGGATCTTACACAGAAGCTCAGTCACCACATTGAGAATACGGCAGGTGATACCCTTAGGATCTTACACAGAAGCTCAGTCACCACATTGAGAATACCGCTGGTGATATCCTTAGGATCTTACACAGATGCTCAGTCACCACATAGGGACCACTGCTGTTGATACCCTTAGCATCTTACACAGATGATCAGTCACCACATTGAGAATACGGCTAGTGATACCCTTAGGATCTTACACCGATGATCAGTCACCACATTGAGAATACGGCTGGTGATATCCTTAGGATCTTACACAGATGATCAGTCACCACATTGAGAATATGGCTGGTGATACCCTTAGGATCTTACACAGATGCTCAGTCACCACATAGGGACCACTGCTGTTGATACCCTTAGGATCTTACACGGATGATCAGTCACCACATTGAGAATACGGCTGGTGATACCCTTAGGATCTTACACAGAAGCTCAGTCACCACATTGAGAATATGGCTGGTGATACCCTTAGGATCTTACACAGAAGCTCAGTCACCACATTGAGAATACGGCTGGTGATGCCCTTAGGATCTTACACAGATGCTCAGTCACCACATTGAGAATACGGCTGGTGATACCCTTAGGATCTTACACAGATGATCAGTCACCACATTGAGAATATGGCTGGTGATACCCTTAGGATCTTACACAGATGCTCAGACACCACATAGGGACTACTGCTGTTGATACCCTTAGGATCTTACACAGAAGCTCAGTCACCACATTGAGAATACGGCTGGTGATACCCTTAGGTGTAATACAGATGCTCAGTCACCACATTGAGAATACGGCTGGTGATACCCTTAGGTGTAATACAGATGCTCAGACACCACATAGGGACTACTGCTGTTGATACCCTTAGGATCTTACACAGAAGCTCAGTCACCACATTGAGAATACGGCTGGTGATATCCTTAGGATCTTACACAGATGATCAGTCACCACATAGGGACCACTGCTGTTGATACCCTTAGGATCTTACACAGATGCTCAGTCACCACATTGAGAATACGGCTGGTGATACCCTTAGGATCTTACACAGAAGCTCAGTCACCACATTGAGAATACGGCTGGTGATATCCTTAGGATCTTACACAGATGATCAGTCACCACATTGAGAATATGGCTGGTGATATCCTTAGGATCTTACACAGATGATCAGTCACCACATTGAGAATACGGCTGTTGATACCCTTAGGATCTTACACAGATGCTCAGTCACCACATTGAGAATACGGCTGGTGATACCCTTAGGATCTTACACAGAAGCTCAGTCACCACATTGAGAATATGGCTGGTGATATCCTTAGGATCTAACACAGATGATCAGTCACCACATTGGGACTACTAGTGGTGATACCCTTAGGATCTTACACAGAAGCTCAGTCACCACATTGAGAATACGGCTGGTGATACCCTTAGGATCTTACACAGATGATCAGTCACCACATTGAGAATATGGCTGGTGATATCCTTAGGATCTTACACAGATGATCAGTCACCACATTGAGAATACGGCTGGTGATATCCTTAGGATCTTACACAGATGCTCAGTCACCACATTGAGAATACGGCTGTTGATACCCTTAAGATCTTACACAGATGATCAGTCACCACATTGGTACTACTGCTGTTGCTACCCTTAGGATCTAACACAGATGATCAGTCACCACATTGGGACTACTGCTGTTGATACCCTTAGGATCTTACACAGATGATCAGTCAACACATTGGGAATACGGCTGTTGATACCCTTAGGATCTAACACAGAGGATCAATCACCACATTGGGACTACTGCTGTTGCTACCCTTAGGATCTAACACAGATGATCAGTCACCACATTGGGACTACTGCTGTTGATACCCTTAGGATCTTACACAGATGATCAGTCAACACATTGGGACTACTAGTGGTGATACCCTTAGGATCTTACACAGATGCTCAGTCACCACATTGAGAATACGGCTGTTGATACCCTTAGGATCTTACACAGATGATCAGTCACCACATTGAGAATACGGCTGTTGATACCCTTAGGATCTAACACAGAGGATCAATCACCACATTGGGACTACTGCTGTTGCTACCCTTAGGATCTAACACAGATGATCAGTCAACACATTGGGACTACTAGTGGTGATACCCTTAGGATCTTACACAGATGCTCAGTCACCACATTGAGAATACGGCTGTTGATACCCTTAGGATCTTACACAGATGATCAGTCACCACATTGGGACTACTACTGGTGATACCCTTAGGATCTACCACACAGGTTCAGTCACCACATTGGGACTACTGCTGGTAATACCCTTAGGATCTACCACAGAGGCTTTGTCAACACATTGGGACTACTGCTGGTGATACCCTTAGGATCTTACACAGATGATCAGTCACCACATTGGGACTACTGCTGGTGATACCCTTAGGATCTAACACAGAAGCTCAGTCACCGAATTGGTACTACTGCTAGTGATTTAAATAGGGTCTAACACAGAGGCTCAGTCATTGTATATATATATTTCTTACCTACCAGTGAGCAGAATAGTCAGTCCAATTTTTACAAAATAATTTTATGTTCCAAACAGAAATGATCTTCTTTTGTGAATTTATTGTGTTGCAAGTTGAATAAATACTTTAAAAGATGATTGGTTAGTATATGTCACATGCCCTGTCACATGACCTTTCAGAATAAAAGCAGAAAGTATGCCGGAAGATGTTAATGCTGTTTCCTTTTTTTTGGTACTTTCTTATTTTCATCTTTAATAAGTAAAATGCCCATTTGGATGAAGTAAAATGTCCATTTTGGATGGAACAGATGTATGTTATTCCACAAAATTTTAAATTAAACTCAGTCAGTATATATCAACAAATGTAAAATCTGCCCTGTTTGACAATTGTATAAAGGGTTTTGATTGGGTGTACAAGTTTAGTGTAAAGTGTTGTGATTGGGTGTAAAATTCATATTTTATCCATACCAACCTTTGACTGCTTTTTGGTTCATTTTATAAGCCTTGATGGACTGTACATTGGCCCTGAGAAACGGGTGGTCAGAGGATGTGATGGGCTGTTCTAAAAATTCTTGTGATGGTGCACCTGTAATCCAAAATGTCATTTTGATGTAATGTTAAAACAATAGGGGTCAAATGTCATATATCCCTCCAGGGAACTACTTAACTATACCACTGGGGTCTAATCTCATATATCCCTCTAGGGAACTACTAACATATACCACTAGGATCAAATCTCATATATCCCTCTAGGGAACTACTAACCCATACCACTAGGATCAAATCTCATATATCCCTCTAGGGAACTACTAACCTATACTACTGTGGTCAAATCTCATATATCGCTACAGGAAACTTACTACACAAATGTGGTCAAATCTCATATATCTCTCCTGGGAACTACTTACCTACACCACTGGGATCTAATCTCATATATCCATCCATCAGAGATGAAAACCCTGTCAGTCCTCCCATGGCCTGGTATGGTACATCTTGGCCCACTGGATGACCTCTGTCTAACCTTTCCTCTTTGGTCTCTATGACCATGTGATGGGAATAGTAAGGTTCACCACAGCCACAGGTGTATGAACTTGTGAACTCACTGCATTTGCATCCACCTAATCATGAGAAAATAAATATATTCAAATATTTATCAACTTTAAAAATGTGCAGTTAATGGTTTCTATTTGTAGACCTTAAAAAATAGAGAGTCTTGTTCTTAAAGTAAAGATGTCCTAAATATAGCTGAAATATTGCTTGCTGGCCGTAAAACAACAAACAATTAATTTTAAACTGAAGTTTTTCTTCTCCAGAAGTCATTCTAATTTAATTTCATGGATGCCAATTTCAATGATATTTGACAAAGTTGCTGTTTTAAAGGGTGCCAATAAGAAAAAATATCAAGAATATTCAACAAGAAAATTTTCCACAGCATTACAGTATAAGTTGACAGAAAACAGAATTAAAGCAGTAATCAGATAACTTGTTTTTCTGTTATCATAAAATGAAGCATAAAATCTATCCTTGATACTGTGTGTTTTAATTTTCTTCCCTAAGCAAGAGCAAATTATAACTGTTAGAAGTAGGAAGTATTAAGTACACAGTTTCTCAGAACCAGGCAGGAGATGTTTCATCGTAAATAAAAAAAATACTACTAGTTGTAAAGCTAATATGTTGACTGTAATAATAAAATAAAATATGTCCTTCCATAAGCACACATTATTTATTATCTTTATAATTGTTAGAAGTAGGAAGTATTAATAACAGACTTTTTATAGAACCCAGCAGTGTTTTATTTAATATATAAAAATTCACTACCATTTTTGTTACTATCTAGGGTCATGTGATTTATGAATTCAATAAAGTGCAATAAGACATCTGTGAAATAGGGGAGATAACTCAAAAACATGTAATACAATTTACTGAGCTTTTTATTATTGTTAGTTCGGTTGATGGTTGTTCAACTGTCATGGCAACACAAGATTTTAATAGAGGAGAAAGTGACCCCCGACCTTTGGTAGGAAAAATGCAATCATTGTCAATGAAGGTTTGAGTTGAGCACATTCAGCCAACAGTAAGGCTCAAACTGACAGACAACATAATCAATAGTAGATGACTTACTAATTTAACCATTCAGCAGATTAATGTTAAATAATACAATGTAATGACATCTTTATATTTTATCTTGGACCAGGTAACATATGTTACTGTTATAAATATAAATTTATTTGACTATCTGTTGAAAATGAGGTTGGCAATTAAGACCAAAACAGTTTGAACGTATTACTCAGAATTAATGAAAACATTTTTAATATTCAATACATATAGTATAATGATCATTTAATAAGGATACTGCTGTCCCTTAAAATCAGCATATAGGTTTCACACAATGTTGCTAATAAGCCAATGTACAGCAATGTAGTCATATAACATGGTCACATTATATCTATTTCGATACATTGTCAGGAAGTCCAGTCAGCTGATGTGTAGATTTCTGATAAAACAATGACACTGACCTAAATTATTTAGCTACATCTTCAAATAAATCAAACATTAGTTTTACTTATAAATCAGTAACTGTACAGAAACAGGGAAGTAAAAGTCAACCATCTTGTACCACTAAATCATGGCAACATGTATACAGACCGGACAAGTCCAGAAATGTTGCGATTTGTGCAATGGGGACAATAAAATTCATTGGAAGTGTTTACCATGTAATCTTTTAATGTGTTCTCATTGTAAAGATAATGTACATTCTAAAATTAAATCTGCTGGTGACCATAAAATTATTGACATTAAGGACATAGGTCTTCATTCAGAGGATGTTGATTTTAGTTCTATCAAGTGCCAAGACCATGCAACACAAACTTGTGTCATGTTTTGTAAGTCATGTGATCAGCTTGTCTGTCCTCAGTGTATATCTAAAGTCCACAATGGCCATAGATTGGTAGAAATTAGTGAAGGCTATCAAATTAAAGTGGAAAAGTTAAAAGAGGGACAAACCAAAGTAATGGTAAATATAGATGACCTGACCAAAACAGAGATTAAACTGGATATTTTACTGAGGGCTGAAGAAGGTAAATTTGTAAAAACTAAGAACAAAATTCAAGCTCAGAATGAAACTTTAAAGAAAGCAGTTGATGCACACACAGATAACCTGATGAAAGAGCTAGATAAAAAATGGGAGACGATACAGAAATCTATTGAAAAAGAACAAAACAGAGTAAAACCACTGAAACAAAATCTGAATGATCAAATTATCCAAACTAAAGACTTGATGAATTCAAACAATGCTGGAAAAGTCTTCCACGAGAGTTATCAGCTAAGTCAGTCTTTAAATGCTGTACAACAACTGGATGTGGAGCTTAATTTCAAATCAATTCCATTGTTTATACCAGGGGAGATAACTCAGAATAATGTGGGAACACTAAAAGAAGTATCTACTGATATTAAAGTAACAATATCTAAACAATATAGTACAGACATTTCTATAGTTCGTTATATATCAACATGCTGTGATGGTACATTATGGATAAGTGATCAAAAGGTTACACAGAAAGTAAAACCTGAAACAGACCATCTGAAGGTGATGTCTAGTTATAACAAGAAGATCTATGGTATGACAGTAACTCCATCTAATGACCTCCTTCTGAAAGTTGAAGGATCATCAAGGTTACAACAGATCAGTGGCAGCAGTGGACAGATCACAGACTCTGTATACAGTGTAGATCCATTAGGTATTACAGCTGTCCATGTCACTAGTGATTACAAAGTCATGGTAGGAGCTTATAAGTCTGACAGTGTTGTAGTAATCAGGATGAATAAAGAAGGTAAACATGAGAAGACTTATAAACATGATAGAAACAAACAACCAATATTTACTTTTTATGTTTACTCCATTACTACTACCACCAATGGTACAATATTTGTGGTAGACATATTATCAGATGACTGGAGAGGTAGAGTAGTGGTCCTAGGACAGGATGGTGATGTCATCAATACCTACACTGGCCACCTTAAGATCAATAGCAATGACAAACCATTCAAACCAATGGATGCTGTAACAACTCCATTAGAAAACATCATTGTAACTGACATACACACACACACCCTCCATATCCTAAACAGTGTAGGACATCACATTACATACTTTAATACTAAGGACATTGGAATACTACGTCCACATTCCCTCAGTTTCACTACCTCAAGTCAGCTGTATATAGGATGTAATAAACCAGCAGGCAGTACAGTAGTCAGTACATACAAGGCCAAGTTATATAAGGTGGACATATCAGTTATATAAGTACCAGAAACATAACAGACTATCCATAGATAGGTATGGTTTATACAACTTATTGTTACTTTAATATCTATCGTTTTATGTGTTCTTATGAATTATGCTCAACAAATGTCATTTCACATAAAATAAAGTATTATGTTGCAGTCATTCTTTTCCATTTTATCATTTCAAAAAGTATTTTAGGAGGTAAAGTATCCCTCTACATGTAATATGAATTTACAGTATTTATCTAATGTAATACAGTATATGTAACAACTGCTGCTTTTAAGATGTCATTAGTCTCATATTACTTCCTGTTGATTTTGACAATAAACATGTTTATTGTTATTTTGCTCAATTTTTCTTTGATCGTGCAAGCTATAAACAAATCTCTTATCATTATGCTTTCGTGATTGGAATATTGAAAGTTTCTAAGAACAATATGACACAACAGTGATAAACAGATTACTGTTTTATTTCCTTGATCTCTTATCCATCTTCCTGCAAGTGCCTTGATAAATAATTTTAATCTTGGAACATTAATCTATATTTTATATTAGAAACATAAACAGGCCTGACTTTGATAAATTATGTTTTCTCACAGACATGTGCCTGGCATGTGTCCTGCCAAGTTTCAGGTTTCGGGTTGGAGTCTCTGTGCGGGCAGTGTGTGCTCAACTCCAATCTTAATTTACAATGATGCCAGTTTAGGTCGAGGCTTATACTGGTACTCCCAACTCCTTCTCCATTAAAAACAGGACACCATGATATAGCTTAAACATTTGTTAAAACTGGATTTAAAAACTATTCAAACAAGCAGATTATGTATGTATGCCTGCTGGTATATGCTGAAACAACATATAATATATAACATAATACTATTTTTAATCTTGTTTATATATATTACAGCGATGAAGAAATAATGAACTGGATAATCCATGAAGAAATAATGAACTGGATAATCAATGAAGAAATAATGAACTGGATAATCCATGAAGAAGTAATGAACTGGATAATGGTGTGGATTAGAATGAGAAGTAACTTTAACATTTATAGTGTAAAGATAACACTAATAACTTGTGTAAGAAATGTTTAATTTACAAATTTCTGTATTTAAGTATAAACTAAGATCAAGTAATTTTTATGTGATACAGTGACTCCAAAACCAAAGTTCTTATTTGTAAATACTAAGAATAACTTTTATACACCCCTTTATGAAAGACGTATTATTATGGTATACAAATGTCTGTCTGTCTGTCCCCACATGTCCAAATGTCTTCAGAATGCCTTCACAGAGTTTCTTCAAATTGCACACAGTTGTTTATTATGTTAGCCTTATGGTCTGTGTATGGTTTTTGCTAAGGAGTTATAGGACTTTAAAAAGGGTGATTTCTAAGTTTTTTTCTCAAAACCGATTTCATCAATTTCTTGAATATTTGGGGAATTGTTTATTCTAATATGACATGCCTAAAACGCTTGAATCCAGACCAGTGGTAATACAAGTATATACCTAATCAATGTCATAAAGGATCAACACCTTTTATGGTGACATCATAGGTAGATTGATAACATATTTTAACGACATCACAATCAACTTTATTCCCTAATTAGTCGCCTAGTTCTCCATCTCAGATAACTAGGGGTCAAGAACATATACTGATTTTACCATGGGTTTGCCCTTTAGGCCGCCCTCATTTTACCATGGGTTTGCCCTTTAGGCCGCCCTCATTTTACCATGGGTTTGCCCTTTAGGCCGCCCTCATTTTACCATTATACCTCAAATGAACTCTTGATTAGTTATTTGTCTAATATAACATTGTATTATTTGTATTTGTTTAGAATACTGTGCTTTGTACTTTTTTGAATATTTAAATTTTTTGTTCATCTATTCTATGATTACAACTTTGTATATTGATTGGCATTTTGTTAAAATTCAGTGTTTCTAGATTTTTCATAACAAATGTTCTCAAATGTTGCTACTTGTTCTTTGTACATCTGACTGTAATATGAAGTTCTTAATATTTTTTTAAGACTTGTCAATTGTTTGTGTTTGTACATAATAAACATCTGAACTCTGTATATGTTTAGTATGATCAATACAATGAGTTATCTCCCTTAAGTCTGGCTTAGATAACTTGATTCTGATGTCATATTATTTAATCATTACCAGTTAGATACATGTCACCAAAAGTTGATTAAAAAATTTTTTGAATAAATATAGAAAAACCAATACAATGTCTAACGATAATAAAGACATGCGGAAGTAAAAAGAACTAACCTGACACACAAAGTTAACATTTGTGTGGTTGTTTCACTCAATGTTCAGCCAAGCAGAACTAACATTACACAATAAGTTTACATTTGTGTGGTTGTATCACTCAATGTTCAGCCAAGCAGAACTAACATTACACAATAAGTTTACATTTGTGTGGTTGTTTCACTCAATGTTCAGCCAAGCAGAACTAACATTACACAATAAGTTTACATTTGTGTGGTTGTTTCACTCAATGTTCAGCCAAGCAGAACTAACATTACACAATAAGTTTACATTTGTGTGGTTGTTTCACTCAATGTTCAGCCAAGCAGAACTAACATTACACAATAAGTTTACATTTATGTGGTCGATTCAGTCAATGTTCAACCAAGCAGAACTAACCTGACACACTGTGTTTACATTTGTGTGGTTGTTTCACTGAATGTTCATCTGTGAAATGTTTACAAGAACACCTAAGTTGTTGAGTTCCATTCTGTGGTACATAATGGTAACTGACACAGCCACACCCCTTGACCTTACATGGTAATAGGATGGGTCTCTCTGTGGGCATTGTCTCAAAGTCTGTTTTATGCTGTCTGTATCTGGAATGAAATAGAATGAAATAAAACTTATCTAAAATACTGATTACCAGAATGTAAACTTTGGAGATGCGAGTTCAAGTCTGACTTCAGACAATGTCTCGGTTTGACAAGTATTGAAAGTTTTGAATGTTTTGAAAGTGTTGGGATCTTGCTCGGTACAACAGTTTCATTCACCAATGAAAAAATGGATTTGTTTTGAATTACACTGATATTGATAGGTTCAGTAAAATCAAGGATCTCTCAACTGAACTATATACAATTAATTACTCTGAGATATGCATCCTCACAAGTCAGGGTTCTCTGTCCACATGTGTGCATGAAACCCTGACAAACTTAGCTACGAAATTCCTGGGCTAGAAGTCACTATTTTGATTGGCTACATCATACCTGAATGTAGCCAATCAAAAGCTTGCTTTCATTAACGCCTTGATTAGGGGATATCCCGATGTCAATGGTAAATAAACCAAATGGATGTGTTGCATACACCATGTGAAAATCAGTGTATTTTGTCCAGTAGTGTTAAGTTTGTTATAACCTCCTTATTTATTTGCTGCTTTACGTTTTCTTCCAACCAAAGAATGAGTAAGAATAACTACTGCCAAACACTTGCTTCTTTCAAGCAGTTTCATTAGTTGATATTTTGAAGGTTTGATGTCATATGAAAATCTTCTAGCCCGGGAATTTCCTAGCCAAGTTTGTCAAAAGGATGGCTAATGTGAATGGCTACTGTACAATTGTACATTTTGATCAATTTTTAGGGTCCATGGGCCATATTTTAGTAAAAAAATTATTGAACTGGAACAACATCTAAAGATGATCTGTTACTCATGATGGTTGACCCAACATACTAAATATCATCTCAATAACTGCAAGCTTTCAGAAACTAGAGGCTCCCAGGAGCCTGTAATCGCTCACCTGGAACCCAAATGACTTCAACTATATTTTAATTTTTGAAATTAACAGTTTCAGTCTAGTGGTTATAGCTTTTAAGTTAAAGTGCAAAAACTAAACATTTCTTCAAAAATTTTAGTTAAGTATAATAACTCCATCAGACAATTTCTGAAAATTAAATGGTTTGTAGGCATTGTCCTTTCGGGTAATTTAGAAATTTACAGTTTTACTCTCGTGTGTTATAGACTAATTTATAATACAAACACTGTTCATTTGTTAAAATTCATAATTAAAGGGCAATAACTCCTATAAAGAGTCCTCTTGCAATTTTGGACTAAGCAATCATTTGTAGGGCTTCTATTGCTGATCATTTGTGCAATTTACAGTTTCAATCTAGCTGCTATAGTTTTCAAGTTACAAGACAAAAATGGAAAATTTCATTAAAAAATTGTCATTTAAGGGCAATAACCCCTATAAGGAGTCATCTGACAATTTCTGCCATGTATAATTTTACTCTAGCTGTTATGGTTTTTAAGTTACAGGACAAAACTATAAGGAGTCATCTGACAATTTCAGACTTATATAGTAATTTGTAGGGCTTGTATTGCTGATCATTTTTGCTATTAACAGTTTCACTCTAGCTTTTACAGTTTTTAAGTTACAGGACAAAAACGGAAAAATTCATAAAAAATTGCCATTTATGGGCAATAACTAATATAAGGAGTTGTCTGACAATTTCAGACCAATCAAGTGAATTGTAGGGCCTTTATTGCTGATCATTTGTGGAATTCACAGTTTCAATCTTACTTCTATAATTTTTAAGTAACAGGACAAAAACGAAAAATTTCATAAAAATTGCCATCTATGGCAATAACTCCTATAAGGAGTCATCTGACAATTTCTGACTATACGGTGAATTGTAGGGCTTGTATTGCTGATCATTGTTGCTATTTACAGTTTTACTCTAGCTGTTATAGTTTTAAAGTTACGGGACAAATAGGGAAAATTTCATAAAAAATTTTCATTTAAGGGCAATAACTCATATAAGGAGTCATCTGACAATTTCAGACCAATCAAGTGAATTGTAGGGCTTTAATTGCTGATTATTTTTGCCATTACAGTTTCACTCTACCTCTTATACTTTTCAAGTTATATTGTAAATACCAAATATTTTGTCAAAAATCGTCAATAAAGGGCAATAACTCCTACAAGAAGCCAATACACAACTTCACACTAATGGCAACTATTGTAGACCTTAAATTGCTGATCAATTTGAAGTAACGGTTTTCTCTATAGCTATTATAATTTTTGAGATAATGATCAAAAACCTGTGTTGACACCCATGTTCTATTTTTAGTAACAGTGGCCATCTTTGTATGTTGATCAATACCCTGGGTACAAACTTGAAACTAGGAACCCTAAGGATGATTGTGGCCAAGTTTGAAAAAAATTGGCCCAGTGGTTTCAGAGAGGAAGATTTTTGAAAAAGTTTACGACGGACGACGGACGCCAAGTGATGGCAAAAGCTCACATGGACCTTCGGTCCAGGTGAGCTAAAAAGTCATGAAACTTATTTTTTTTTAGAAAAAAACATGTGTGTGACAGAGTGACTGGTAGACGGATTGCAAACCTTACACCTCCAAGTTATCAAATCTATGGAGATCTAAGCTGTCTGATCTTAAAAGGCCCTATTCTCCTATACAAAATAGTTCAAATTATATGATCTTTACTATGTGATGCATGGATTTCTAATTATCTGATCTATATTTAAATAATACCTGTGCTGACAAAAGCACTGTGTTTCTGGTCCAACCATCTTACAATCCATACCTGTAGAATTGGTAAAGGCTACAAATATCCTGTTCTTCATTCTCTACAAACATAAAACATAAACTAAATATTGACATGGATCATTTATGACGAGATACATTGGTTCTCCGTTCATTGACAAGATTTAAAACAATGGATTATATCTAGAATTGTGGCACAATGTTGAAATAAAAAACAATATTTAATATTCCAAATATAGAATTTTTACTTATTTTTGATTGGTCTAAAAGCTACTTCCTGGTCATGTTAAATCTCAACAGTGCTAAATTGGCATCAAAATATGGTTATTTTTCCCCTTGCAAAATTTTATCCAAAAATAAATTATAAGTTGTCAAGTGGAATCCAATGTTACATAGTTTTACCCTTAAAGTAGAAAACAAATGTACAATTCATGAATCTTTAATTCTGAATGTGTTTTAAAACCTCCATATTAGAAGAGGACCATTTGAGGTACATTTCTACATTATCAGAATTCATTGTCAAGTAGAAAAAAATTTGGAAATTTCAGCCAGCCATAATGTATAAAACTGGCAGCCATATCCAATAATCTTGTAAAAACCCAAAATTATTAAAGAACTAACATGGCTTCATTTGATTATTTGGTTTTAATTTGTGTGATGACCCATGTTGAACCACTCAATGAACCTTCCTTCCACGTTTGGTCCAAGTGGCCAAATTAGTTTTGGAGACTGAAGAAGAATGAAATGTGTTTGTCTGTCTTTGAATGTGGGTCTTTATCTAGTTCTTAACTATTTGGTACAAATGGGTTAAATGTCTTAAAAATAACAATGAAGACAATATAAATAGTGTATTAAAGTTCCTGAATTTTCAAAATAAAAAAAATTCTAATCCTTTTAAGTATTTTAATTATGAGTATATATTCTAGTAACTGCTCAAAAAATTTTACACACTAAAATAATAAAGTTTTTGTTTCGGTGATTTTGACTTAATATCAGTACAGATAAAATCAGGGTAAATGCATTGTGGGAAACCCATTGCCGGTCCCATTTTCACTATGTTGCCACTTACTATTAGCATGTAGAAAACTTGATGTGCCGTGGGTTTCCAACAATGATGTGAATATGTAGCAAAAAATTGTTGGTTTATGGAAGAAACAGATATTGTAAAGTATTTTTGAAAAGCCCATATGATCTTCCAGTCCTGATACTAGTAGGTCTATTGTTTGTTCAGCTGCACTCCACTCCTGAAAAGACAAACTGTCTATCACTCATGAAATATCACCCGGTCTTTCCCAAAAAGTTTAATAAGAATCTATTATTCTTTACCACCCTAGCAAAATCACACATTATACATGTTCTACAGTTTTGTTACTCACCATAGGAAGAACTCTCTTTTTATATGCTTCATACTGGTCTGGTGTAAACATAACTCCGCCATCATCATCTCCCACGATTCTACAACAGAAACATAATAATGCCTGACACATGGTAAATCTAAATACATTGTAGTCTTATTACATAGCCAAGCAAAATCCTGGTAATTGGTTAGGGTGCTGGTTTATTGATAGGGCACTTGATGTAAAATACATATTTTGTTTTAAAAATTGTAGAATTCCTACATTTTGAAAAAATGGAACTTATGTGGAGACCACCATTACAGATAACATTATACCCTTGACCAAGCTGAGCACAGTATTAGTACAACCATATAGACCTGTTATTGTTTGGTTGTTTGTAGTAAATTTTATAAGCTTGTTGTCTTCCACACCTTTTCATTTATTTAAATGGAGTTTAATGCCACTTTCAGCTATTTTTCAGTCATAATGCTTTTATTTGGGGAGGAAGCTGGAGTAACTGGATAATTTATGAACTTTGGTAGGAAAATGGCAATCTTTGTCCATTCGGATTGGAGTCAAGCACATGAACAACCAACCTCAGTGTTGACAAGGACCTGATCAATACTAGATGACTAACTACCTTAACAACAAGACCACTGAGGCACTGGCATCCGTTTCACAAAAAGTTGTATGACTTACAACCCATCGTAAATATTATACAAACAATATAACTGATGACTGATCATAAGTCGCACAACTTTTTGTGAACCGGAGCCGTACCTGTAATTAATCAACATTAATATTGTACTCGGACATGCTTTTTAAGAATAAATAAGAGGGGAGATGACTAATGAATGGTTCTGGGGATACTTTCACCCTCACATATGAAGACATATAGTACTTATATTTTATATTGAAAGTTGTCAGCATTTGGTTCCCATGACCAAAATGGTGTAACACTAGCCAGTACAATCCTATGATCACTCAGCCAAGTTATAGTCAAAATACAACGACCAGTCAGGTATTTACTACCTATTGGTCAATCAATTCTTAATACAGATAACAGCTGTTTAGAAAACTGCTTTATTCTGTTTTCTTTAAAGCTCTTCATCAGAGATAGCTTGGACATTTAAACTTCTAACTTTTTCCATCTACATTGTACTCTGTGACTATCTTCTAACAGTTAAGTTTGAAGTTACCCGAGTCATGCATGAATAGCTGCAATTTAAATGTCCAGCTCTTTCTGTTTAAGAACTTTAAAGAAACAGATCGAAGCAGTTTTCTAAACAGACTTTATCTATTTTTGGAATTGATTGAGCAAGAGGTAGAAAGTACCTGACAGGTCATAGTATTTTGACTATAACAAGTCAATCTATCACACAATATCCAAACCAAAGAAGTTTGTATGTATCTCCAATATACTACTATGATGGCCACATTGAACCATCTGACAGAGATATGGGATATTGACATAATTATTCAGTAAGCTTGAATTTTGGACATCATTTGACATTTTCAATTAGTTGATTTTGAATGTTTTCACAAAGATCATGTCTTAATATTACCAATTAGGTACTTAAACTTTCGTCTAACCAATGTTTTAATATGACATCTCTTGTATGTCATTCTTCAATGCTAATTCTCAATTTAAACCAAAAGTCAAAATATATATCTCATGCTGGAATGAATAGATTAATTTTTTTTGTAAGTTAAAATACTTATATACAGTTTAATGTGTAGTTGGTCATCATGGGTGTTACTAATACTCATCCTGATTGTGTATATACTTTATGTTTTCTGCTCTTCACATGATACAAACTTTTTTACCATGGTTTAAATAGAATTGGATTAATACAAATGAGAGATAAGGTGTGTTTGAAGGTGGTTCTAATGTTATAAAACATATATAACTATAATATACATGGCATGCTAACTAAAACAAGTATCAATTCCATGTTTTATTAATTTTTTCAAATCAATTCTGTCTAGTTTTCCTTCCTTCAGGCATTTGGTTCATATATCAGATGGTTGCCTCAGCAGTCTTTCTTTCTAACTCAGTTCTGTACAGAGCTTTCGCTGAAAAAACAAAGAATAATAATTTGTATTTAGACAATGACACAAAATTCAAATTATAAACTAAAAGTATTAGGGATGTTGATAAAAGGACTCTATACTGTTTTGTGAGAATACTCTAACACATGTAAAGTACATTGAGTTTACAATATTTTATCATTATATAACAGGAGTGATTTTATGTATCTTTAAAACATCATTTTAAATGACATATTCATCAGTTTTCATATTTTTTCAAGGAAAGGTTACATGTACGTACAGTATCTAGAAATTTCTATACATCTTCAGATTTTACGTATGAAACAAAATTATAACATGTTTATCTGTAATCTTTAAATGAAAAGTCAAATCTGTCCTTGATTCTGTTTATATTTTCACTTCCTGCCTGAAGGATGAGCAATTCATTGTATTCCCAAGTTAGAAGTAGGAAGTACGAGGGTTTCTAAGAACCAGACAGGAATTGATTCATCGTAAAAAAAATCCCGGAAAGGTTTAAAGAATTTTAGTACATGTATTAAAATTAGGGTCGATTCATGGTAAATAAAAGTTTTAAAGAATTTGTGTATTAAAATTAATAGTTAAGGGGAAAACTTCTATTTTTGTAACTGGCTATAAGGTCATAAGAGAATGCAAGTTACAAATAGAGTCAAAAGGGGGATAACTCAATAATTTTGCAATTTAATTGACTGATAATTTAAGAAAAAAATATCATATGGAAAATAATTATATGAAAAAAAAAATCTCATATGGAAAATACATAAACACAAATTATTCTAAATATCTTTGCAATTTACAACATGTTTATCTGTAATCTAAATGAAAAGTCAAATCCGTCCTTGATTCTGTATATATGTTAACTTCCTTTATGAAGGATGAGCAATTCATTGTATTCCCAAGTTAGCAGTAGGAAGTATGAGCGTTTCTTAGAACCAGACATGGTTGATTCATCGTAAATAAAGTCCGGGAAAGTTTTTAAAAACTTTTGTATTAAAATTAATAGTTAAGGAAAAAACTTGTTCTATTTTTGTTACTGGCTATGAGGTCATTAGAGAATGCAAGTTACAAATAGAGTCAAAAAGGGACATAACTCCATAATTTTGCAATATAATTGACTGATAATTTAAGAAAAAAATATCTTATGGAAAATAATTATATGAAAAAAAAAATCTCATATGGAAAATACATAAACACAAATTATTCTAAAATCTTAGCAATTTAAAAAAACTGCATTAAAACAATTGTTTTTTTAACCACAAATCTCCAGTGTATCTGCCTGATTCTTATCTAAGGAGGGACATCAGTGGCCAGGTGGTTAATGTTGTTCGTTTACTATTGATCACATGGCCTGTCAACACCGAGATTGCGGGGTCGAGTCTGACAGCGGGCATAGTGCACTCGACTCCAATCTAATAATTGACAAAAATTGCCAATTTTCCTACTGAAAGTAGGGGGTTTTCCCCAGGTACTCCGGCTTCCCCTCATAATAAAAACTGGACGCCATGATATAGCTGATAAAATGCTGAAAGTGGTGTTTAACACCATTAAAACAAACTTATTAATAAGAGACACCTAAAGATAAGAACAAAATAAAGGGAATTTTATTGTTGATTTAAATAAACCATCATGTTTATCTAATCTATTTTTGCATGCCAGTTCCATTATTATTTCACTGCATGAGAAAATGGGGACCTTCAGAATTACATGAGATTCTGGCTCACAAATCGAGATACATTTTATTACATACTTTAATTTAAAATTCATAGTTTAAGTCCTAAACATGTACACAGTATTAATCTTGTCCAATCTTGATATTATTATGTACACCACAAGTATCCACATTTACAGATTTTTGTGATGACACATTTTCACTAATACGCTAAATGATATGCCCCCTTCCCCCTAATCCAAAAATCTGTTTTTAAACTACCAATTTTTGACAATTTGATTTTAATTGGCTTTTATCAATATACAAATGGGATTGTGCTAAAAATTTAATTTTCCTTCATTAAAATGTACTAAACATCTGTTGACCAGATTTCAAGTTATCATTTGGAAATCGCCAACTGTTGATAACTAATAACAAATTTACACTGGCCTAGGTTGAAAACTACAAATTCTAATATGACGTGCTTTAAAGGCTTTGAGACCACAACTGTGGTAAAAAAAATGATTTATCTATGAACAACACGCGCTGAGAAGGGCGTGTTTTAAATGGCTGTTCCAATTACAAAACTGTAACTCCCACCGGAAAGCTATTGCATATGACGTATAAATCTTATAAATAGCGACACGCGCTATAATTATCCGTTGCAATATATTGTGTGTTACATTGACGGAACAGCCAGTTTATGGCGGAAATGATGTTTTCTATAGGTACGAAAATATTATAAATGTACTCTAATTGTCTTATTAGAATAGAAATAATTCACGGAGGTTGTGATTTATCATTGTTTTACCACGCGATGACCATTTATGTCGTTATTTTATCCCTCGCTATCGCTCGGGATAAAATAATACAACATAAATGGTCACCCCGTGGTAAAACAATGATAAACCACAGCCTCCGTGAATTATTTCTTAATTGAATTGTGCTGAAAATAGAACTTGATCTTCACTTTATAGTACTTAACAGTTGTGCAAAGTTTAAACAAAATGTGTTAATGTGTTATATAAATATCATCTGGAAACAACTGGACCTCTTGGAAAAAAAGATTTCTACAGCACCAGGTTTTGAAAATAAACCACAGAAAATTGCAATTGGCAAATTTATTGGCACCAAAGCCTTAAAACTAAGAGAAAGCCTTGTATCTATTTCATGAAACAATGGAAACAACGTTTTGTATTCAACCTTTGATAGAATATTCAAAATTGGGACAATTCACATACAGTTTAGTCCAAAATTTACTGAGAATTAAAATGTTTTCTTATGATTTGGAAAGACTAGTGTTTCATTAAATTGTATCAAGCATTAACAGAAAAAGTATCACATATATTTTCAGTAAGACAGAAAGATAATCATGGCACAACTTTACAATATAAATGTTGACAGAAAATGCAACTGCTAGAAAATAAGAATTAAAGCAGTATAATCAGATAATCAATACATGTAATACTAAAATTTACTGAGAATTAAAATGTTTTCTTATGATATGGAGAGACTAGTGTTTCATTAAATTGTATCAAAAAGCATTAACAAAAAAGTATTACATATATTTTCAGTAAATGCAACTGCTAGAAAATAGAAATAAAGCAGTAATCTTTTATCTTAAATGACAAGTCAAATCCGGATTTGATTCAGTGTATTTCAACTTCCTTCCTAAAGCATGAGCAATTTATTGGACTCCTGAAATAGAAGTAGGAAGTATTTTGTGTAAGCTTGTTTTGGACCAAACCCTGGCTGATTCATTCTAAAAACAAACAGGAAGGTTATAAAGAATTTTCCTGTTAGAATTAATCGGAGACAACTCTCTGCTATTGTTAATGATTTCTGCCTTAGAGAAATTGCACTACAAAATCAGAAAGGGGAAATAACTCATTAATATGCAATAATTTGCTGTAATTTTAAACAAGATATTTTTTACGACCAATAAATATACAAATTCTGAATTTGTCATTTGTATAGCTAGTATTACAGATGTGTGCTATATGGTTATGTGCATGTAAAAAAGTCATTATATATATATGAACAACCCATTTCAGATGGTAGCTGAGCAAACAGAAGAAAATACTGAAGGTGTGCACTAAATTTAATTTTAAAAATACATCGATAAAAAGTTCTTTTATTTAAGAATTGAATGCATTCTTTTGAAGCTTCATATGTCAATGAAACTTCAAAATATTGCATTCAATTCTTATTTTTACATTTTATTTCTTTAAAAAAATGCCAGGGTCTTTATTTAAATCGTTCAAAATGTATCTTTGTTTACTTAAATTACTCTGTGTTGTTTGTTGACTGTGAACCTCGTCAATGAAGTATGTGCTCTTCAAGAATTATTTGACGTCATCTGTAACGGTTTGAACCAATAGAAATCTAGGATAGCGATGAAAGACATAAAAATTACAACAAAAATTTCAGACTAATTTTTTTTGCAATCTATGAATATCTTTGTGAAATTTTCAATAAAACCAGAAGGCATATTAATGCTATAGTTTGCATCAGAGTTAAAAAAAAAAAACCACACACATGTTGATTATCTTTTCTTAGGGTTTGTATTTTGTCCCAAAAGAAGAAGGTGGCAAATGTTCAGTTGTTTAAAAGTATTAATATAGAATTGATGTTCATTATTTTAAAATGAAATGGTCAATAAAATCTATGCCTTGATCACTGTTTTATCCTTTTTGAAACATTTAAGAATATCTCAATTTTTAATTAATGAAAAAATTAAAAACGTTAAAACAGATGGTATGATAAATTAATTAATTATAATTATAATTCATTTACTTACAGAGTCTGGTTGTAGTAAGTTTCAATCTGATATAAAAATCACCAGTATACACGAAATAATTGCATGATTTGCTGTAGCAAGAAAAATTAGAAGGCATAAATAGGTATCTATGATAAACTACTGTGACTGAATACACATCAAAGTTTACATAAACTATTCAATATTACCGACTATATGGATTATGTTGGACTACACCTCCTGTGTTTTTACCTGACAATCTGACACGTATTGAAATCTTTTATGTGGACATCATAAAAGGACATAGTTTAAACATAATGTTGATTTAAATATATATGCATTGTATAACAGCCGACAACCAAATTCCAGAAGGCCTGTCAACAAGTAAAGGTGTTGCATGTTGACTTGGGACAGAGGTTCCTCGGACGGTGATTTGTGGATTGTCTGTTTTGACAGTTTCATAGGTGTTTGTTATTACCTTCATTTATGGTTCAAAAAATGGTGTTGCAATATAAAACATCAACCTTGTTACAGTGTATTTCTCTAAATTGCATAACCAATTTGTCAGAGAAAATATGCAATTAACAGAAAGGCAACTTTTTCACAGAAAATATCAAGTTTCCACTTTAATTGTCTAATCAAAACAATTCAGGTGACTCTTTTCTAATGCTTAATTCTAGTAAAAACAATTACAATATTTAAAAAAAAGTTGTACAACGATGCTTTGATAGTTCTAGTGCAAGACACTGTAATTACCTCGTCAATTTTTGACAAGTAGCAAGTCCATATCTGGATAATTCTATGCAATGAACAGGAAGTTTTTAATTTTAAAATATTTTTCATGAAATTTACAGAATTTTTAACATAGAGAATAGAGAGTATATGAAATGGTTTGGTGTTTTAATGTCTTATGCAATTAAAAGGAATAAGCAATTAACAGGTATGTGATTAAGTACACCTTAATGCCTGTATATTACATTTAGTTTCACTTTTATCAGACACATATTTCACAAATATTGACTATATACTAAATGCCAACCCCCATTGGAAAAATTTGTTTGCTTGCATTTTTTAATTGTTCTATATTTTACCTTTTTATTACAAAAATTCAGTAGAAAAAATGTAGATATGATAACCTGTCCATGTTTTATAATATGCCTCTGTTGTTAAGTTGTTACAAATCGTCCTTGACTTTTGCTACGGGAATTTTACATAATAAGTCAGCCATTTTTGTTACTAAAGGAACCGTACGATGTTTACAAATGATCGTCTGCTTTCGTGGCGTTCAATGGTATTTGGACAAACTGCAACACTTAACTGCAGACAACATCACCCGAAGCATTTCGAGTAGACAACAATCAATTGTTCCTTAAGTACACTTCCATTCTAATAAAGGGCAAATTTTAGTATGGAAAATCCCCCTTTCAAAATTTAAAAACTGCCATATTTCAAAACGCTGAATATCTCGAGGAAATAATTATTGATTTCAAAAAGTACCCCTCTTGATCTACAAAAGAAGCATAAGCGAAACCATATGCGGTAAGCAGTTTTCATTTTTCACACAAAAAACCCTCTACACAATACGTCAACTCTTAGTATAAGCTGACAGAGAGGCATCTATTACAGCATATACAGTAGTCCCCCTCTTATAAGACCACCCCATCTGAGTCATGAAAGTGGTCTTAAAATGGGGGTGGTCTTTCTTGAGGGGATACAATTTATACAGGTTTATAGAGCTTAGTCAGTTGATTAGCAGCAAAAGCTGTGAAGTGATCAAGAATCACACAAAATAAGTACTTGTATTTATATTTTATAAATACAAGTAAAAAGAATGCAGTTTTTATCTGTTCAAAATGTGGAATGATAATATAACAATTCCAAGCCTTCTTAACAGTGAATGTTTCTGTTCCTGTTTCATCTGCATTATCGTTGTTTTTATCACTTTTATTGTCTGCCCAGGTTCCACTTCGTAATTTATTAAGGTTCCGTCTAATTTGGAAAAATCCATGTTTTTCTCTGTTTCCAGTTTTCCAAGTTTTTGACATTGTTTGTAGTACATTTTGATTTATGATTATACTGGTACATTGTACTATTATCTCCTTGTTGATTTCCGTAATGCCAAAATCATACTGATCTACAATATCCTACTTGTTTTCCCCTTTAATCCAGCTTAAAAACCTTTCTTTTACACGATTTTGACATTTTGTTTACCAGCTGTTGAACTGTTTCCGAACTGGTTTACGATAATAAAACCAAATCTCTTTCTACTCGAGATTTCCAAAATAAACATCCGGTCAGTATAAATGGTCGTTCGTGAGGGGAATTTACATTGTTGTGTCAAAAAAATGTGGTCGCTGGTCGTGTTTGAGGGGTGGTCGTTCGCGAGAGGTAATTTTACGTTAGAAACACTTAATGCATCAGGGTTTTGACCAGATAAGCGGGTGGTCGCTGGCGAGGGGATCGTATAAGAGGGGGTCTACTGTATATATATATTCCTATAGTCAATTTTACCGTGTCTGTCCGACAGGTTTTGCCTGACAAAATAGAATACTGCTTACTGCGTATGGTCGAGTTTATGGTCCTTTTGTAGATCTCATATTACACTTTTTGAAATCAACAATTATTTTCCACAGTTAATTGGCGTTTTGAATTGGGCTGAATTTTCATTTTGATAAATTGAATTTCCGTCTGCTTTCGTGACATTCAATGGTATTCGGACAAACCGCGAGACTTTTCACGCCTTAACTGCAGACGACATTACCCGAAGGATTACGAATAGACAACTATGGAATTTTCCTAACGTACACTTCTGTTCAAAACAAGGTCAAAATTTAGTATGGAAATTCGATTTATCAAAATGAAAATTCAGCCGCATTTCAGAACGCCGATTAACAGTGGAAAATAATTGTTGATTTAAAAAAGTGTAATATGAGATCTACAAAAGGACCATAAACTCGACCATACGCAGTAAGCAGTATTCTATTTTGTCAGGCAAAACCGGTCGGACCGACATGGTAAAATTGACTATAATAGAGTTCAATTTCTTACACCCTGCTCAATCTGGTTACAGACTGAATCACTTGCCTAAATGAAATTTCAGCTATCTAAAAGATGTTCATTTTGAAATTGTGCACTTTTTACTTTTTGCACACATAAACATGTTCATACTTTCTTGAAAAATATACAATCCCAAACGTGATATGGTCTATGGCTACAATCAATACCACATTTGGATCAATGTCACTTCATGTGTGCTTGCTTTGTTTGATATGTCCAAATTTCAATTATAAAAGCTTAATTATCACTCAGTGCTAATGTTTTTATGTACATCAGCTGTTTATGATTGTTTTACAGACAATCATAAACTTTACTTGACTTTTCTTGTCCCCAGTCTGATTATAAAATGCTGAGAGGGAATGTAAAACAGTAACAAAGTTTGCATTTGTTTACTATTTAAATTAATTTATAATATAAAATCGGCGTTGACTTTGTTAATTCAAAAAAATCTGAGTATCTGTGTTAAATATCCTAGCACTGTTGCTGGAATGTGTGTACCTTTTGTACTCAGCATATGCATCTACCGCAGATGCTGCTGAACTGTCAAATTTTAAATGATATTGTCGAGCTGCCATATCTAATGTTTACGTTCAACAACCTGACGCCATTTGTAAACGTGACTAAGGATTATTCGGTAGTTTCTAGTGTCATTACTCAAAAGATAGATAATTCTAGAGAACCACATTTCAATGTTGAATCCTCCTAATATGGAGCACTTTGCCAATGTGTGTGTGTGTGTTTAAATTCTCTTAGTTTAAATTAATTGTTAAAATTTTGTTATTAAAATCTTACTATCCACTGTAAAATAATTTTATTTACTTCACTGCAAACCAATATATCAATTGACACATAATTGGGTTGGTAGCTGGTCAAATCGCCCCCGTCAAAAACTCCCCCACTTTTTGCAAAATCGCCCCCACTGTAAAATCGCCCCCTGTAAAAACGCCCCCACCTAAAGCAAAATCGCCCCACTTAACAAAATCGTCCCATTCAAAAACGCCCCCACTTTATGCAAAATCGCCCCACTTAACAAAATCGCCCCCAACAAAACGACCCCATCTTCAACACTTAAAAATTACTATAGTATAAAATTGTCAAGTCAAAAATTTGTTAATCTTAATAAACACATATAAAAAATATAAACTCGAAGTCTTCAGTCAGCCAACACGCACTAACAAAAGTTGTGGTGTCAAAGCCTTTAAAGCACGTCACATTAGAATTATGTGTTTACCTCTTGTTTAATAGTGCAAATTAAATAACAATAGTGCATAATGTGTTGTTTGTACACATTGTTATCTTGTTATCTGCTAAAATAAAAAAGTTGAAATTGTTGTCTTCGTCTTTTCATATAAGAAGAACGATTAAAAACTGTAAACATACATAACAAACAAACAGAACCGAAGAAACAGCACAAATTTATCATTTATCTTCACTGAGATCATAACATATAATCACAGAAAAATGAAATTATGACCTACTAGTAATAAGCGATTTGTGTAAGTGGTACGATTTTGCCAAATGTAAGGGCGTTTTTACACGAGGAGACTTTAGAGTGGGGCGATTTTGCAAAAATTGGTGGCGTTTTTGACGGGGGCGATTTTGTCAAATGGGGCGATTTTGCTTCAGGTGGGGGCGTTTTTAAAGGGGGCAATTTTACTGTGGGGGCGTTTTTGACGGGGGCGATTTTACCGTGGGGCGATTTGACTTGTATTCCCCCCCCCCAATTGGGTTGCCTGCAGTACATTACATAGATACATAGTTACAACAATATACAAGACACAATGCATAAACGTCATGAATAACACTTCACACAAAAATAAATAATAATAAAAAAAATAAAGACAGCAATAATTAAGATTTCCTTCGTCAGTTCTATAAATGCCTGTTTGAGGAAAGATGCAATTATTTTGACTTCTTCAGGTGTTGAGTTGTTTAAAATAGTTTTTAGTTTTTCTATTTCAGACTTTAAACTAAAATCATTATATTTATTATATAAATAGTTGATCAATTGAGATCTGATAGATACATAAATTTTACAATGAAAAAGAAAATGATACTCATCCTCTACCAAATTACATTTTAAACATACTCGTTTTATCTCTTTCAACTTTTTTTATACCTACCTGTTTCTATGTTAAGAAATTGATCACAAAGTCTTAATTTTGAAAAAAGTGTTCTTATTTCATAGTTTGGATTTGAAAGATAAAATTCCTGTGTTCCATTTTTAGATTTCAAAAATTTATACATTCAATTAATTTTTATTATTAATTGTAAGATTTTCAATCTTTAGAATTAAATTTTCATAATAGAAGTTGATTTTATTTTTTATTTCAGTTTTAGGTGCTTTAGATTGTTTAGCAGATTTACATTCTGTAAACTGTTCAATGTTAGAGTGTATTTCATCCAAAATATTTGAAACAAAGGAATACCAGGAGAACTCTTTTTCTGAATGTAATTGTTTTGTCAATTCAAATGCCTTCTTTAAAAGAGGATTTAAATTTTCATTATGTAGTCTAGAAAGATAGACTATTTAAGCTTTTTTTTCAGAAAACTTTCAACAGGGAGAGCTTCTAGTTCTGCCCTTGAGACACAATTTGTGGTGCATTTTTTTTTACCCCCAGAGTAGTTTTTATAAAATTGAGATGTACTTTTTCGACTGGGGCTTTATCTATGAAGAATATGACATCTATTATCACATTATTGCCCTCGAGCTTGAGCTCTGTACAAGGGAATATAACTATCCATGAAACAGATTTCAGCATTATATGTCATAATAGGCTGAACTAACTGCTTATTACATGAAACTTTGACAGGTAATATACCATAAGTTGAGGTATATAATTTTATTGCAAAAATTACCTTTTTTGCTTTCTTAGCTAAATCTAATGTGCATTTGGCCAAACTGCCATTGTTTACTATAAGACATCCAAGTAATTTATATTCCTTAATGTTTTCAAGTTTTTGTTGATTATATTCTGCTAAAGATTCAATTAATTTTCCTGGTTTATTTTGTATAATCATTTTTTTTTGTTTTCTTTACATTCATTGTAATTGCCATTTATTGCCGTAATTATATACGTTGTTTAAACTTTTTTGACCTGATTTGTCTTCAGATATCAAAATCAGGTCATCTGCAAATTGCAGACATCCAAGATTACTTTCTAGGAGTGAGACTGGTGAGCAACCATTTTCGGTAGATATATCTCTTAAGTCATTTATAAAAATATTAAATAGCGTAAGACTAATACAGTCTCCTTGTCTAACTCCTTTGTTAATTGTAAAAAATCTAGATACCAAATTATTATGCTTAAAAGCACACCTTGTCTCTTTAAATAGGCTTTCTAATACTTTTAAAAAATATTTTCCTACTCCATAGTTAGTAAGTTTATATAATAGACCATCTCTCCAAATGGAGTCAAAGTCTACGAAGCACACATAAAGTTTCTTTTTATTTTTATGAAGGTATTTATTTATTACAGATTTAGAATGAATATGCTGTCTGAAGTTCGATGGTTAGGTCTGAATCCAAATTGTGTTTTATTATATGTTTTTTTTTTCCATAAGGTTAGTTACTCGAGAGTTTAGTAATGCACTAAACACCTTTGAGAGACAATTAATGAGAGAAATTCCTCTATAATTGTTTATATCATGTCTATTTCCTGACTTATGAATTGGGATTATATATGAATTTTTCCATGATTTTGGATAATAACCTGACTTCAATATCACATTAAAAAGTTTAGTATATGCTTTGACTGTGATAGGACTGCTCAACTTTATAACCTCATTTTCTATTCTATCTGGACCACTTGCTTTATTTTTCTTTAGATTTTTAATAATTTCCTTTAATTCTGTTATTGTAAAAGGTTTATTAGTGATTTCTTGAAACTCAAGACTATTTATTCTTTCTTTTAATTTACTTTCTATATTGTTTTTAAATTCTTCATTTATTTTGTTACTTTCTCCTTGTTTTTTTTTAAAATGATGCTCTATGTCATTTAAATAAGAAAAATTTCTTCATTATCATCCTTATCTATTGTCTTTTCATTCTTTAACACTTTCCAATATTCTGCCTTATTGTTTTCAAAAGAGTTTTCAAGAATTTTTTTTCTATATTCATTTTTCTTATGTTTAACTGCGTTTTAAAATGTTTTAAGTAAGCTAAAACATTTATTTCTACCTTCTTGATCAAAGGGATATATTCTTAATTTTGATCCTACTTTTTATAATCTGATGTTTCATTTCTACAATCGAATTATCATACCATTATATGTCTTCTTTTATTTATTAGTTATTATTTGATTTTAAAACACAAGACTTTTCTGAAATTTCTGTTAATATATTTGTAAGTTTATTTGCTGCCCTATTAACACCTGATTGGCTTTCATTAATATCTTCAGTTTCAAAATCTACTATACATCTAATAGTCTCTTTTTTAGCGAGATAATTTGTTAGTTTCAAATTAGACTTCTGGCCATGCCACTTAAAGGACATAGATTTGGACCAGTTTATGCATTTTGTACATTATATTTACATTTTAAATATACTTCTATTTGAGCATGATCTGATAAATAGTTAAATTGACAGGTCTTAAAAAACTGAACTGAGGAAAGAAGACCCTCCCTAGCTATACCATAGTCTATTACACTAAAACCATTACTTGACATAAAGGTAAAATGTCCCAATAAATCTCCTATATATACAGTGTGTATCTGCCATTTAATATACTTAGCCTAGATGACAAACACAATTCTATTAGGGACAGACCATTTAACTTAAAGGGGGGGGGCCTTGGTTTTTTTGTTTTGGTCAGAAAATTTTTTTCCGCGCAGCGCGCGGACAAAATATTTATTTTTTGAAGGCGTCGCGACAGAATATTTTTTTCATTATTAGCATATTATTAATTTATATAGCAGAAATCCTTCTTCAGAATATTTTTTTTCTTACCCTCTGCTTCCAAAATATATTTTTCATCAAAAATCATTTTCAGAATATTTTTTTTAGGAAAAAACCAAGCCCCCCCCCCCCCTTCAAGTTAAATGGTCGGTCCCTTCCATGAGAGTTAACCACTATATCTCTATTATTTCTTTTGAAACAATAATCTGGTTTATAATATTGTGTTGGTAATAATTCTTTCTCAATAAACCTATTAATATTTGTGTTATCATTTTCTATATAATCTAGGTTTTGACCCGTTCTTGAGTTAAGATCACCCAAAATTAAAATTTCCCCTTTATTAGAGAAGCGTAAAATTTCTTCTTCTATAATTTGACAAAGTCGTCATCAAAATGATTTGACTTTTGTAGAGGTATATACACTCACACACATAAATATCTTCTTGTAAACCAAAAAAAGTTTTTTTGTAATTTAATCCACAATCTATTTTCAGAATCGGCTCCTTTTACAACATATGATATGACTTCATGTATTTGTTTTTTTTATAATAAATGACAATTCCACCACTGTGCCTTCTTGACCCTCTTTTTTTCTTTCGACATTTACTAAATTGATTAAATCCTTCAATTTTATATTCTTGGCTTTGACCTTTCCAAGTTTCTAATAAAATATTAATATCACTTAGTACGTATTTACTAAAATATTCATGGTTTGTTTTTTCACCCAGGCCATGTACATTCCATGGTTGATATACTGATTTTATCAATATATCTTTTCACTATATATTTGAAAGATTCTTTAGACCAAATCAGGAAATAATAATTATCAATAGAAATATTTTCATTGATATATAATATATATTCATCACATTATTGTTTATTTTTATGAAATAAAAACAATTTAAAGGAAGATGTTTTGGTTTACCAGTGAAAGGGAGCTAGTTCAATATTTCAACAAAAAACAAACAAAAAAACTAACAAAAAAACTACCAGTAAGTTATTAATCAATTAATAGTAAAAAGATTATGATTTTACAAATAGACATTCGTATTGTTACAATTCTTTTACATTTTCATTAAATCATGTAAATGCTACTATATGTATGTTATTTTGGTCACAATATTACAAACATAAGACATATATGCTCGAATTTCGGCGATTTTTATTCATTCAGCAATGTAAACAATGAACTCAAGGCTAAATTACTGTAAAAATATCTTTCATTTATTGCTCTAACCAAATGACTCCTAAATAATAAAATACAGTGCGTTTCATTGAAATTAACGTCGATAAAAGCGACACACTTTCATCGCCGAAATTCGAGTGTACTAGTATATAATATTTGTACTTTTTTGACAAAAGAAAGTTCATATTCTCACTGAACTACTTAAATCAAATACAATTTTTAAACAGTCACATTTACAATGTTTATAAGTACTCAGAATTAATGTCCAGTAACAGAAAATCTCTGCTAAGAAATCTTTGCAGGTTTATTAATATTATTAATGATCATGTTAGCGCCCCTGGCTTACCTGTTGTGTAAGCATAACCTTATTATTGTTTGTATATATTGTATATAGCCTGTTGTTTTGTTTGTTTATTTGTTACTTTCTCTGTACCAATTGTATTATTGGCTGTGTGAGAATAAACTATATATATACATAAACTCGAACTCAAAAAGGCAATCTACAAACTTATCTATCAGATCATAATATATCTTAATATTATTCTTAACTAAAGTAATTTTTCATGTCCAACCTTTTTCTGATATACATGAAACATTTTCTACAACATGTACTGAATTACATTCTAAGCAGAAGGTGACGGAATAAAATGTCATCAATGGGGGTGGGAAGGGGACTAGAGGGGGGTCCATTAACAGGTTCACAACATTGTATTCTATTTTTCACAAAACAGATAACAGTAAATTTAAAATATTGGTAAAACAGATAACAGCAATTCCACGAGAAAACAGAAAACAGTAAGTTCAAAAATTGAAAAAAAATAAAAACAGATAACATCAGAATCCAATCGAAGGGCAATACGGCGAAAAAATGGTAACATAAAACAGTGTTTCCAATAGTAACTATAGTACTTAATCAGGGGCGGATACAGGATTTTCAAAAGGGGGGCGTAAAAAGGGGATATCGGAAAAGGAGGGTCTGGGGGCCGCTCGGAAGCTCTCGAAAAAAAAAAAGATGCAAATTCCTTCTCGCAATTTCCAAGCATCAACATGAATTTATTTAACACAACGTTTTTATAGTGTTCAGTAACCTTTATTTGGTACAGTATACAACAGAGATATTATAATAAACGAATTAGTACCATTAATGCATTAATATATGACGGTGACGAGCGGGGATTACATTTTTGACTTTGGCGCTGGTTGTTACCCTCCCTGTTCTGATTTTTTCACTTTCCTTTTTAAGGGGGGCGAATGCCCCTTATGCCCCACCCCCCACCCCTGAATCCGCCACTGTTTTATCTTATGTATCGCAAGACTCGATTACATTTAATAAATGATGAATACAACGGATTAACAGATAACAGAGAAAAAAATCTAAAACAGAAAAGTGTTCTGACTATAACAGCAAACGGGGTTTTTATGATTACCTTAGAATAAAAATAATTTTCGACTATTTATGTTATGTTCTACAGCTTTGAATTGTCTGTATATGTATACATATGCACTTCAATCATGTTAAATGTGGGGTTTGTAAATATGTATTATATACATTTTTTATTTGTTTTAACTTATTAGACTAATCACATGTTTTGATGTTTTGTTTTGCTCATTTTATTTTCTTATGAATAATTGTTCTGCATCTCACAGGGCTCCATAATTGGATTGAATATGTTTATGTCTATTATATATGTTGTCATTGTTGATATTTAATCGGTTTCTTCTTTGGGTGGGCCTCATAGGCACTTGTCTCGGAAATTGCTTTACCAATATACCTATACTATATATATACAATATTAGTACATTGCCAGAAAATATACAGTTTATTTGTACGAGCCTTAGAAACAGGTAGAAATGCGAGGCTGTGCCAAGCATTTCTTACCTGTTTTGCGGGGAGTACAAATAAACTTTATATTTTCTGACAATGTACGAATATTGTTTTTATTCTGCAACCAGAAAATACATTCATTACTAATGGAAAACATAAAAAAAGTGCACTTATAGCAGATATTTTACTTGAAATTTTCGGCGCGTATTCGAGTGATAGCATGACATCACAAATTAGAAATCAAATTAATATCGTATACGACAACAAGCGGTAAACCAGAATACTGAATATCGTTATAAGTATGGACAAGGGTACCAGAAGCTGACGTCATTATGTATGCTTTATTCGTAGGGTCGTATTTTAATAGTTGAAGCGGTAGTTGCAGAATAAATAGGTGTATTGGTAAAACAATATCTGAAACAAGTGCCTGGGGTGGGCTCTCATCATGTTCACGGGACTCAGCTTTATGCAAACCACCAAGATAGAGTAGCGAGGAGCTCTAGCACATTTAGCATATAATCTGTAACATCCTCACAAGTCAGGGTTTCTGTGTCCACATGTGTCCACGTGGACACATGTGGACACAGAAACCCTGACTTGTGAGGATGAATCTGTAACGTCACACGGTTTTGTACAGATGTTTCTGTCATTTGTATCATCCAGTACAACGATGTGCGATCACATTGACATGGATTGATTGATTGGGTGTTTGCTTTACGTCCAGTGAGTAGTATTTCAGCTATATTTAGGACCAGAGCATATTAATAAACATCAAATCAACGGAGAAACGGGATGGGATGCATGGGACATAGGAACACAATTTGCTGGAAAAAATGGAGTATGAAGTTGGGCGGAGAATTTATAGTCTTTTGTAGCGCCTATAATGAGACTTTTTTTCGAAATCTACAAAAGGGGTCTTTATCGTAAAAGGAGCGTGGCACTATTCAAACACGTCACCCACTGCGGTCCGCAACCAGGGTTATCGTATTATAACCCGACAACTTCGAGCTCCAACGTGGGGGTCTCCCTTATATATCCGCCAAGGGACGAGCTGGGCCCCTCTAACTTTAAGTGGGGGTTGAAACAATCTATTTCAAAATCAATTTTTTACATGCTCCCGTTTTTTGTTGTAAGATACGTAGCTGTAATAGCAAAAAGGGGGAAGCAAGCGAAAGATTGAATTTGAATGAGAGAATATTATCAAACAGAAGCATTAGAAATTTGTGATTGTCGTATAACCGGGGACATCATTATAACAATATAACTTTTTGTTTGTCTATTTCACGATATAGTTCAAATGCAAAGCTGAGTGGCGTGTCTTTCATCTCAGGCTCATAGACACATGGGGGATAAATTTGATAAAACATCAACAGAAATTGAATTGTTCAATGGTAGGACATCTATATAGTGCAAGCATAAATGTAACGATTGTGCCAGCTTTGTTGTCTTTCTTCTGTCGTAAAAGACCTGGAATATAATCTGCCTTAATTGTATAAACACAGAAACAAGTCGGCGGGTAGAGGGCACAGTTTGTAACCATGTATATGCCAATAAACATGTCGATTACAAAATTAACAATTTTGACGAATACTTCATTAGTATATTTGTTGTCAGTATCATCGTGGATTTAACGAAGTTGGGTTTATTGATGATCAATATCTGGTATTAGCACATTGCACATTTTGTATATAAGCAATAAGTCCAATTAAAGCTAAGTCGACATGCAACGAGATGCAAGAACATTTATACTAGTATATTTATATAATAATTATCGTGTTAAAGGGGCACAATAAAGTTTAAAACTATATTGAAGTTGCAAAATTATTACAAGTAAAGGACATACTACTACAGAATTCCTCTCTTATGTTATAATATATGAACATTTTACAATAAAATTGTAATAAATATCAGTCTCTACTTTTGGAATGTATTTATTCCAATTAATTGAGCAATTGTTCTATTTCAGCATAAGTTTGGCCTAGTGGCCGAGTGGTGGTCATCTACTATTCATCCTTGGCGTTTCAACACTGAGATTGCCCAATCAAGCCTTACTGCAGAAAGGGTGTGTTCGACTCCAACCTTAATTTTTTTTGTGCCTAACGCCATGCACTTTCAGCCATTTCTCAGCTATATCATGGTGTCCAGTTTTGACTGGGGAGGAAACTGGAGTACCCAAAGAAAACCATTGACCATCGGTAGGAAAACTAACAATTCTTATTGGTCTACTGTTGATCACGTATCTGTCAACACAAAGCTTTAAAATTAAAGGTTTAAGTCCCACTTCGGGTAGGGTGCGCTTGACCCCAGTCTTAACTACATATTACAGCAACATTACAATAAGACAGTAGAAAAATCGTTAAAATCCTCATTATATAACATTGATCTTGTGTTAACATTAAGAATGTAATGTGTTATATTTCAGACATTCAATTATATTTTAAAATTAAAAATTTCTTACATACTTATGTTGTACGGCAATATTTTACTTTAAATTATTACTTGTTGAATCATGTTTGTTGCCAGTTAAGTGTCCTGCATGCATCAAAATGTGTACACGTGATTTTCTGTTGGTCTGTCTGTAACGTGTCCAGGCTATAATTCTTTTATCCTTTGAGATTGGCTTTTAAAATTTGGTATGATGTTTGTTTGTTTGATGGTATTTAACGCCACTTTCAGCAATTTTTCAGCTATATCATGGCGTCCAGTTTTTATTGGGGGAGGAAGCCGGAGTACCCGGAGAAAACCCCCGACCTGCGGTAGGAAAACTGGCAATCCTTGTCAATTAAGATTGGAGTCGAGTGCACCCTGCCTGCAGTGAGAATGGAACCCGCAATCTCAGTGTTGACAGACCACGTGACCAATAGTAGACGAAGTTACCTAGACCACTCGGCCACCGAGGCCCCTTATTTGGAATGAGGGTAGATAATATAAAGGCGATGTGTTGCATACCATGGTTGATGACCTATGACCTCAAAGTCAGCAGGGCCCATGGAGTTGGTTTGTGTTAGTGTGCAGATTTTTTTATTATTGGATTGATTGAATTCGTGTTTTATCTCTAAGTTGAGGGTAGAAACCTGGTAGTAAGCGAGATTGAGGGACCAGGAATTGGGTGGTTGCGTTTTGGGTGGTTGGGTTTTTTTATTCTATGACCTAGCTCAATTGAAGCCTTACTTTCAAACCTGTTATTAGCTTTGTAAATGGAAACATGCACAATTTATCCCAAACATGTGGGATGAATTCTGATTGGATCATGCCAATCTGTTGGCTGAATACCGATTGGTTCAAGTCAATCTGTGGCACAAATTCCTATTGAATAAAGTTAAATTATGGGATGAATTTTGATGGGATCATGTTCAACCTGTAAGCTAAATTGGATCAGATGAACCTTTGGAGTGAATTTTGGTTTGAAAATGTCAACCTGGGGATGAATTCTAATTGGAAATGTCAAACTGTGGAATACGAGTGGATGATGCCAACATGCTGGATAAAATCTGATTGGATCATTCCAACATGTTGAATAAAATCCTTCAAAGACACATAAATGGCCGGATTTTGTTAAACAGGAAGTAGGTGAGCGACAGACCTGAAATAGAATCCCACTTTATGGGAGGCCATGCTGATGCTGTATACCAAATTTCAAGAGAACGTGATTAGTAAATGCTGAGAAAACTGTTACAAAAATTTTTTCCCTTCCCGCCGCACGACATTCACCATATTATAACCCGAATTTTCACTCTTTGAAATCCGCACAAAAATCTTACTGGATCATTCCAACACAGGAAAATTAAGGTAAATTATTTACAGTAACATAAAAAAGCTATACATTCAGCAGTCTTTATTGTTCATACCATTGCCATTAAAAAATCTATTAACTAAACACAAAAATAGATAAACAAAACATTATAAAAATGACCAAGACAAACATGTGACAGTCTATTTCAGGATCAAGACAAACATGTGACAGTCTATTTCAGGTGACCAAGACAAACATGTGACAGTCTATTTCAGGTGACCAAGACAAACATGTGACAGTCTATTTCAGGTGACCAAGACAAACATGTGACAGTCTATTTCAGGTGACCAAGACAAACATGTGACAGTCTATTTCAGGTGACCAAGACAAACATGTGACAGTCTATTTCAGGATTTCTGATATAAATTCCTTTGTTTGGTTTATACAAATATATTGCACAAAAATGACTCCAAAAAAACAGACCCACAAAAAACACAAACTCCAAATCGTGTGTGCTTATTACCACAAAGTCTACAAAACACGGGAAAAAAAAAAAAACAGATTTCCTGATCACCCTGTGGAAACACCACAGCACATGATCTTAACAAAGTCAGAGTATTAGGCGTATGTTATCCTTGTTTTGGGATACTACAATGTTCAATGCTATCTAACAAATAATTGATCATTTTTGAGATTACTTTTACATTAGTACCAGAAGTTCATAGATAAAAATTAATTTACTTACTAATCAATGTATTACTCAAGCCAAGTTTTATTTGATTCACTAAGAATGAGTTTAGTTATGATGTTATTACTACCTGTATATTGCCCTTTTACCAGAATATTAGTACAGAGTACATGTAAGTACTCTAAGTCAATACAAACCCTACCTAGTATATTATATCCTCTTTATTGCATAAGCAATTTGTCAGAGAAAAATATGCAATTAACAGGAATACAAAATTACATAAA
Organism: Limnoperna fortunei; assembly: GCA_944474755.1. Classification (NCBI taxonomy): domain Eukaryota; kingdom Metazoa; phylum Mollusca; class Bivalvia; order Mytilida; family Modiolidae; genus Limnoperna; species Limnoperna fortunei. Next base: position 8,394,751 of record OX104118.1, on the reverse strand, counting down.
GGCATTGTTTAAACAAAAATTATATAGTTTTCACTTTAATTGTCTAATAAAAAGCTGTTTTGATCCAGGTGACATTTTTCTAATGCTTTAATTCTTTTAACAACAATTATAATATAAAATAAGGTTGTCGAAACATGTTTTGATAATTCTAATGCAAGACACTGTTCTTACCATTTCTGTCTTATGCAATTAGCAGATATGTAATTAAGATAGAGGAAAAGGTGAACCAACACTGTGTAAGTTGATCTTCAGTTAACGCTCCTAAGAGGTGGATACCTTTAGGTATGCAGGGTCGTCGTAGTAAAAGTAGAACTATTAAAGGATTTACAACATCACTTCCAAGGATGCAACAGTCTATGTTTATTCTGGTCGACTAGTTTGTGGTATCTGCCGGAACTAGTCGACCACAATAAACATAGACTATTGCATCCTACGAAGTGTTGTTGTCAATCCTTTAATAGATTTATAATTAAGTGGAATCCACTGTATAGTAAATATCATCACTTATGACTGTTTGTCCACTGGACTTTTTATACACAGCTAGATGGGACGTTACACAGTGGAAGCGATACAGTAAAGCTATAAGTTCTACAGTTTGTAGTGCTCTTGTCATAAGAAGATTATTAAATTCCTTTGAATAGTTTTCACCAAGAAATAATAAGATATCAAAATGTCATGGAATTCAAAATTGCTTATAGTTTCATTCCGGTCTGGCATGCAAGACAGGATAAATAATCAAAAGCTAAACTTCGGAAACCAGTGGTACTTCAAGTATAACAGATAAACAATGCTGTGTCTTGATTGACTGCTAAATTGGGAGATAGCTGCCGATTGACCAACAAATAAGCAGAGCTAAGTTAGGGATGAAAACCTTGCATGATTATGGGGTGGTAGCAATCATAATAGGCCGACTGCCGTTAAAAAACAGAACATATTTTTGTCCACAAAGAAAAATGAAGCTTAGAGACGGCTAGCTTTTCAGGGAAGCTAATACTTTGTATTATTATAGAAACATAGTTTAATAAAAACAAACATTTGGCAGATCCTGATTATTCAGCTATTATTTAAAAAATAATATAGAGCTACACTTTTCACCAAAAGCTAAAAAACAAACTTTACATTCTGTAAATGTAAAACAAAAACAAAAATAAATTAAATATAAAAAATATATGTATAACTATGACAACAGACTTAAAAATTTTCTTCAGCTCTTTCTATATATTCACAATGCTATTGTTAACTTCAAGGTATTATGCTCATTAGGTCTTTGCTTAACTACACATCATTAAGGTCTTTGTTTAACTGTACAGTACTTTGTGAACTCTGAATGTCCTGTTGGTGAAGACCTTTCTAAAATATTTGGTAAATTCTGGTTCGTCATGTCTGATGGCATCACAGAACCGTGGGACATTACTACGGACCAAATTAGGTTCTGGTTTGACCAGTTGTGGTAACTGAAATAAATGAAATACATGTAACACATAACAAGAAAAATTGAAGAATGTGTCCATGGGGCACAGATGTCCCTGCTAAATGAATTCCCAAACAGGAAGTAGTTGTCCAACAGGTCTGAAAGGACGTACAACTTGTGATACTGAACCACCCTGCCAAATTTCAAATTGTTCTCATTTACGGTTTCTGAGAAAAGCTTGACGGAAATTCATACGGACATACCTACAGACAGACGGACGGACAGGAGTAAAATTTAATTCCCTCCGACATGTCGCCGCAGGGGCATAAAAATGTTTTCTTAATCAACTGACAATTTTAAAACACTTTATTTCAACTTCAGAATTATTTAGGATGACAGAAATCCATAGCACCCCTTTTATAAATGTGGGTGTAAATGGAAACTTAAATGCTGTCAAAATAAATAGAAAATTTCCAAAACATCTTATGTAGATGTCTTAAATAAAATAAAAGTAAAATTATTGCCAAAATTTTATAAAACAAACTCTACATTTACAAAAAGCTGATCGAAATATTTTACAGCATGAAAGACATGCTGAATAAAATCTGACAGCAAAGATAATAAGGTTCTATTAAAGACTACACCAGTGGCTTGTTCATCTTGTTCACCTAATGAAGACTAATACAGTGTAAATGTTTTTTTAAAAAAATCTGGAAAGCTAAAGAAAGACAAAACATGCAGAATAGCTTTGTATCCAAAATTCCAAAAGTTATGCCAAATCTGAAAAGAAAACCTGCCAGAAATCAGGTGTATTCTAATTATTAAACTCACCACTCCATTATCAAAGTCAACAATATCTGGCAGACGACAGCCATCTTCAGTATGTGCTAAACAGATACTGTCCTCTAATATTATATAATTGGCCATGTTTTTCTTCATGATATCATGCACATCTTTTGGTGTACGCTTTCCATAAATTTGCATCAACTGTGAATGGAAATAAAGTGTGTTACAGAGGTACTATATTTCTGAATATACTAGACATCAGTGAAATGGTATCCATCTCTGTGGTTCATCGCTGTTGATAGGTTGTAATTAGAAAATGGTAAGAAGAGATGCCCGTAATTGAATTTTTCATACAAAAAGCAGTTAAATGACCTTAAGGTCAAAGGTCACCAACCATGGTACTTCTCTTTGAAATTATCCACCACATGCCCAATATCAATATCAAAAGAGAAAATGTTTGGACAATATTTTATCATTAAGAAAGTAATGTGACCTGGAAGTTGAGGTCAAAGTTTAAGGTTAATGCTCACTAACCATGGCATGCGAACCCGCCACCTTGAAATGATCAACCCACATGCAAAAATATCAAGACTTCATCACGGGGTAAAACGTGACAGCCTTGACATTATTTTCTCACTAATGAGACAGCGTGGTACCTATTTTTAGCCAGTTGAGATA